>OX377621.1:65830356-66424274 GCA_947397865.1 Polietes domitor
CTTCCATTTTGGGCAAAAAAAAGTTGGATATCATCTCACGGTAGCGCTCACCATTCACAGTTACGTTACGATTCGCATCATCTTTGAAGAAGTACGGTCCAATGATGCCACCAGCCCATAAACCGCACCAAACTGTGACTTTTTCTGGATGCATTGGTAGCTCTTGCAATGCTTCTGGCTGATATTAACTCCAAAATCGACAATTCTGCCTATTTACGTACCCATTGAGCCAAAAATGAGCTTCGTCGCTGAACACAATTTCTTTCTTTCTGAACTTTCCTAACAGAGCACGCATTTTGATAATAAAATTCAATGATTTGCAAGCGTTGCTCGTTAGTAAGTCTATTCATGATGAAATGTCAAAGCATACTGAGCATCTTTCTCTTTGACACCATGTCTGAAATCCCACGTGATCTGTCAAATACTAATGCATGAAAATCCTAACCTCAAAAAAATCACTCTTTATAATAAGTCTTGGACACATAATTTTTATTTTTTTTTTGACTTAGTTTTACCATCATCTATTTTAAAGAAATTGTTCCCGAAAAGTTATAATTGTATAAAAAGTTATAATTGCCGTCAGTACAAAACAGACAAGGAAAGGCTAATGTCGGTCGGGCGGACTATATGAAACCTTTCACTTTATACCCGAATACAATTCAATTCGGTGAAGAAAGGGAAATCGGGAAGGTTTTTGCATGTGGCCTAATCATAGACCGATGTGACCCACTTGGTAGATGTATACTTTCATGTAAAACAAGTAAGGACGGTTAAAGTCGGACGTGCCGACTATATGATACCCTATACCTAGTCAATATGTGGTGTAGGGTATAAAAAGGTCGTAAGTTTTGTAAGAAAATTTGAACACAAACATTGAATGGGAGCTATATATAAATCTGAACCGATCTAACACATTTTTAGCATAGGTTTTCTGAAAGCGTCTTATAGCTTTCCCAAATTTGACGAAAGTCTGTTACATATGTGGTTTCTAGCGCGGAAAGAATTAACTCGGGGGAGTCATTTATATGGGAGCTATATCTATATCTGAACCGATTTGTCCGACTTTTGCCATGGATGTTTGAAGTTGAAATATGTGCTGGTTTGTCAAATTTTAAGCAAATCTGTTCAAATATGCTATTTCTAGAGCGGAAATAACCAATTCACTGGCGAAATTTGTATTGAAACTATATATATATATATATATATATCTGAACCGATCTGGCCCATTTTTACCAGAGTTGTTTCTAGTTGAAATATATGTGGTTTTGCCAAATTTTAAGAAAATCTGTTAAAATATGTAGTTTCTAGAGCAGAAAGAATCAAATCATAGGAGACATTTGTATGGGAGCTATATATAAATCAGGACCGATGTCGCCTATTTTTACCAGAGCTAATTTTAGTTAAAATATATGACGTTTTGCTAAATTTGAAGAAAATCTGCTGAAATATGTGGATTCTAGAGCGGAAAAAGTAAAATCGGAAGCAAAATTTGTATGGGAGCTATATATAAATCTGAACCGATTTGCTTCAAATTAAATAGAGTTCGTCCTTATCCCATAAAACTTCGTTGCGCAAAGTTTCATTTAGTTCTAACAACAATTGCGACCTGGACTTTGATTACAAGAATAGATGGACAGACGGACGGACGGACAGACAGACGGACATTGCTAAATCGACTCAAAAAGTGATTCTAGTCGATCGGTATAATAAACGATGGGTCTACCTCATTTACTTTTGGGTGTTACAAACAAATGCACAAAGACATTATACCCTGTGGTGTAGGGTATAAGTAGCGAGTTCTACCAAATTAGTTCAAAATCTAACGAAAAACGAAAGAATAATATAGTGACATTCGCCACTCTTATTTCAGTCAGATGAATGTATACACCGAATTACATGACTCTAGCTACGGCCATTTGGTTGGTACCATTTTTATCCCCCTTTTCCCATTTTACTCCCTTAAAAGCACAACTTTCGAAAATCTCTTTATTTTACGTGTCTTCGCAATTAGAGGGATGTCCACGCCGAATTTCATCATTCTACCCGTAGCCGTTTAGTTGGTACCATTTTTATCCTTCTCTCTTCCAATTGTATCCCTTGAAAGTACGAATTTTGGAAGAACCACGAAAAATAGTGTCTACGCAGTCAGAGGAATATATTATCCGAATTTCATGACTCTACATGCAGCCATTTGGTTAATACAATGTATCCCGTTAAAAATCCCTTTAATTCCGAAAGTACGTGTCTACGCAATCAGAAGAATGTATACACCGAATTTCATTATTCTCGGTCCAGTCGTTTGGTTGGTACCATTTTTATCCCTCTATTCCCATTTTACACCGTAAAAGTACAAATTTGGTAAACATGTTTTCGTTTAGTAGATACCATTTTTATCACTTTTTGCCCATTTCATCCGCTACACATAAGAATCACTTTGCGGTGCACGTTTTGGCTGTAAATGGATAACGTATAACAAATATCAAGCAAATATTAGCAAAAATAACCAAAAACATGCTTAAATCGTTTAAATATTGGAGGTATTTTCAGTCCTTGTGAGGGAAAAAATTTTCCCTCTGGAGCGATTTCGCCCACATTCCATCCCAAGCGATCTACAGCTATAACACGTATTCCGGAAAAAATTTGACGTCCTAGCTCCTTTCGTTTAAATGCTAGCGTGCTTTCAACAGACGGACGGACATTGCTAGATCTTTTTAGAATTTATGACGATCAAGAATATATATACTCAGATCGATATTTCAAGGTGAAAGGAAATTCTGATTTTTTTGAGATTTTAGAAAGTCATACTCTTAAGGGGGTAAACTGGGAAAAAGGGGATAAAAATGGTACCAACCAAATGGCCACAGCTAGAATCATAGAACTCGGTGTATACATTTCTCTGACTGCATAGACAAAATAAAAAGATTGTTCCAAATTCGTACTTTTTATACCATACACCACTTCGTGGTCTAGGGTATTATAAGTTAGTTTCGCGCCAAATGTTTGTAACACCAAGAAATAATCGAGCTAGACCCACCTTTAAGTATACCAATCGGCTTAGAATCACCAGCTGAGTCGATTTAACGATGTCTGTCTGTCCGTCCGTCCGTCCGTCCGTCTGCTGTCCATCTAAGCTTGTTCGCACTCTACAGGTCGCAATTGTTGTCCGATTGGCATGAAACTTGGCAGAAGTTATTTTTTCTGGCCAAGGACCATCGGTATTGAATTTGGAGGAAATCGGTTCAGATTTTAGATATAGCCCCCATACAAATGTCGCTCCCGATTTGACTTTTCCGCCCTATAAAGCACATATAGTACCCGATTTTTTTTAAATTTGGCACAACATCTTATAATCCAACTAGAAACACCTACGCAAAAATTGGGTAAGATCGTTTCAGATTTAGATATAGCCCCCATACAAATGTCGCTCCCTATTTCACTATTTCCGCTTTAGAAACCACATATTGTACCCGATTTTCTTTAAAATTGGCACAGCATCTTATAATCCAACTAGAAACACCTGTGCAAAAATTGGGTAAGATCGGTTCAGATTAGATATAGCCCCCATACAAATGTCGCTCCCGATTTGACATTTTCCGCTCTAGAAAAGACATGTTGTACCCGATTTTCTTTAAATTTTGCACAACATCTTACAATCCATCTAGAAACACGTATGCAAAAATTGGGTAAGATCGGTTCAGATTTAGATATAGCCCCCATACAAATGTCGCTCCCGATTTGACATTTTCCGCTCTAGAAAAGACATGTTGTACCCGATTTTCTTTAAATTTTGCACAACATCTTACAATCCAACTAGAAACACGTATGCAAAAATTGGGTAAGATCGGTTCAGATTTAGATATAGCCCCCATACAAATGTCGCTCCCGATTTCACTTTTTCCGCTTTAGAAACGACATATTGTAACCGATTTTCTTTAAATTTTGCACAACATCTTACAATCCAACTAGAAACACGTATGCAAAAATTGGGTAAGATCGGTTCAGATTTAGATATAGCCCCCATACAAATGTCGCTCCCGATTTGACATTTTCCGCTCTTGAAACCACCTATTGTGCCCGATTTTCTTTAAAATTGGCACAACATTTTATAATCGAACTAGAAACATCTATGGTGAAAGTGGGTTAGATAGGTTCAGATTTAGATATAGACCACATACAAATGTTGCTCCCGAATGTTTAACCGATTTTGGCCAAATTTTACATATTATATTTCACCAATAAACAGGTTCCAGGTTCCTGGTTTCAATATACCCCCATACAAATGTCCTTTCCGATTTAACATTTTTTGTCAAACACATACAGGATGCAAAAATCCTTCCCGATTTCACTTTTTTACCGAATTGAATTGCAATGAGAATTGTTTGGGTGATGTCCATATGTCCATACTTTGAAATGACTTTGGTATACTACTGTATAATTTGTATTTGTCTGTCGGACAATTAGATCAAATACCATATTATTTACCATACTCGTTAAATTTGACTGAAGATGAATTTATAGCATATAAATTATATGAATATAATTTATATAATTTGTATGAACTACATAAAATTGCTCCCATGAAATACCTGGGTTTAGTAATCAAAGCGAGGTACATACGCAGGGAGTGGTGTAGGGTATTATATAGTCGGCCCCGCCCGACTTTAGCCTTTCCTTACTTGTTTACTTTTACGGTAAAAATGGAATCATGAAGTTGGTTTGTTTTGCACTGTGTACGTGAGTGATAATGCGTTTAAAAATTTTGTACTTTTGAAATTAAAATTGAATGGAAATACAACCAACTGTAGCACCCACTATCTACCAATATTTATGGTATTTAAGCTTTTTTTGAAAATATATATAAAAATATTTTTTTTTGTATTGATTTGATGTATTATTTCGATATATAGTGTAAAGGTATTGGTCGACTTGCCTTGTAAGCGATGTTTGAAATAATGAAAATATTATATTTATTTACAAAATTATTTTTTCAATATTTGTTTTGGTTTGGCTATATTAAAAAATATATTTTTCTGTAATATTACTGCACTTCTATGAAAATCGACAGCCTCTGTGGAATACAATCCATGGTGGAGGGTTTATAAAGTTCGGCCCGGTCGATCTTAACACCGTTTTTACTTGTTTGAATTTCAAATGGAATAATTTTTGAATGTCAATGACGAGTTTGGAATTTCCATTGATGACCTTTGAATTTCAAATGGTGTCCTTTGAATTTCAAATGCCGTCTTTTGAATTTCAAATCCTTTGCCTCTTTAGTTGATGTACCACTGTGCGTCCCAGGAACATAAAAACCATTCACTGCAAATAAGGTAAAATCTGAAACATCAATAGAAGCAAAATTCCAATTTCCAACTAACAAAGAATTTGCTTTCATTTCATTTCATTTAAGATTTTTCCACACAATAAGCCATAGATTTTTATTTCTCTGCAGCGGAAGTGGGGCGAACGGGCTGGTGGGTTGACTGCTGCTGCGAGTGAAGTAGAAATTGTGTCAATAGACACATTCATACAGCAGCAGCACCACCATCAACCAACTATTTTAACCCCAATGTGTCCGACAAGGTTCACGAGTGGTTGTCAATTTTATGTTCAAATCAATTAATTTTCATAACCTTTGTCATCGATGGGGATGGTGAGCGATTGTGAATTGAGTTTGACATTTCCCATGGAATTTACAAG
This sequence comes from Polietes domitor, assembly GCA_947397865.1. Classification (NCBI taxonomy): domain Eukaryota; kingdom Metazoa; phylum Arthropoda; class Insecta; order Diptera; family Muscidae; genus Polietes; species Polietes domitor. Next base: position 65,836,054 of record OX377621.1, read on the forward strand.
GAAACAAAGCAATACTCAAAAAAAACTCAGAGAGATTTGTGTGATGACCTAGGTCAGGTCCATCTTTTATATTTTATATGAAATGGATAAATACGGCTGAAAGGATTTATTCCTTTCAAAAAATTAAACAACCTCAGAAAGGAAATGTGAACATGCCACGCTTACTTCAGTTAGTGTAACTGGTTGACAAACAACTTCGGAGGGTTTTAAAGATCCAATGGAAGCATATGCTCGTGGAAAATTTAACTAGAACTCCCTGCTAAATAATATTTTATATTAATATGGCTGCGAAGTTTCTATCTTATATTGGAGGTTGTAATTGATTAAATAAATAAATTTAAATAAAAAAATAAAAATAAAATTTCCCTAATTAAATATTAATTGAATTTGAGACCTTAAATTGCGATATTAATATATTAATAAATTCTTGTTCACTCAATTAATTTTTTAATTGAATTAAACAACAAATTAATAGACTCCTTTTGTGCAAATTTGGGAATTATTCAAACAATTAGTTTGAAGGCATATGTGGACCCATTCAGCCCGCTGAAAATGTTTCACTTCTCGTCACACCTGCAAGGGTTAATACATAAAGTGCGGTGTGGTGGAGAGAGGAAGGAAGTGAATAGAAAGTTGCAATGAGAACTGAAAAGAAACCATTTAGAAGTCTTCCGCTTTTTACGGCTTCTTGAGCGTACGTTCTAAAGTATTGAAATTGAAAGAGCCAAAGCTGCAGTGGCACACCAAAAAAATAAATCGCATTAAAAATTTTACTTTGATGATAGAGGACATGAAAGAAATGAATGGGTATGGGTAGGGGTATTTGTCATAAGCATAACTAGCAAAAACGCTCTACGTTATTTGGTCAATGTCGACCAAACTCTATCCCCCCCAAACCCCTTTCAGGCGAATGCCAAAGCAGATTTGGTGGCATTGTCATATTGCCATTGGTAATAAAAGAAGTGTTCAAAGCTATAAATCTCCTCAACTACTGAATCGATTTGAATGAAATGCAGAGTATGACATTGGCAGTCAGAAAATTGCCACAAAAGATGAGTTATGGTGGACTTAATTGACCCAGCTAGAATTCGCGGTTCAGACGTTGGTTGTTGAACGGGGGAAGCAAAAGTTATGTTTTGTGTGAAACCAACTTCCGCTTTCATCTTTTGTTGTGCTGTAGACTCAATAGCTTTCCAGCGAACAATAAAAGAAGTACTTCCAAAGTATTCAGAACTCGCCGGGGGCACTGTTTATAAAAATTGCGAGCTGTGGCAACTTTGAATGTCGTTAGTCAAAACTGTCCACTGGAAATTATGATATAAAGGGCTATTATCTTTTTTGGCAACACTGGTTTAAACAGCTGACGCACGTTTCTATAATTTAACCATGAACCGTCTTACAGACGAACAACGCTTGCTTATTATTGAATTTAATTATCAAAATGCGTGCTCTGTTAAGAAAGTTCATCATCAAAAAAAAAACGTAAGTACCATTATTGGTAGGTTGTGGGTGCTACAGTTGGATCTATTTCCATTATATTTTAATTCCAAAACTACAAATTTTGAAAATCCATTATCTCACGTACATAGTGCAAAATAATCTAACTTCACGATTCAACCAATTTTTGCCGTAAAAGTCAGTCAGAGGAATGCATACACCGCAATTTCGTTGGTACCATTTTTATCCCTCTTATCCTATTTTACCCCCTTATGAGTACGAATTTCATTTTGGAGGAATGTACACATCGAATTTTATCATTCTAGCTATAGTGTAATAAATGTTTTTTCATCAAACTATTTCGAATTTTGGTATGTTAATTTTTGTCGTTTTATATTTCAAGACAAATAGTATTTTTCACACATATACGTTTTATTGGTGGCAACCCATATGTTTTGGCGATTTTCTAGCATACAACAACATACAAGAATGCTAATTTGAAATGTCAAACTAGTTAGTTTGTTGTCGTTCTTCTTCTTGTTTTTGTTGTTGTACACTGCTCAGTTGTTTAGAACAGCAAAAACCCGACCTGTCAAGTCACGCTTAAAAAAGTACAGCTTCCTTTCTAACATACCATTCGAAGAGTAAAGACGCCTACGCCTTACAGAAAAGTGAAATTCTCCTTATAGAATTAAACATTTTTTCAATCATTTTTATAAAAGTGTTCGGAAATAAATATATCTTGTGGTCGGTGGATTTTCCAGGTAAACTCCGGTGTAATTTAGTGTAATCTTTATGAGAATATAATTCTAGAAAAAATCAACATTTAATTTTGTTATACCACAGGGCGAAATCATAGTTTAAAAAACAAAACTTCAAAGTGATCGACACCAAATACTGAATAGGCCTAGATTTATTGGCAACTAATCCACCATTCAGTATTCGACTTTGTGCCACGTGATCTCTCGGGAAGTTTTATTGCATCAATATCCTACTTCACGCAAACCACCATCCCCGGTGCCCCAGCGCACTTGGGTACATCGACATCGTTTTAAGTCATAAACGAACACGCAGCAAATTTTTTAAAATCAGCACGTGAGGGTATCGGGTGTCAATGCAATTCTAATGATCATTATTTTTATCCATCTACACATTATACAACAATTGAAACACAATTAGTATGACACACATATTCCAACAATAACTTCATTACTACGATCGTTTACATCATCATCATCACAGCCACATACGTCGGACTTCTTGGAGGCCTTCAACGAACTTCGGATTATCTGGTGAGTACAAATAACAACAACATCATATTGTGTTCATGCATTTTTTACAATATGGTAATTGAATTGAGCGTGAGAGGTAAAAATCATTTTTTATTGACTGTATATTGATCGTTTACTGAGGGTAGTGTTGGAATCGATAGGGTTACCGCATTCAATATTAAAAAAAAACGCTAGTTTTCTTTTGATGTTTTGGCTTGATTTAATTAATTTTTGTATATATTAAAGAGAGCTTAATAGATACATGAGACTAATTTCGTTAATATGTTTGTTTTGGTTAAATCTAAAGTTGTTTTAACATTTTTTGATGGTTTTTTTATTACATACACTTTGTAAAATTGTGCTAGCAAGCTTTGCATGAACAGAAATAAGTTATATACACTTTCCAAATGATTTCTTTTATTATGATGTTAATACTTTTAAGTCCATTTAAAATTTAGAGCAAAATTTGTTTTCTTTCGTAAGAATAAGATTATGTTGAATTATATTTTTAACAAATATTCTGTATTCAATATGAATTGGTAATTGGAAGAGTAGTGTTTTCATACGGATGATGTGGTAAAGTTCGATTGGAACAGGAGTCCTTGGGTTCCTGAATATATTTAATTGCGCGATGAGGAAAATGGATCGGGAGGGTGAAGATGCGCAAATCTCTCATAACATCTGAGAGATTATACTTAATTGGCGAATGTTGAATGTTGCATTTTTTTAATTATTATTGTGGGGAAACTTGTTTCAAAGTTTATTGTAGTATCCGATGCCCATATATTTTTTAATTTTTCTTAGTCCTTCACAAAAAAGGGAGTCTAGAATAATTTTTTTGTAATAGAATGTTCTGTAGGGAAAGGAAGAACCCCCCACCCGACTGAAGCTAGTGCTTAAAGGCTCCCGCAGTCCTGTTTCCGGCAGAAACAATTGGTATAGTCACCCTACCATCGGTAACATAGAAAAATGTGAAAAAATAACATCTTGATGTATGATTGTTGCCCAAGCTTTTAATACGTGAATATTACAATAGTCGTTTAGTTGGTACTATTTTTATCCCACTGTATCCATTGAAAGTACGAATTTGGAAACAATATTTTATTTTTCGTGTCTACCCAGTCAGGCGAATGTATACACCGAATTTCATCATTCTAGATGCAGCCGTTTGGTTGGTACCATTTTTATCCCTTCAGTCCCATTTTAACTCTTAAAAGTACGAATTTAGAAAAAATAAATTTATGTTACTTATCTACTCAAGTAGAGGAATGTACACACCGAATTTCGTGTTTCTAGCTGTTGTCCTTTAATATGTACCATTTTTATCCCTTTTTGCCCCCATTTCACCCCCTACGAATAAAAATCACTTTATGGGGCACGGTTTTGTTATCGGGGGAATGCGCATACCCAATATCAGGTAAGTACAAGCAGACTTACTGAACAAAATTGCTTAAATGCTCTAAAATATTAGTGGATTTTATGGATTTTTATTTTAGTCATTTTCCCTTTGAGCCGATTTCGCCCAGTTTCAATCCCAATCGATATACGACTATAAGACGTATTTATGCAAAATTTGGACGTCCAAGCTCCTTTTGTTTAGATGTCAGTGTGCTTTCAACAGACTGACGCACGGACATGGTTAGATCGTCTTATAATTTTATGACGATCAAGAATATATATACTTTATAGGGTCTCAGGTCGATATTTCAAGCTGTTACAAACGGAATGACAAAGTTAGGTGGTGGCTGGTATAAAAACTTTATTTTCAAGGTCAAAATCGCAAATGTTGCCGAACAAATCTTATAGGCTGTAGTATGCGTAGGTGGCGTATACGTGCCGTTGATTAAGAATAATATCACTCATACGCACTGTAGTTGGACTGACCTTTAACAGAAACAGTCCTGCAAGATATACTTTTTCCTGTTAAGAATCATCCCTAGAAATTTCATATGTTCTAGAAAGATGTTTATTGAGACCTTAGGTACATTTTTATAGTTGTTTGTTTCCTTTTTTGTTTGTTTTCCGTTTTTTTGGACGGTTTGCTACCTATGGACCTAAACAGGGGCAAAAATATATAAATACACTCCACGAGAGTATTATGTCTTTGTGCATTTGTTTGTAACACCCAAAACGAAGCGAGATAGACCCATTATTAAGTATACCGATCGACTTAGAATCACTTTTTGAGTGGATTTAGCAATGTCTGTCCGTCTGTCCATCTATTGTTGTAATCAAATTACAGGTCGCAATTATAGTTCGATCTTAACAAAAATTGACACAAATAAGTTTTGTGGATCAAGGACGAACGCTATTTAATTTGAGGCATATCGGTTCAAATTTAGATATAGCCCCCATACAAATGTCGCTCCCGATTTGACATTTTCCGTCTAGAAACCACATATTGTACCCGATTTTCTTTAAATTTGGCACAACATCTTATAATCCAACTAGAAACACCTATGCAAAAATTGGGCAAGATCGGTTCAGATTTATATATAGCTTTCATACAAATTTCGCTCCCAATTTGAATTTTTCCGCTTCTGAATCCACTTATTTTAACAGATTTTCTTCAAAATTGGCAAAACATCTTATATTTAAACTAGGAACATCTATGGTGAAAATGGGTCACATCGGTTCTGATTTACATATAGCTCTCATACAAATTTCGTTCCCCCAGAAACCGCGTATTTTCAGAGAATTTCTTAAAATTGAGTATAACACGTTATACTTCTACTGGAAGAACTCATTGTGAAAGTTAGTCACTTGTTTGTATATAGCCCAGATACAAATATTATTCTCGATTTGACAAATTGGACCAGGTCATATTAGCCTGTGATTAGGAAACATACAAAAAATTTTCCCTTTTTACTGAATTGAATTGTATTCCGATAGAAAGTGGAGTATATCATATAGTCGGCCCCACCCGACTTTAGCCTTTCCTTACTTGTTTTACCTTGAAGATGAAGTTTTTTTACTTTATATGTGCACAATTTTTGTTCTTTATGATAAGAGCTACAACTTTGCCTCTGGTTTGTAAAATTGTCATAAAATTCTAAGACTATCTAGTCACGTCCGTCCGTCCGTCCGTCTGTTGAAAGCACGCTAGCATCTAAACAATAGATTGAAATTCCATTGGGTTTTCCGAATTTAATAAAAGTTTGAAAAAAGTCTCATTGAATTTAGAAAACGTTTCAATTGAATTGGAAAGGTTTCATTTAATGTGAAAATAGTTACATTTAAACTGAAAATTCAATATATAGTATAAACATATTGGTGGCCTTGGCTTATAAGCGTTGTGCCGAATCGGGGATAGAATCACTGTTCAATGGTTTTGAGGATTGCTTTATCGTATTTGGTTAATTTTTTTGATTATTTTCACTTAGGAACACATGATCGGAGACAAAATTCTGAATAAAGCTTTACTTAATTACCAGCCTTCGATCGGAATGGAAGAGTAAAGGCAGGCCGGCGCACGACTTAAAATTAAAACCGCCCATAACAACACCTAACTCATATGTAACATAAGATGAAAAAAATCATCATAAATTTCTTACTTTAACATATACGTTAGCAAATCGTTATCAGTGATTTAATTCGAGTCCACAATTAAATGAAAAATGCCAGTACCACGTCCGAACCATTTGATTTGCCATAGATCCTTACATCCCTAAAATATGATTTTAATTTGTTTCCCAAAATACAATAACAGAGAACAACGAATATAACAATAAGACTCCGAGGCATCGGTCGGCCTCCCGAATATAGTTGTTTTTCACTCGAAGTACTGAAAAGATGATCGCCTGTTTTCTCTGGAACTGTCAATTCTGAATGGCATATAACCATTTGTGTGCCAGAAGTGTTCCAACAAATAGGGGAAAACTAACGGCCAAAGTCGGATGTCGTTAAAGACATCATAGTTTATAAAAGAATATGCCTGGTTCGCTGCAGGAGCACAATTTGGCTTTCGAACTTCAAACATATATAAAAGAAAATTAATATGATGTATTTATTAAAAATTATATATTTCCATCACATTGCCATGGAAATAACATCTGATGTATATACATTGAAATATGTAGAATGTGAAGCCAACTAATAATTGCCAATATTTTTAAGTCATAAATATACGAACGTCAAAGAGTCACTATTCCAATTTATGCAACAGAAAATGAACATTTTGTCGTTTCATTCTTTTTTTCTGTTTCTTTTTTGCTCATTTCCTCTTTTTGAGTGCTTACTTCAAACATAAATTCAAAAGATGTGAGCACTTGTTTGTATGACCGAAAAAAATGGGAACCCTCATGCGAACATATGAAGCAGTCGGGGTAGGTTTTGCTTAATACAGACAAAAAATAAAAATTAAATACATTGTTGAGAGGCCCCAAAGCAAAACTATTGTAAAATTGATATTATTAATGATCGATGTCGTCCGCTGTATCATCCACATGTTAAAGATCGACCATATGATCGATCTCAGCTGATGCGTTTATGGCAACGCTGTATCATCCACATATAGATGGCGGTATGGTTGGTTGTAATGCAGTAAAATCAGTAGTTCTCCTTAAGAAGCAGAAATACTTGCTGAAATAAAATATTGTTTTTTGTTTTAATAAATTCCCAATTTGGAGGAGACCAACAGTGCCATCATCTTGGTGGAAATCTGTTCAAATACCATGTCCCAAAAAGTGAGCGTGGTATCACGATTTTCATAATTTTCACGATTTTCATAATTTTCACGATTTTCATAATTTTCACGATTTTCATAATTTTTACGATTTTCATAAAGAAATTTTATAATGTCCCATTTCGTCGTCGGCTTTTACTGACAAAGATCTGAACGATCCGAATTTTAAGACCTTGTGGAATATTTTTTGCGGTTTAAGGCCCTCGTGCCCCGACAGCTTCGTATGTGGGAGTATATATGCCAAGTTATCGGAATTCCCTCCATTTGCAGTACGCTCTGCTTAAAGAGTCATTGAACAACTAACAGCAAGAAAGAAAATGTTGTTAGACTGGCAAATAACTTATGTTATTTGCTTTCTTGGCAGTTACCAGCACTAGTGATATATCATTGGCATCATTCGGAAGTTGTAATATGCATACGGACAGTAGTGTGGTCCAAAAAACTATACGGAGGAACACTCGATTAAATATATCTACAATTACTATAATCATTTTGTGATGTATTATGACTTTCTAAACTTGAAAACGATATAAAAAAAATAGTATGGTAATATTTTACTGAAATTCCCATTTTTGGCGAATGTACCTTAAAAATTTGTACATTAGTTCGATAGCAACCGGTTATATGTTAAATTTAAATATTACAATACTAGCCGCTACCCGCTGCTTCGCACGCAAAAAAGTCAAGTATTTGTTAGTTTTATCCGTCTCTGTTTTAGGATAGTATTTATTTGATTTTCTTTTCCAAAATAGTAAATTGGAAACATAGCATTCATATACAGCCAAAGGAATGAGCTTGTCGATGTGCACTGTTTTAGCTGAACTCTCATCGTATATATATTTATTATCTTTCTCTACCTAGTTCTTACCAAAAAATTACAACCACAGAGCCTTTTATTCGAAAAAATGCATTTTGATGGCGCTTCTATATGGTCAGATGAAATTACATACTAAATTTCATGATTCTAGCTGTAATCCTAAAGTTGGTACCATTTTTATCCCTTTTGGTCACGCTCTCCCCTTAAAAGTACAAATTTCGAAAAATCTATTTATGTTGCAAGTCTACTTTGTCAAAGGAATTTACCCACCAAATTTCACGACTACAGCAACAATATTTTAGTTGGTAATATTTTTATCCATTTTTTGTCCCGCTCACACCTTATAGGTATAAATTTCGAAGGAAATCCGTTAGGATTTGCGCTTCTACCTTGTCAGAGGAATTTACTCACCAAATTTCACGACTATAGCTGCAATACTTTAATTAATACCATTATTATTCCTTTTTTGTCCCTCGTAACCCTTAAAAGTACAAATTTTAAAAATTCCAATTTTAATGCGCTTTACATGGTCAGAGGAATTTCCATACCAAATTTTTCGATTTTTGCTATAATAATTTAGTTAGTACTATTTTTATCCCTTTTTGTCCCTCTCACCTCTTATAAGAACAAATTTCGAAAAATCCAATTGTACTGCGCTTCTGCATGGTCAGAATAACTTACATATCAAATTTCAAGTTTATAGCTGCAATACTTTAGTTGGTACCATTTTTATCCCTTTATGTCCCCAAATTTCAAAAAATCTAATTTTACTGCGCTTCTATATGGTCAGAAGAACTTTCAAGTTTCTAGCTGCGATACTTTAGTTGGTACCATTTTTATCCCTTTTTGTCCCACGCAACCCTTAAAAGTACAAAATGCATTTATATTCCTCTTCTATGTGGTGTGGGGAATTTACACATCAAATTTCGCGACTAAAGCTGCAATAATTAAATTAGTACCATTTTCATCTCTTTTTGTCCCTCGCAACCCTTAAAAATACAAATTTTCAAAAAATCCAATTTTAACGCGCTTCTACATGGTCAGAGGAATTTACATACCAAATTTCACGATTCTAGCTGCAATGCTTTAGTTGGTACCATTTTTATCCCTTTTTGTCCCGCTCACCACATATAAGTACAAATTTCGAAAAATCAATTTATATTGCAAGTCTACATTATCAGAGAAATGTAAATACAGATTTTCACGATTCTAGCTGTAATTCTTAAATTGGTACCATTTTTATCCCTTTTTGTCTCTTTCCTCCCTTAAAAGGATGGAACACACCGAATTTCATGTTTCTAGCTACTGCTGTTTAGTCAGGACGATGGTTCGATGTTTATCCCTTTTTGTCCCATTTTACTCCCTAAAAGTACGAATTTCGTAAAACGCTTTCTTAGTCGACGCCTACGTCATATTTGGGAACTACCCTGAAAATTTCATCAGTCGTTTGGTCTGGGGCTGGTCAATGATAAGTCAGTCAGTAAGTAACTCAACTCTTTTATATAAAGGGTGTCCCAAGAAGAACGCAATTTTTAAATCTGGCAACATTCGAAGTGTCATTGTTTGACATTTGAACAATTGTTATTGTTTGTTAGTAGAAGGTACGAGGTTAGTAAATATGGAGCGCTACACGAATGAACAACGCATTCTCATTGTGAAATTGTTTTACCAAAATGGTGAACGTTTTGCGGCTACAGTTCGCAAATTGCGATCAATTTGGGGTCACAATAATGCTCCAAAAGAGTCAACTGTAAAGAGATTAATGGATAAATTTGCTGAAACTGGGTCTGTTAGTGATGTAAAGACAACAACGCGCCATCGACCAGGTCGATCGACCGAAAATGTCGCAGCTGTACTTGATGATGTCGCTCAAACTCCATCTACCTCAATTCGACACCGAGCTCAGCAAATTGGTGTCTCCAAATCCACTTTGCAGCGAATTTTGACGAAAGATTTCCATCTTCATGCATACAAAGTTCAATTGACTCAGGAACTGAAGCCAACTGACCATGGACAGCGAAGGCAGTTCGTTAATTGGGTATTGAAGAGACAACATGAAAATGCTGATTTTGCCGATAAAATCATCTTCAGTGACGAGACCCATTTTCATCTTGATGGCTTCGTCAATAGGCAGAATTGTCGCATTTGGGGTGCGGAAAATCCTCGAGTGATTCACGAGAAGCAAATGCATCCTCAACGTGTCACTGTGTGGTGTGGTTTTTGGGCTGGAGGAATCATTGGACCTTTTTTTATGAAAATGAGGCAGGTCAAGCGCAAACAGTCAATGGTGTTCGGTATCGTGAAATGATAACCAGTTTCTTGCCTAGAATTGAAGAAATGAATGTGGAGGGCATGTGGTTCCAACAAGACGGCGCCACATGTCATACAGCCAGAGAAACAATTCAATTGCTGCATCAGTCATTTCCCGGTCGTGTTATTTCGCGTTTTGGAGATCAGAATTGGCCGCCTAGATCGTACGATTTAACACCATTAGATTTTTTTCTTTGGGGTTTTTTGAAGTCGATGGTTTACCCGAATAAGCCGACGACGACTCAAGCCTTAAAAGACGAAATTGGACGCTGCATTAATGAAATACCGCAGCATTCATGCAAAACGGTCATTGAAAATTTCATTAAAAGATCGCGTGCATGCCAGCAAAGCCGCACGATATATTGTTCCATACATAACCTCATTCTGTCTACTTTACGATATAATAAAGTTTCACGATTTTTTCTTAAATATCTGTGTTTTATTTAAAATTAAAAAATTGCTCTCTTCTTGGGACACCCTTTATATAGATTGCAAAAATATTTTTGCTGACACATTAGAATGTAAGCTATTAAAAAAATAAAACAAATAATTAAAAAATAAAACAAAATAATTTTTCCTACTTTTTTTATGATTTTTTTTTCGGACCAACAAAAGTAGATTAAAAAAATATATTTTTCCCCAAATTTTTGGAGGCTGTTCCTAAACAACAGCTTCTATTTGAAAGTTTAATTTGCAATATTTGTAGCCATCTTAAGCACCATTAATTTGACATACAACCGAATGTTATAGAGCCAAATTTTCTAAATGAGCGTACAAATATTAAAGGTACCTACGACGAAAATATTAATTTTAGAAAATTATCTATAAAGAATTTTTGTGTTGATTTTATGAATCAGCACGACTAAATTCACACAAAAAAAAACGTTTTTTTTTGTTGCTTAGTGTAATCAACTCTCACCTAATTTTGATAGTACTGAAAACTCACATTCATAATCTGATATATCTTTAAAATATTTACAATTCTTGCTCCACACTAATGTCCAGTCATACAAACATTCATGTGTTGGGAAATATTTCGATTATTTATTTTTGTGTCATATTTTTCTGGCTGTTCAATTTGTTGTATTGTGAAGTACAGATAACTTTTGAGATGTTTCTGGGAAGTTTTTTTAATGATTTTGGGTGGAAAAAGCGAATATAATTGGAAACTCAAGTACTATTGGATTATAGGAACATCAGAGCATGACATATTAAATACAACCACTGATCTCCCATATACAAATGTATATGCTAAATATTTCAAATGATCTTAAAAATGACGTAGACGCCGACTAAGAATGGGATTTACGAAATTCGTAATTTTAAGGGATAAAATTGGACAAAAAAGGGATAAATATCGAAACTTCGTCATGACAAAACGGCTGTAGCTAGAAACATGAAATTCGGTGCATTCCTTGCACTGACCACACGGACGAGCTATAAATAGGAGTTTTTCGAAATTTGTACTTTTAATGGAGGAAAGAGACAAAAAGGGATAAAAATGGTACCAATTTAAGTATTATTGACAACGTAGACTTGCAACATAAATGGATTTTTCGATATTTGTACTTTTAAGGTACGAGCGGGACAAAAAGGGATAAAAAAAGTATCACCTACTGCGTACTTTCAAGATATACAATGTTAACAAAGGGATAAAAATAGTACAAACTAAACGACTACAGCTAGAATGATGAAATTCGATGTGTGCATCCCTCTATTTGCGTAGACGCGTAAAATAAAGAGATTTTCGAAAGTCGTACTTTTAAGGTGGTAAAATGGGGGAAAAGGGATAAAAATCGTACCAACCAAATGGCCGCAGCTAGAATCATGGAATTCGGTGTATACATTCCTCTGCCTACATAGATAGGCAAAATAAGAAGAATTTTCACAAATCGTATCCTTTACGGCAAAAATTGGTTGAGTCATGAAGTTAGGTTATTTTCCACTATGTACGTGAGATAATGGATTTTCAAAATTTGTACTTTGGGCAGGGCCGTGCGCAGGGGGGGGGGTTTTGGGGGTTCAAACCCCCCCCAGAGAGGTTTCGAACATATACTTTTTAAAACTTTCTAGACTTTCTGAAGCAAAAAATATAGAATTTTTAAGATCTTTTTAAAATAACTCGTCTGAAATGGAAATTTGGCAGTAAAATCATGAAAACATGATTGCATGAATATAAAAAATCGTGGACACTTTCTTGAATTTCGGACAAAGGCTATGAAAACTACAAACAAACTAAACGAATTGTGCCAATTTCAAGATTGTGTAGTGCTAATTTCGCTAATGGACACCAAATTGTTCGGAAAATTTTCATTTTTATTAACCGATACAATTTCTTGACATTCGACTAGAGCTATATCTTATTAACTTTTAATTGTGTACTGCAATAAAAGTTTGGAAATTTAATAACAAAATCGTTAGTAATTTTAAAAAAGTGTAGATAATAATCACTATGATATCATAGTGAAATCTAAAAGCATTCTTAATAAAAGCAAATAATTTGCTCGATGGTAACCCGTAGCTTAACTATGAGTGCCAAACTTTGGACACACTTGTAGTATATCTAATTGGAATCTAAATTAATAATTATGTAAAAATCTATTGGCGAGATGAAATTCTTCCTTTCTGCGAAAAAGTATTGGAGTAACCTAAGAATTTTTTATGTAGACATTTTTACTTATACAAAAGAAAGTATACTTTAATTTTTATATAAAATACAAGTTGCATTTCTAAATTTCTGAGTATAGTAATCGGGTGGGACATTTGTATAAGGGCTATATCAGAACATTGACCCACATATTCCACTTCCACAACAGATGTTCTTTGGTCAAATATTATATGGTGTGGCTATTCGTATATTCAGTTTGCAATGAGTGGTTTCTAACATTTGCGATGCGACATTTTTATGGAGTTGTATCTAAATCTGAACCGATGTGACCTATTTTCATCATAGATGCAACAACAACAGTTTCTGTTACTTCTAATGTTTTGGGAGTTTGCAATTATAATACAAATCCATTTCGACAAACGAAGAACACTGTTTGATATACATAAACTTATTTCTCTTTGTTCATTTACAACAACTGACATGTTTACCGCAAACAAACTAATTTTTTCGACAAAAGAAACTCAAAAACGATGTTCACGTGTTTAAAATTTCGTTTCTACGAAATGCATTTTTTCTCTGCGTGTAGATCTCTATTTTAAAATATACTTTAAAGTTGCGAAACAATAAGAAATGAGTTTAAACTTACTAAAATTTTTGTTATATTTATCACTTATGTCTAATATTTTTCAGAGTTAGTATTTTTTTGTACATATGTAACAGATATTACTCAAAAGAGAAACAACAAATTCAGTAACTTGGATCTACGTAGGAAAACGAAACTCTAAAATACCAATTATTTGTTTTTTTGGAATTAAAATTTATAGTTGTTTCTTCTTGCATTTCATCGAATACAAAAAAACTGTATTTGTTATTCGAATTTATACATATTTAAGATTATAAAAATGAATAAACATTTCCAAATGTTTTTTATTTAATCGGAATATGCGTATAAAGATTTTGAGTAAACATCCTGTTACTCATGTCCTATATAAATTAAAAAACCCAAAACTCTTTAGACATCCCATTTAGACCCATACTTTGTCAAAAAGCATATCCAATTTTCTGCATTTATCATAGAAAAAATGCGGGACTGAAGGAATTTGATCGTTTTTTGTGTAATATTTCTTCAAAATATATATCGAGGGCTTATATTCAAAAGTGGCTATGAGCCATGAAACCGCGAATACTAGGAAATTTCAAAAACTTTTTAATCGTAGCAATTAGTAATCCTTTTTAGATTAAACTGTAGAAGAACGATTAATATTTTCTCTTCAAATTAAGCAGAAAATCAGTTTTTTCGCTCTCCTGAAAAGTTATGTTTATGTTCATAGCCACTTATGAATATAAGCCCTCGATATTCTACACTTAGCATAACAGCAGTTTTCTACAATCTTACATCACCATTCACACTGCTAAAGAGTTTGCAGTCTGCTAAAATTGGCTGTTGTTAATTAAAATATAAAAATAGATAAGCGTTCATAAGCGGGTTTAGCTCGAATTTTTCTTTAAATTAGCTTGGGACAATATGCATATCATATATATTGCTAAAAACAGCAAACAGCTGTCTACCATCTCAGCAGGTACAAATCTGCTGTCTCTTTTTTAACAGCAGAAAATCTGCTCTTTCCTTTCTATTCCTTTGAGTGTACTGGTAGATGGATTACTGAAATGCAATTTTGCAGACAATGTCTGTCGAACGAATGTATCAAAATATTTCTCGAAGATCCTGGCAAAAAGTCCCTAAAAAGTTGGAAAATTAACTAAATATGAGTAAAGTTTTCTTCTTTCAAAGCCATAGTAAATAGTTTATTTACTAGAAAAAAGGTAGTAGATTTACTTAAAACCATTTCTGTGGATCTAATAAAAAATTCTTAGAATTGAGTAAATTCAAACTTATATAGAAGAATATTTTCAAGATTTAAAGAGAGAAAATAAAGCTGAAATTTTTTGTATGGAAAAAATTCCATTTAGGAAATTTTAACTCAAAATGAGTTTTTTCCTAAAATGAAGTTTACTGAAATTTATGCCGAGTTCTTCATACATTTAAGTATTAATTCTTGAATATTAATCTAAGAAGCAATTCTCGCTTAAATACTTTATGAATTATTCTAAACAACCACTGCGAAGGCGCCTATCTTGCCTTCGCAACAATCATGAGTAATAGCTCCTTGTGGCAGAGGTATCATGAAACTTTTGAGAAATATTTCATGTTGTCATTTTTTGTATCAGTTTTGCATTCTCTGAAGCAAAACTATTTGTTTGATTTTTTTAGTTAAATTTAATTTATTTTAATTTTTACATTTTTTCCTTGTATAAAATAAAAGTTTCCTCAGTTTAAGTAAAACCCGTTTAGGAAAAATTTACTTAGATTTAGGAAAATTCTAATTATGTTTAGTAAAAATGTACTTGGTTTCTTAAATTTTAGTTAATTTTAACTCAATATAGGGTTTTTTATGAGTGTATATGAAAACCCCCCCCAGGGGAAAATCCTGCGCACGGGCCTGACTTTGGGAATTAAAATAGGATGGAAATACAATCATTTGTGGCACCCACTATCTACCAATATTTATGATATTTAAGCTTTTTTAACATTGCTATCTTATATTTACTTTTTGAATTGACTTGAAGTATTATTACGATATAAAGGGTGATTTTTTAAGAGCTTGATAACTTTTTAAAAAAAAAAAACGCATAAAATTTGCAAAATCTCATCGGTTCTTTATTTGAAACGTTAGATTGGTCCATGACATTTACTTTTTGAAGATAATTTCATTTAAATGTTGACCGCGGCTGCGTCTTAGGTGGTCCATCCGCTTAGTCCAATTTTGGCATTTCCACGTTTTTGAGTAACAGAGACCCAATTGGTGCGAACGGCGACGAATCGAAAATTGGTGGTCATCATTAACACTGGCCGATACAGCTGCGATATTTTCTTCAGTTCGCACTCTACGTAAGCGTGTTGGTGGTTTAATGTCCAACAATGTAAATTTGGTGCGAAATTTAGTCACAATAGCCCGAATAGCCGCTTCAGTGGGTCGATTAAACTGACCATAAAATGGAAGCGCGCAATGAACTTTCTTAACAGAGCACGCATTTTGATAATAAAATTCAATAATTTGCAAGCGTTGTTCGTTTGTAAGACGATTCATGATGAAATGTCAAAGCATACTGAGCATCTTTCTCTTTGACACCATGTCTGAAATCCCACGTGATCTGTCAAATACTAATGCATGAAAATCCTAACCTCAAAAAAATCACTCTATATATAGTGTAAAGGTATTGGTAGCCTTGCCTTGTAAGCGTGGTTTGAATTTATAAAAATATTATATTTATTTATATAATTACTTTTACAATATTTGTATTTGTTTGGCTATATTAAAACAATTACATTTTCCTGTAATATTACAGCAATTCTACGAAAATCGACAGCCTCTGTAGGCATGGTCATCAAAAGTAATTAAATTTTACAACTATTTGACTGAGGAATCACTATAATTTCTTTAAAATACCACCATATTTAGTTGGAGCATAAATCTACAGTAACAAAAATGTTCTCCATTTTTTTGGAACATTTAAAAGAAACAATTTTTGGGTCGTCTCCGAGCAAAACTTATATCAAATTAATAGCTCTCGCCGACAAGCACCCGCGACAATTGGGAGTAGTATAGAAATAATTTGACATTTCATATAGACGTTGGGAGATTTCACGAAAATCAATTGCAGCGGTCACCCCCAGAATTGAAGATTGGATTGTTTAATGATGATCTACAAAATATTTCGTCACTGGGTCAATCCATCTGTGAGCTAAATGCTTCTGAAAACACCTCTAAAAATCATGTTTTTCCCGGGAAATTTGTATACACTCCACGAGAGTCTTTGTGCATTTGTTTGTAACACCCAAAAGGAAGCAAGATAGACCCATTGTTAATTATACCGATCGGCTTAGAATTTCTTTTTGAATCTTGTTCAAATTTTCCACACAATGTTACATTTATACTAGAAACACGTATTTTGAAAGCCAGCTATATAGGTCAATGTTTGATAAAATTAAAACCCATTATTACATCTCTAGAACCCACATCGTGCATTAGATCTCGATATTATTTTGCATATCATGTCATATTTCAACTAAGAATACCTACGTAATCTATATGGAACCACTTTTTAAAGTAGAGCCCTTACAAATGGCCCCATTTTAATTTTTACCCCTCAAGAATGCAAATTTTACATCGATTTTTTTTTCAAATTTTGCAGATTAAGCATACAAAGTCAAATATATGTGTCCATACTTAGGAATAACCAAAATGGGGCCCCATTCTACTCTAATACAGCTCTAGAAACTACGTCTTACATCGGATCATGATATATTTCAACTACCGTGAATGAGAAATATATAGGCCCATGTTTTGGGCCAGGCCCCAAGTGTTGTTATAGGCCCCCTTTCAAATGTCGGTGCGATTCATCCTATTTCTTCTGTATAACTGCCGGAAAATTAGATAAATTATTTACCTTATTCGTTATATATGTCTAAAGATGAATTTATAATTATAATTTATATGAACATAAAATTACTCCCATGAAACACCGGCCCCGCGCGACTTAAGCCTTTCCTTACTTGTTTTATTACAAAATACAACCACCAAATACGAAAAAGTTTTCAGTAGTCACTGTGAAAATCCACCAAAAATGACTATAAACGTCCAATAATTCGACCAATAAGTTACTCTAAGACAAGAATCAAAGTTTTTTCAAGGATATATTATTTCAGAAAAAAATTTTGCGATAAAATTTAACACAAAATTACAAAGCATGATTTTTAGGGTATTTGCAAATCATCATTAAATAATCTAAACTTCATTTTTGTGGGTGACTGGAACTTGTTTTTCCATTTGTATGGACGGCGACCCAGCCTAATATACATAATACAATTGAATATCGAAGTTCTCAACTCCACAAGTAAAACTGCGAAGGGTAAACCTGTTGTATACACGAATTTAACGCCACTCGACTTTTTAAATATTTGAAAAGCAAAAAAAATTAAATAAGAATATTTACACATTAAATATGTGCATTAATAACCGTTTAATATTAATACAATTTAAGTCGACCATCGATCGACTGTAAGAACGAAATGAATAAAGTGGTGGGCGGAAAAAAACTCAATGAAATAAAAACAAAATCAGTACTAATTTAATTTCGATAGCCTACGGAAATTTGCATATATTTGCATTGCATATTTAACATTGATATTATGCAAATATTTCGGTAAGAATAACAATCTGGGGGTGTGGGGGAGAATAAAATTGATAAATAATAATACAATTAGGCTGCACATTAACTGACATTTGGTTATGGGCTTTATTCTCTTATTGATTTTTTACATTTATTTATAGTTACCGCCGAGACGAGGTAGACTGTTACGGTGAACAGTCGCCTCGATAAGCAAAGTTTTTGGTATTCGCAAGAGGTCAAAGGTACACTAAGGTCGAATAAAAGAAAAATGCAAAAAATTGAAAATACATCCAGACAAAAATAAAAGTTCCAACAAACATCCGAATGGAAAAAGATAAAATAATGCAATCCTTAAATCCTTTGTGAGCCTTTTGATACTTTTTTGTACCACGGTCTGGCTGCTTATCAGCACCATAAGTGAACAATAAGTGACGGTATTCGAGGCTGGGCCAAATTCAAAAAAATCATTTTGATTCCACATGAACACACAGAAGTTCAATCACTTCTAAACGTAATCACCGAAAGCTTGGCGTTGGTTTGAAATCACAGGACGTGTGGTAGTTATTGTTAAATGGCGAAGATATGTTTATTCAGCACCGATCTCCCTGTGTTTTTACAGAACATTTCTTTGAATCATGAGAATATTACTTTTTTGAACCCGGCTGATAATGTAAAGGATGGGCCATTTCAAATTTTTATTTTGAACCCCAAATTACTTTGACTTTGAATGGTAGAATAACAATCATTTTTATTTATTTTCAGGTTTATGTCGCTCAAACAAAATTGGAAAATATTAAAAAACTATTTCCAAAGTAGCGAGTCTTTAACGAAAACTGTAAGAAATTTACGTGGAAAATTTTCGAGAAGAGATCAGCCATCATGAAGCTAATTTTCATCTCGGTGGCTATGTCAATAAGCAAAATTGCCGCATATGGGGTTCAGAGAACCCACATGTGACTATTGAGAAGCCAATACATCCACAACGAATCACTGTTTGGTGTGTATTTTGGGCTGTACTGAAAAGCTGATGGATGAGGTACTGCCGAGACAGTCGTGGTAGTCATATGAATGATATTGTGTTCCATTATTAAATAACAAATAAAACCAGAAAATTTAAAAGAACGAGTAAAAACGACTTTATATACCCTCCACTAGGGATTGCATTGCACAGACGCTGTCGATTTTCGTAGAAGTGAAGTAATATTACAGGAAACTATATATTTTTTAATATAGCCAAACCAAAACAAATACAAATGTTCAAAAAATTATTTTATAAATAAATATAATATTGTGTTGTCATTTATTTTGGTTTAAGACCAAAGGTTGTGCTTAAGTCTTCAGCAGAACCCAAAATTAGCAAAAAGGCAAAGTGAGACCTTTATTGTTGCAGCTAAAAGTTGACTGCGCAGTTTCGATGGGCGCTTCCCCATCTCGTCAGAACTTTCGCAACGAATGTATGTCTTTTTAAATGACAACACATACAACATAACAGACCAACAATACATACAAACAACAACAATACACACGAGGTACAGTGAAGACGGGACATACCGTACAACAACAACCTTTGCATTGCTGCGAGCGATGCGAGCACATGCACAACATTGAATTGGCAAAGTGAGATTTTTAGTGTGTCGACTTAGTTCGGTGGAATATTTTCTTTATCAGCGTTTCTCATTTGAAATATGTGACCGCTGGTACTAATATGAACCCTGATTTAAGTCAAAGACATACATTCGTTGCGAAAGTTCTGATGAGATGGGGTAGCACCCATCGAAACTGCGCAGTCAACTTTTAGCTGCAACAATAAAGGTCTCACTTTGCCTTTTTGCTAATTTTGGGTTCTGCTGAAGACTTCAGCAAAACCTTTGGTCTTGAACCAAAATAAATGACAACAATGGGTAATTTTTTAGCTATTATCTTTTTGGCAACACTGGTTTAAACAGCGGACGCACGTTTCGTGTTTTGTTTCACTGTCAAACATCTTCAGTTTGGTCTATAATTTAACCATGTATCGTCTTACAAACGAACAACGATTGCAAATTATAGAATTTTATTATCGAAATGCGTGCTCTGTTAAGAAAGTTCATCGCGCGCTTCTTCCATTTTATGGTCAGTTTAATCGACCCACTGAAGCGGCTATTCGGGCTATGGTGATTAAATTTCACACCAAATTTACATTGTTGGACATTAAACCACCAACACGCTTACGTAGAGTGCGAACTGAAGAAAATATCGCAGCTGTATCGGCCAGTGTTAATGATGACCATCAATTATCCATTCGTCGCCGTTCGCAGCAATTGGCCCTCTGTTACTCAACAACGTGGAAAGTTTTGCGGAATGATTTAGGTGTGATGCCTCTCAAAATACAGCTGGTGCAAGAATTGAAGCCGAACGACCTACCGCAACGTAAAATTTTTGGTGAATGGGCTCTTGGAAAGTTGGCCGAAGATCCACTTTTTTACCGAAAAATTGTGTTCAGCGACGAAGCTCATTTTTGGCTCAATGGGTACGTAAATAGGCAGAATTGTTGATTTTGGAGTGAATATCAGCCAGAAGCATTGCAAGAGCTACCAATGCATCCAGAAAAAGTCACAGTTTGGTGCGGTTTATGGGCTGGTGGCATCATTGGACCGTACTTCTTCAAAGATGATGCGAATCGTAACGTAACTGTGAATGGTGAGCGCTACCGTGAGATGATATCCAACTTTTGTTTGCCCAAGAGCTTGACTTGCATGACATGTGGTTTCAACAAGACGGTGCCACATGTCACACAGCACGCGCAATAATGGACTTATTGAGAGGCGAGTTCGGTGAACATTTTATTTCACGTTCGGGACCGGTCAATTGGCCGCCTAGATCGTGCGATTTAACCTTTAGACTATTTTTTGTGCCTTTAGACTATTTTAGCCTTTAGACTATTTTTTGTGGGGCTATGTTAAAGCTAATGTCTATACAGACAAGCCCGCTTCAATTGACGCATTGGAAGACAAAATTGAAGCATTTATTCGTGAGATACCGGCCGAAATGTTGGAAAGAGTTTGCCAAAATTGGTCTAAGCGGATGGACCATTTGAGGCGCAGTCAAGGTCAACATTTGCATGAAATAATCTTCAAACGTTAAATTATATGGACCGTACTATCGATTCAAACAAAGATTTCATGCATTTTTCTGAATTTTATGTGTTTTTTTTTTTGAAAAACTTTCCTATAGCTTTTACAAAATCACCCTTTATAAATTAACCTAACATTACGATTCAACCAATTTTTACAGTAAAAGAAAAAGTACGAAAAATCTTCTTATTTTGCTTGTCCATGCAGTGAAAGGAATGTATACACCGAATTCCATGATACTAGCTGCGGCCATTTGGTTGGTATCATTGTTATCCTTTTTTTTCTATTCTACACCCTTAAGAGTACGGCTTTCTAAAATCTCTTTATTTTACGTGTCTACGCAATTAGAGGGATGTTCACACTGAATTTCATCATTCTAGCCGTAGCCGTTTGTTGGTACCATTTTTATCCCTCTGTTCCCATTTTATTCCTTGAAAGTACTAATTTGGAAAAAACGTGTAATTCTTCGTGTCCACGCAGTCAGGGGAATGTATACCCAGAATTTCATGACTCTAGCTGCTGTCATTTGGTTGGTGCTATTTTTATCCCCTTTTTCCATTTTAACCTCAAAAAGTACGAATTTCAAAAAATCGCTTTATTTTACGTGTCTACGCAGTCAGGGGAATGTATACACCGAATTTCCTTATTCTTGGTGCAGCCGTTTGTTTGGTACCATTTTTATCCCTCTGTTCTCATTGTACCCCTTAAAAGTACGAATTTGGAAAAAATACTTTAATATTATGTATCTACTCAATTAGAGTAATGTACACATCTAATTTCGGGTTTCACCCCCTACGAATAAAAATCATTTGCACGGAAATGTGCATACCCAATATCAAGTAAGTACAAGCAGAGATATTGAAAAAAATATGCTTAAATACTCTAAAATATTAGGGGTTATTTTGGGTATTTTTAGTGCTTGTGAGGCAAAAAATTTTGCCTTTGGGCCGATTTCGCCCAATGAAAATTTGGACGTCCTACCTCCTTCGTATAGATGCTAGCGTGTTTTCAACAGACGGAAGGACGGACGGACATGGCTACATCGTCTTACATATTTTTTTATATATACTTTATAGGGTCTCAGGTCGATATTTCAAGGTGTTACAAACGGAATGACGGAAGTTAGTATACCCCCATCCTGGAGGGTATAATAACCAGTACTTTTTTCTAGCAGATTCTAATTTAAAATTTTTAATGCCCCTATACATCATCGACTGGATAAAAGAAATTGATATTTTTTGGAATCAAAAACATTTTCTGTGGAAACGCAGCGAAATCGGCTGCAGAAGATTCATTCTTGTGATTTTCAAAAAAAAAAGAAAAACAATGAACGATTATTTATTTTTGACTCTTTTTTATTAGAATCTTCTTCAAAGAATGTTTGGTGTGTGGAATACAAATGATTGCCTACTGCCCACAATAAACATATATGAATAATTTCTGAATACCCATTGGTCTGCTCATACACATCAACAATTTGGAAAAACAAATTTACGAAAGGCTTCCAATCAATCCAATCAATCATTCATCCACAACAAATACAATTCATTACCAAAATGCAAAAAAAGACTCAACTAACATTTTTTGCAAATCGATATTTTTGTTTATTATGACCGAAGTTGTTGTGTTTTGCAAAAATAACCAAAAATCTCGTTTTGCAAAAAAAATGTTAGTTGAGTCTTTTTTATATTTTAGTAACGAAATACCCCCTCCACAGTGAAAAGTAAACACATACACACACGCAGAAGAGTGTGAACAAAAACAACCACAGACCAGTATTGTAAAGTTATTTAATATATTCAGTCGTCCACACACATGCATGGGTAGGCATTGCCGAATTGTCCAGGTCAAAAGTATATTTTCTTTTTGGAAAGGAAAACTCTATTTAAGTTTGATTAAAATTCGGTTAAAAAATTCTGTTGGAACATTAAACAAGAATAAATGGTATTCCACTTTCGAATGGTAAAGTGGTATTACACAGTGTCCCCTCAAATTACTTCATAAACCCCTTTTACTAAGTTTTCAGCTTGAATTCCAAAACAGAAATTATCGCAACATTATTCATGCCTTTGTCTGTCAGTATGTCCAAAGGCAATGTATATTTTTATAAAAAAATATATTCTGATTAATATACAGAATCGACAAAAGTTCTCGAAAAAACAAAAATAAGTAATGCAGACATCCCTAGAGGCAGTGAAATTCCAAAAATAACGCAAAATATCTCGAACTCATTCCTTCGCATTTATTCCACATGCAATATTACTTTCATTGTAAGGTTTGGATTTCTTAAAATTTTTGTGAATTATTTCCTTTTTATACCCTCCACCTCCAGGATTGGGGTATACTAACTTTGTCATTCCATTTGTAACACCTTGAAATATCGACCTGAGACTCTATAAAGTATATATTTTCTTGATCGTCATAAAATTCTAAGACGATCTAGCCATGTCCGTCCGTCCGTCTGTCCGTCTGTTGAAAGCACGCTAGCATCTAAGCGAAAGTAGCTAGAACGTTCAAATTTTCCATAAATGCGTCTTATAGTCGTAGATCGGTTGAGATTGAAACGGGGCGAAATCGGCCCAAAGGGAAAAATTTTTCCCTCACAAGGACTAAAAATACCCATAATAATCCCTAATATTTTAGCGTATTTAAGCATGTTTATACCCTACACCACTTCGTGGTCTAGGGTATTATAAGTTAGTTTCGCGCCAAATGTTTGTAACACCAAGAAATAATCGAGCTAGACCCACCTTTAAGTGTACCGATCGGCTTAGAATCACCAGCTGAGTCGATTTAACGATGTCTGTCTGTCCGTCTGCTGTCCATCTAAGCTTGTTCGCACTCTACAGGTCGCAATTGTTGTCCGATTGTCATGAAACTTGGCATAAGTTATTTTTTCTGGCCAAGGACCATCGGTATTGAATTTGGAGGAAATCGGTTCAGATTTAGATATAGCCCCCATACAAATGTCGCTCCCGATTTGACATTTTCCGCTCTAGAAACGACATATTGTACCCGATTTTCTTTAAATTTTGCAGAACATCTTATAATCCAACTAGAAACACGTATACAAATATTGGGTAAGATCGGTTCAGATTTAGATATAGCCCCCATACAAATGTCGCTCCCGATTTGACATTTTCCGCTCTAGAAACGTCATATTGTACCCGATTTTCTTTAAATTTTGCAGAACATCTTATGATCGAACTAGAAACACGTATGCAAAAATTGGGTAAAATCGGTTTAGATTTAGATATAACCCCCATACAAATGTCGCTCCCGATTTGACATTTTCCGCTCTAGAAAAGACATATTGTACCCGATTTTCTTTAAATTTTGCAGAACATCTTATAATAAAACTAGAAACACGTATACAAAAATTGGGTAAGATCGGTTCAGATTTAGATATAGCCGCCATACAAATGTCGCTCCCGATTTGACATTTTCCGATCTAGAAACGACATATTGTACCCGATTTTCTTTAAATTTTGCAGAATATCTTATAATCGAACTAGAAACACGTATGCAAAAATTGGGTAAAATAGGTTCAGATTTAGATATAGCCCCCATACAAATGTCGCTCCCGATTTGACATTTTCCGCTCTAGAAAAGACATATTGTACCCGATTTTCTTTAAATTTTGCAGAACATCTTATAATCCAACTAGAAACACGTATACAAAAATTGGGAAAGATCAGTTCAAATTTAGATATAGCCCTCATACAAATGTTGCTCCCGAATGTTTAACCGATTTTGGCCAAACTTTACATATTATATTTCACCAAGAAGCAGACATTATGAAAGCGGGTCAAATCTTCCAGGTTTCAATATACCCCCATACAAATGTCCTTTCCGATTTAACATTTTTTGTCAAACACATACATTTACAGGATGCAAAAATCCTTCCCGATTTCAATTTTTTACCGAATTGAATTGCAATGAGAATTGTTTGGGTGATGCCCATATGTCCATACTTTGGTATGACTTTGGTATACTACTGTATAATTTGTATTTGTCTGTCAGACAATTGGATCAATTACCATATTATTTACCATATTCGTTAAATTTGACTAAAAATGAATTTATAGCATATAAATTATATGAATATAATTTATATAATTTGTATGAACTACATAAAATTGCTCCCATGAAATACCTGGGTTTAGTAATCAAAGCGAGGTACATACGCAGGGAGTGGTGTAGGGTATTATATAGTCGGCCCCGCCCGACTTTAGCCTTTCCTTACTTGTTTTTGAATATGTCTGTTTATATTTGCTTGATATTTGGTATGCGCATTCGCCTTATAGCAAAAAGTGATTCTTATTTGTAGGGGGTGAAATGGGGCAAAAAAGGGATAAAAATGGTACATATTAAACGACAACAGCAAGAAACACGAAATTCGGTGTGTACATTCCTATAATTGAGTAGATACATAATATAAAAGAATTTTTTCCAAATTCGTACTTTTAAGGGGTAAAATGGGAATAGAGGGATAAAAATGGTACCAACTAAACGGCTGTACCTAGAATAATGAAATTCGGTGTATACAAGTAAAATACACGGATTTTTCAAAATTCGTACTTTTTGGAGTCAAAATAGAAAAAGGGGATAAAAATAGTACCAACCAAATGACCGCAGCTAGAGTCATGAAATTCGGAGTATACATTCCTTTAACTAAGTAGGCTTGAAAAATAAAAGTTTTTTTTTTCAAATTCGTAATTTCGGTCCGGCCGAACTTAACGCCGTTTTTACTTGTTTACTTTTCAAATATCATGTTTATTTTCCAAGAAATTGGAAATAAAATAATTAAATAAGAAGGGGCATTAAATAACAATGATTGTGGCAAGGTGGATGTAGTAGTAGCATAAATGGCTGTCGAGCCAAGTGAGTTTTTCATTTGACCATTTTACCTATCATAAAGTAATTAAAGATTTTTTCCTGACTCATTATTAATGTTGTTTATGTCACCGACGCACAGTGTGTGAAAACCTCATTTTTAGTGACAAAAGGCCATAACTTTCGATCTACTGGATAGTTTTCGACGAGTTTTTTTTGCATACGCACTTATAATAGGATAAGACGTGTCGGGTAGAGTATTGGGTGCGCTGGGGTATGAAGCACGCCCACCGCCCATGTAGCAAATGATCGATTGAATTGTATAGAAATACTGTGCAGCTACAAAAATAAACAAGTAAGGAAAGGCTAAAGTCGGGCGGGGCCGACTCTATGATACACTCCACTTTCAATAAAAATCGGGAGCCACATTTGTTTGGGGCTATATCTAAATCTGAACCGATCTTACTCACTTTCGGCATAGGTGTTTCTAGTTGGATTGTAAGATGTTGTGTCAAATTTAAAGAAAATCGAGTACAATATGTCGTTTCTAGAGCGGAAAATGTCAATTCAGGAGCGACATTTGTATGGGGGCTATATCTAAATCTGAACTGATCTTATCCAATTTTTGCGTAGGTGTTTCTAGTTGGGTTATAAGGTGTTGTGCCAAATTTAAAGAAAATTGGGTACAATATGTGGTTTCTAGAGCGGAAAATGTCAAATCGGGAGCGACATTTGTATGGGGGCTATATCTAAATCTGAACCGATCTTACTCACTTTCGGCATAGGTGTTTCTAGTTAGATTATAAAATGTTGTGCCAAATTTAAAGAAAATCGAGTAAAATATGTGGTTTCTAAAGCGGCAAAAGTCAAATCGGGAGCGGCATTTGTATGGGGGCTATATCTAAATCTGAACCGATCTTACTCACTTTCGGCATAGGTGTTTCTAGTTGGGTTATAAGGTGTTGTGCCAAATTTAAAGAAAATTGGGTACAATATGTGGTTTCTAGAGCGGAAAATGTCAAATCAGCAGCGACATTTTTATGGGGGCTATATCTAAATCTGAACCGATCTTACTCACTTTCGGCATAGGTGTTTCTAGTTGGGTTATAAGATGTTGTGCTAAATTTAAAGAAAATTGGGTACAATATGTGGTTTCTAGAGCGGAAAATGTCAAATCAGCAGCGACATTTGTATGGGGGCTATATCCAAATCTGAACCGATTTGCTCAAATTAAATAGCGTTCGTCCTTGATCCACAAAACTTACGTGTGCCAATTTTTGTTAAGATCGGACTATAATTTGATTACAACAATAGATGGACAGACAGACGGACAGTGATTCTAAGTCGATCGGTATAATTAACAATGGGTCTATCTCGCTTCCTTTTGGGTTTTACAAACAAATGCACAAAGCCATAATACTCTCGTGGAGTGTATAAAAATATACTATATTGCAAAATTTGATCCGAAAACGACGAAAATTAAGTCTCTCAGGCCTATGGGGCCATAGGCACCCGAAAAAATGGGCCCGCAAATATGTATACAAGTGTGGGTTCAGATTTAGATATAGCCCCCATACAAATGTCGCTCCCGATTTGACATTTTCCGTTTTAGAAACCACATATTGTACACGATATTCTTTAAATTTGGCACAACATCATATGATCCAACTAGAAACACCTATGCAGAAATTGGGTGAGATCGGTTCAGATTTAGGTATAGCCCCCATACAAATGTCGGTCCCGATTTGACTTTTGCCGTACCCGATTTTCTTTAAAATTGCCACAACATCTTATAGTCCAACTAAACAAAACTTCACCATAGTTAAGTTAAGTGGGTAAGATCGGTTCAGATTTAAATATAGCCCAAATACAAATGTTGCTCCCAAAAGTTTAATCGATTTTGGCCAAACTATACATTTTATATTTCAGCTATTTCGTTCCAGGTTTCAATATATCCTTTTCGATTTAACATTTTTTGTCAAACACATACATTTAGAGGATACAAAAAACCTTCCCGTTTTCACTTTTCAACGAATTAAATTGTATTCGGATAGAAAGTGGAGTGTATCATATAGTGGGCCTCACCCGACTTTAGCCTTTCTTTACTTGTTTTTATTTATTTTTTGCCTACTCTACTTAAGTGATCCATTTCAAAATCACAGTTATATTGAATTTAAAACATCGATGTTTTAAAACTAATGTGCAACAGATTAAAATAAAATAAATAAATAAATTTTAGACAATTCGATGTGTAATTTTGATAGCTGGTCTTGTTCACCACGTTCCCTATGATACGAATGTGAAACTTATTCTACCAAATCTCCCAGTCAGAGGCCACATTCCAGTTGGGTTTGACCCCTGGAGAAAGCATGTAAAAGCATGAGGTTCAACGTTTATGCTCTTAGGTTTCTTGTTAGAAGACATCTTTGTTAAAGAGTATATATTTTTGAGCCGATTTCTGGTTAAAATGTATCATCTGAAAGATTTTAACCTCTTTTGGAAAAAATGTATCCTAAAATTAAAAAAACGTAATTTTCTTAATGTTTTTATTTACTAAAGATCCAAGGAAATTCGGAAATTTTAGCTGTGTTTTTCTAATTATTATCCATTTCAGCGAAACAAACTGGTAATTATTTGGTGTGAACTGAGATCTTGATCACAGTACAGAATTTGTGCAACCAAGACTATTGCTTTAAAATCGATTAAGTTTTTTTTGAGAGGATTTTCTTTTCGGTTAGCCGCATACTATGCGAATGAGTAATAATATTCTCAACAAATATAAAGCATACGCCACCGACTATATGAATGTCAATAGTCTAATAATTGGACAGATTAATAATTTCGGATGGGTTCAATTGATTGTAGGGTATCCGCCGGCCAACCACTGCCAATCATTTTTGCTGTCTGCATAGCAGTTGCTAAAAACACACGCAAACTTGTTCTTCGGCTGTTTGTTTCTTTGATTTATTTGCTTATATTCATTCAACTTTGCCAAGTTCCATATCAAAAATGCTATTAGTGGAAATAACAACAACAACAACACCAGAGGATGGAGCTGGAGCTGGAACCGGAGTTGGGGCTGGAGGCAGACAGCTGCACACTCATGCTTCGGTAACACTCGATTTGTAGTCATCCAAGCTCACTCGTGCACACACAGAAACATACACACTCTGCAACATTGATTATCGCGCAGCGCATATCCTTTTGTTGGTTTCATTTGCCGGAACGTCAGTTATTTTTGTTTTTGTTGCTAAATTGCCAGCAGGGAAATTGTATGAATTATGCATTTAGCTTCGTTTTGCCATTAATCTTAATTTAATTGAAAACAACGCAGCACACTTTCTTCTGCCACTCTTGCTCTCTTCCTCGCCTCTCTTGCCTCTTTCTCTCTCTGAGCCAACATAAATACCAACAGGCCGAGAACGTCAAGAGAGACAGTGCAAGGAATCGTCGGAAGGATATGAAATAACTTGGGCTTAGACTCGTTTGGCAAACGAGGCGAAGGGGCGATGACGTCCGTTAATTTATTTCATAAATTTTAATTTATTCTCAAAATTATATCCAGCGCCAGGTCTCGTAGGGATTCGTGGGAATACAAATTTTGTTCAGTCAAGATATTTACCATATTATGGCAATATTAGGGTTACCGCAAAGGGGCGATTCAGGGAAATTCAAATTCGCCACTGGTCGTAATAGTGATTTGTGTCTTCTCAGAGGATAAAAATCTTCGAAAGTTACTTAAGTTCGTGCAAACACAATAGCAGATGTTAAGGAGTATTATATATAATTGTTTGGAATACATATACACTTACCATTCAGAATAGGTAATGCAATATTTTAAGAACACTTACCTAGAAGAAAAAAGGAGAAGAAAAAATTATGTTAAATAAATATTTTCCTAAAGGATTAATTATAAATATGATAAATATTTTTTTAAAAAAAAAATGATAATATCGCTCAACAACAATTTAATAGAACGTGGAATGGATGTTCCAAAATTTACGCAATATTTGAATTTCACAACTGTTGTGAGGTGAATCGGAATCAATAA
This sequence comes from Polietes domitor, assembly GCA_947397865.1. Lineage (NCBI taxonomy): Eukaryota > Metazoa > Arthropoda > Insecta > Diptera > Muscidae > Polietes > Polietes domitor. Next base: position 65,866,413 of record OX377621.1, read on the forward strand.
CGCTGTGATAATATGAGATATGAAAAAAATAATTAATAAAGAGTGATTTTTTTGAGGTTAGGATTTTCATGCATTAGTATTTGACAGATCACGTGGGATTTCAGACATGGTGTCAAAGAGAAAGATGCTCAGTATGCTTTGACATTTCATCACGAATAGACTTACTAACGAGCAACGCTTGCAAATCATTGAATTTTATTACCAAAATCAGTGTTCGGTTCGAAATGTGTTTCGCGCTTTACGTCCGATTTATGGTCTACATAATCGACCAAGTGAGCAAACAATTAATGCGATTGTGACCAAGTTTCGCACTCAGTTTACTTTATTGGACATTAAACCAACCACACGAATGCGTACAGTGCGTACAGAAGAGAATATTGCGTCTGTTTCTGAGAGTGTTGCTGAAGACCGTGAAATGTCGATTCGTCGCCGTTCGCAGCAATTGGGTTTGTGTTATTCGACCACATGGAAGATTTTACGCAAAGATCATGGTGTAAAACCGTATAAAATACAGCTCGTGCAAGAACTGAAGCCAAACGATCTGCCACAACGTCGAATTTTCAGTGAATGGGCCCTAGAAAAGTTGGCAGAAAATCCGCTTTTTTATCGACAAATTTTGTTCAGCGATGAGGCTCATTTCTGGTTGAATGGCTACGTAAATAAACAAAATTGCCGCATTTGGAGTGAAGAGCAACCAGAAGCCGTTCAAGAACTGCCCATGCATCCCGAAAAATGCACTGTTTGGTGTGGTTTGTACGCTGGTGGAATCATTGGACCGTATTTTTTCAAATATGCTGTTGGACGCAACGTTACGGTGAATGGCGATCGCTATCGTTCGATGCTAACAAACTTTTTGTTGCCAAAAATGGAAGAACTGAACTTGGTTGACATGTGGTTTCAACAAGATGGCGCTACATGCCACACAGCTCGCGATTCTATGGTCATTTTGAGGGAAAACTTCGGAGAACAATTCATCTCAAGAAATGGACCGGTAAGTTGGCCACCAAGATCATGCGATTTGACGCCTTTAGACTATTTTTTGTGGGGCTACGTCAAGTCTAAAGTCTACAGAAATAAGCCAGCAACTATTCCAGCTTTGGAAGACAACATTTCCGAAGAAATTCGGGCTATTCCGGCCGAAATGCTCGAAAAAGTTGCCCAAAATTGGACTTTCCGAATGGACCACCTAAGACGCAGCCGCGGTCAACATTTAAATGAAATTATCTTCAACAAGTAAATGTCATGGACCAATCTAACGTTTCAAATAAAGAACCGATGAGATTTTGAAAATTTTATGCGTTTTTTTTTTAAAAAAAGTTATCAAGCTCTTAAAAAATCATTATATCTGGCGTGAGTTATGCGGCGCCCTATATAACCATAAAGCTGTATATAGAATTTTTCGCAATTCGAATACAAAATTTAGTCCCACAAGTGTGGTCAAAAGTTGCACTGTGCCTGCCGTGCCGCCTTGTCTAAAGAGCGCGTCATTGTGAAACCATAACAAAGAAAAACATCCAAGTCCAGGAAGAGGAGAAGAAGAATGCGGGACAAAAAGGAACATGTGTTGGAATGTGTGCGTGATAGGAAAATGTAATTTTTTACAATGAAAAATTATTTCCAAATCAAAATAATTTATAGTTTGCTACCAATTTTACGGGGGCACAAGCAAACAAGAAAATCAAAAAGAAAAAAATCACGATAATGAAATATTTGTAATTACGACGGGATTTCACAATGCTTAGTACGTTGGAAGGGAAAAAATCAACAGAAGTGGAGTAAAATGGGAGCAAAGAACAGGAGATGAGTTGGTAGGTAGTTTTTATACTATCCACCATAGATGGATGAATAATACGCTTGACATGGCGTTTGTAACGCCTTGAAATGTCTGTCGTTTGCGGGTTTGAAACAGGCTTTAAAGTGAACGAAATGGCCTAGGTTGTACAACTTTGACAAACCAACCTCTCACTGTTCGAGAGTTAAGTTTGGAATATTTAACGGAATGCATACAGCTCATAGTCAAAATATATATTGAATGCTATCAGTGTGACTATTCCTTTAGAACATAAGCGAAGGTGTTTGAATCTATGACTGGTTTCAATGGTTAAGAATCTCTGCTAAATTAAACGGGTTACCATAACTGGCACATTATCCTCCGTTAATATCTAAAAAATCTATTTGAATCGGTAAAACTAAAAACGGTCTCAAACTGAGTACAGAGCACAGAGAACAGTCTTCATCTAAATCAAATTTATGCAAAATATAAGAAATTATAAACAAGAGTGCATACATGATACAGGCGTTTGGGTACAATATCTTTGTCAACCCACCGAAAGTGGAAGGCAGTAATTGGAACCTTTACAGGAACAGAGGGATAACAAGTAAAAACGGAGTTAAGTTCGGCCGGGCCGAACTTTATATACCCTCCACCATGGATTGCACTCCACAAAGGCTGTCGATTTTCGTAGAAGTGCAGTAATATTACAGGAGAATATAAATTTGTTTAATATAGCTAAACCAAAACAAATACAAATATTGAAAAAATAATTTTATAAATAAATATAATATTTTTATTATTTCAATTCACGCTTATAAGGCAAGGCTACCAATAAATTTACATATCAAAATAATACTTCAAGTCAATTAAAAAAAAATATATTCTTATATATATTTTCAAAAAAGCTTAAAAACCATAAATATTGGTAGGTAGTGGGAGCTGCAGTTGGTTGTATTTCCATTCTATTTTAATTTTAATTAAAGTACAAATTATAAAAATCCATTATCTCACGTACACACGATTCAACCAATTTTAGAGTAAAAAGTACGAATTTGGAAAAATGTTGATATTTTGCTTGCGGACATTTGGTGGGTACCATGTTTATCCTACTTTACCCCCTTAAGAGTACGACTTTCTAAAATCTCTTTATTTTACGTGTCTACGCAATTAGAGGGATGTACACACCGAATTCCATCGTTCTAGATGTAGTCGTATAGTTGGTACTATTTTTATCCCTCTGCACAAATTGTATCCCTTGAAAGTACGAATTAAAAAAAATCTTTTAGTTTTCGTGTCTACGCAGTCAGGGGAATGTATACTCCGAATTTCATGTCTCTAGCTGCGGTCATTAGGTTGGTACTATTTTTATCCCCTTTTTTCATTTTAACCCCAAAAGGTATGAATTTCGAAAAATCATTTAATTATACGTGTCTAAGCAATCTGAGGAATTTCATTATTTTAGTTGCAGCCGTTAGGTTGGTTATATTTTTATCTCTATATTCCCATTTTACCCCTTAAAAGTACAAATTTGGATAAAATACTTTTATATTATGTATCTACTCAGTTAGAGGTATGTACACACCGAATTTCGTGTTTCTAGCTGTTGTCGTTTGATATGTACCATTTTTATTCCTTTTTTGCCCCATTTCGTCCCCTACGAATAAGAATCACTTTATGGTGCACGTTTTTCTTATAGGGGGAATGCGGATACCCAATATCAAGTAAGTACAAGCAGATATATTGAAAAAATATGCTTAAATACTCTAAAATATTACGGGCTTTTATGAGTATTTTTAGTCCTTGTGAGGGAAAAATTGTTCCCTTTGGGCCGATTTCGCCCAGTTTCAATCCCAACCGATCTACGACTATAAGGCGCATTTATGGTAAATTTGGACGTTCTAGCTCCTGTCTTTTAGATGCTAGCGTGCTTTCAACAGAGGGACGGACAGACGGACGGACATGGCTAGATCGTCTTAGAATTTTATGACGATCAAGAATATATATACTCACGTCGATATTGCAAGGTGTTACAAACGGAATGGCAAAGTTAGTATACCCCCATCCTGGAGGTGGGGGGTATAAAAATGGTACAAACTATATCTAAAATGATGAAATTCATTGTATGACATATCTCTAATTTCGCAGACACGTAAAATAAAGAGATTTTGAAAGTCGTACTTTTAATGTGGTAAAAATATAGTAGCTAAAAAATCTTCCTATAGTATAATCGAGCTAGACCCACCTTTAAGTATACGGATCGGCTTAGAATCACCAGCTGAATCGATTTAACGATGTCTGTCTGTCCGTCCGTTCGTCTGCTGTCCATCTAAGTTTGTTCGCGCTCTACAGGTCGCAATTGTTGTCCGATTGTCATGAAACTTGGCAGAAGTTATTTTTTCTGGCCAAGGATGATCGGTATTGAATTTGGTGGAAATCGGTTCAGATTTAGATATAGCCCCCATACAAATGTTGCTCCCTATTTCACTTTTTCCGCTTTAGAAACCACATCTTGTACCCGATTTTCTTTAAATTTGGCACAACATCTTATAATCCAACTAGAAACACCTATGCTGAAAGTGGGTAAGATCGGTTCAGATTTAGATATTGCCACTATGCAAATGTCGCTCCCTATTTCACTTTTTCCGCTTTAGAAACCACATCTTGTACCCGATTTTCTTTAAATTTGACACAACATCTTACAATCCAACTAGAAACACCTATGCAGAAATTCGGTAAGATCGCTTCAGATTTAGATATAACCCCCATACAAAGGTCGCTCCCGATTTGACATTTTCCGCTCTAGAAACCCCATATTATACTCCATTTTCTTTAAATTTGACACAACATCTTATAATCTAACTAGAAACACCTATGCAGAAATTGGGTAAGATCGGTTCAGATTTAGATATAGCCCATAAACAAATGTGGCTCCCGATTTGACTTTTTCCACTCTAAAATCCACATATTGTACCCGATTTTCTTTAAATTTGGCACAACAGCTTATAATCCAAGTAAAAAACCTATGGTGAAAATGGCTAAGATCGGTTCAGATTTAAATATAGCCCAAATACAAATGTTGCTCCCAAAAGTTTAACCGATTTTGGCCAAACTATACACTTTATATTTCACCTATTTCGTTCCAGATTTCAATATACCCCCATACAAATGTCCATTCCGATTTAAAATTTTTTGTCAAACACATACATTTACAGGACACAAAAATCCTTCCCGTTTTCACTTTTTCACGAATTAAATTGTCTTCGGATAGAAAGTGGAGTGTATCATAGAGTCGGCCCCGCCCGACTTTAGCCTTTCCTTACTTGTTTTTGTTTTATTGCACTTCTACGAAAATGAACAGCCTCTGTGGAATGCAATCCATGGTGGAGGATATACAAAGTGCGGCCCGGACGAACTTAACTCCGTTTTTACTTGTTTGTTTTAGTGTGTTCCGTTTGAAAAGGGTGTATTTGCCAGTTTCCAATGCATAATTGTTAAAATTAATGGAACATGGTTAGATCGAATAAATGTCGTTTATAAGAATACAATTAAAATTTTGTTCCAACACAAACGTAGTGACAACCCTAATATACACTTTAATTCATCCCGAAAGGTCCACTGTTTCATTAATATGATTAATTTTGATCCTAACTAAAAATCTGTTCACCTCTTTCCAATATTGTCCTAGAAGATAAAATACAAACGAAAGCTATTCTCTACAAAGTGGCGTGTGTGTGAGTGTGTCTGTGTTTAAGTTTTCGCATAAAATGCGTGTGAATGTCATAAATTTAAACAATTTGCCAATTAATTAATTTTCACCGTTTGCCAACAGCAGCAGCAGCGGCGGCAGTCGGCAGTCGGTTATTTATGCGCCCACAATGTAAATTTATTCAAAGCATTGCCACCATGATTTATTATAATAAATGTTTAAATGTGTTTACACCAAACACACAGTGTTTGTTGTACGTACATACTTGAGAGTATGTACTGCGTGTGGGCGGGGTCATTGTGCATATGATTGTATGTCATGTTGAACATGAGGAGAAACATGAGCGTGCAACAACATCAACCACCCACCCAGCCATCATCATCAAGACAGGTGGGCTGGACGGAGGGACAGACGGTCACTGGTGGGTGTTCTTGATATTACAAAGCAATTTGCAACAATGACTAGCTGTATGGGCCTCTAATTACAATGTAGCATTTGATCCGAAAAGGGTGCTAAGGTGGTGGTAGGAATTGAATTTGCAATTGGCAGAAGAAGAAGAAGACAGAAGGTGGCAAGTTACAAGGGGCTTATCGGCCTACTGTATGTTACTCAATGTTAAGCTGCCCCTCTCTGATTCCTGGATAAATATATATGGCCATGTGGAATTACAGATTGGTAATTATCAGTGGAGGGGCTAATACCTTCTCAGGCCAAGGGTAATTTAATTGATTGTCTAAGTGCCTGTCAGCACAGAGTAATGCCACGCTAAGTCATTGTAACAAAAGTCAGGGATTTTAATGGTAGTCAGTTGGTCAACAGCTGAAGAAGTTAAATATTTGTAAAGGCGGGAATGTCAACAATTTAAAATTTAAAATATTTATAAAAAAATTACAAAATGGCAACCTTCAAGTTTTTTTTACATTGAGAGGTACTAGATTTTTGCTAGGCCTTAAAACTATGGTTCCATGGGCCTCCTCAAAATTCGTTTTTCTGAAAACTTTCGTTGATAGTTTAACAGGATGCACCAAGTACTGTGAGTCATTTAAACATTATGTGTAAAAACAAGTAGAAACGGCGTTAACTTCGGCCGAGCCGAACTTTATAAACCCTCCACCATGGATTTCATTCGACAGAGACGATTTTTGTAGTAACATTACAGGAAAAATAAAATTTGTATACCATACACCACTTCGTGGACTAGGGTATTACAAGTTTGTTTTCCTCCAAATCTTTGTAACACCAAGAAATAATTGAGCTAGACCCACCTTTAAGTATACGGATCGGCTTAGAATCACAAGCTGAATCGATTTTACGATGACTGTCTGTCCGTCCGTCTGTCCGTCTGCTGTCCATCTAAGCTTGTTCGTACTCTACAGGTCGCAATTGTGGACCGATTATCATGAAATTTGCCAGAAGTTACTATTTTTGGCCAAGGACGATCGATATTGAATTTGGAGGAAATCGGTTCAGATTTATATATAGCCTCCATACAAATATCCCTATAAATTACACTATTACTGCTCTCAAATATACATTTTACATGACCAAACATGACTAAATTTTCAGGATCGTGTTATATTTGAACTAGAAACAGCTCAAGGGAAAGTGGACCACATGGGTCCATGTTTTGATATAGCCCCCATACAAATGTACCTCGGATTTACAATATTACTGTTCTAAAATGCACATTTTACATCGGATCTTGATCAAATTTCGCACACAATGTGACATTTAGAGTAGAAACACCTATTTTGAAAGCCAGCTATATTGGTCAATGTTTTGGAATAGCCCCCATACAAATGGTCCCCCAGTTTACACTATTATCGCTCTAGAACCCACATCTTACATTGGAACTTGATAAAATTTTGCAGATCATGTTATATTTCAATAAACAATAACTACTTTGAAAGTGATCTAAAAAGGCCCACTTTTTAATGTAGCGCCCTTATAAGTGGGCCTCCATTTCAATTATTACCTCTCTAGGACCCACATTTTACATCGGAAGTTTTTTTAAATTTTGCAGATTATATTAATATTTCATTCTAAGAATACCTACTTTGAAAGTGATCTATATGGATCCACTTTTTAATGTAGCGCCCTTACAAATGGCCCCCATTTTTATTATTACCCCTCTAGGAGCCTCAATTTACATCGGAAGTTTATCAAATTTTCCATTTTGTATTATATTTCAACTAAGAAGACATATTATGAAAGTCAAATATATGGGTCCATATTTTGGTATAACCTCCATACAAATTGGGACCCCATTCTACTCTATAGGTCTAGAACCCACATCGTGCATTAGATCACGATATAATTTTGCATTTTTTGTCATATTTCACCTAAGAATACTTTGAAAGTGATCTATATGGAACCACTTTTTAATGTAGAGCCCTTACAAATGGCCCCATTTCAATTTTTACCCCTCAAGGACGCAAATTTTACATCGGATTTTTATAAAATTTTGCAGACAAAGTCAAATATTTGTGTCCATACTTACTCTAATACATACTCCAATACAGCTCTAGAAACTACGTCTTACATCGGATCATGATATGTGTCAACTACGAATACCTACAGTGAATGAGATATATATAGGGTCATGTTTTGGACTAGGCCCCAAGTGTTGTTATATGCCTCCTTTCAAATGTCGGTCCGATTCATCCTATTACTACTGTATAATTTGTATTTGTCTGCCGGAAAATTGGATCAATTATTTACCATATTTGTTAAATATGACTAAAAATGAATTTATAGTAACTGTATAATTTATATGAACTACATAAAATTGCTCCTGTGAAACACCTGGGTTTATTAATAAAAGCGAGGTATACACGAGGGAGTGGTGTAGGGTATTATATAGTCGGCCCCGACCGACTTTAACCTTTCCTTACTTGTTTTAATATAGCCAAACCAAAACAAATAAAAATATTGAAAAAAAATAAATTATAAATAAATATAAAATTGTTATTATTTCAAACTACTCTTATAAGGAAATGCTACCAATACGTTTATACTATACTATATGTATCGAAATAATACTTCAAGTCAATTCAAAAAAAAAAATAAATATTCTAATATTTATATTTTCAAAAAAGCATAATTACAATAAATATTGGTAGGTAATGGGTGCTGCAGTTGGTTGTATTTCCATTCTATTTTTAATTCCAAAAGTAAAAATTTTGAAAATCCATTATCTCACGTACATATTGCAAAATAACTGCCGTAAAAGTACGAATTTGGAAAAATCTTTTTATTTTGCGTCTCTATGCAGTCAGAGGAATGTATAAACCGAATTCCATGATTCTAGCTGCGGCCATTAGGCTGGTACCATTTTTATCCCCTTTTTCCAATTTTGCCCCCTCAAGAGTACGACTACCTAAAATCTCTTTATGTTATGTGTCTACGCAATTAGAGAGATGTACACACCTACGTAACCAGAGGAATGTGTACACCGAATTTCATTATTTTAGGTGCAGCCGTTTGGTTGGTACCATTTTTATCCCTCTATTCCCATTTTACCCTTAAAAGTACGATTTTGGAAAAAATACTTTTATATTATGTATCTACTCAATTAGAGAAATGTACGCACCTAATTTCCTGTTTCTAGCTGTTGTCGTTTGATTGATGTGGTACCATTTTTATCCCTTTTTGCCCCATCAGATTATGGGGCACGTTTTTGTTATAGTGGGAATACGCATACCCAATATTTGGCAAACATTTATGAACCTCAAATAAGTACCAGCAGTCATATTGAAACATGCTTAAATACTCTAAATATTAGGGGTTATTATGGTTATTTTCAGAAATGTTTTCCCTTTGGTCGGATTTCGCCCAGTTGCAATCCCAACCGTTCTACAACTAAAGGGTGAATTTTTATTTATTTTACTATTATCTTTTTGGCAAGACTGGTTTAAACAGCTGACGCACGTTTCGTGTTTTGTTTCACTGTCAAACATCTTCAGTTTGGTCTATAATTTAACCATGAATCGTCTTACAAACGAACAACGCTTGCAAATTATTGAATTTTATTATCAAAATGCATGCTCTGTTAAGAAAGTTCATCGCGCGCTTCCATTTTATGGTCAGTTTAATCGACCCACTGAAGCGGCTATTCGGGCTATTGTGACTAAATTTCGCATCAAATTTACATTGTTGTACATTAAACCACCAACACGCTTACGTAGAGTGCGAACTGAAGAAAATATCGCCTCTGTTACTCAAAAACGTAGAAATGCCAAAATTGGACTAAGCGGATGGACGATTTGAGGCGCAGTCAAGGTCAACATTTGCATGAAATAATCTTCAAACATTAAATTATATGGACCGTACTATCGATTCAAATAAAGATTTCATGCATTTTCTGAATTTTATGTGTTTTTTTGAAAAACTTTCCTATAGCTTCTAAAAAATGACCCTTTATAAGACTATAGAAAATTTGGACGTCCTAGCTCCTTTCGTTTAGATGCTAGCGTGCTTTCAATAGACAGACGGACATGGCTAGATTATCTTAGAATTTTATGACGATCAAGAATATATATCCTTTATGTGGTCTCAGGTCGATATTTCAAGGTGTTACAAACGGAATGACAAAGTTAGTATACCCCCATCCTGGAGGTGGAGGGAAACAAAAATAACTCTCTTCCCCCATCAAAGCAACCATTTAAAAATGTCACTAATTAACTTTCTGTCATATTCGGTTAAGTAAGCAATCCTACAAACACAAAACCCCACCATTTGTTGAAGTACCCGAAAGTAACGCAGCACAACCACCACCACCACCACCAAAGTGAACATCATCAAAACATAAAATATAAATTTGATATAAATGCAAAAAATGTTCAATGTATACGACTATACTCAGTATGAATGTAATTAAATGTAAGGCGCCATTTTCAACAACCTCGTCATTTAAATCATCATCATCATCAGCCGCATATACAGAAACCGCCGCCAGCGCCCGCAAAGTACATAGTATTTGGCAAAAATTTATGAACCTATTAAAGAAAATAATTAAGGGTATCTTGTGTGTGATGGGTCGGTCCTTTACTTTTGATACTTGGAAATGTGCTTACATTTAAAACAATGTCGCCATAAATATCACAAGTCACACTATTGTGGTTTGTTGGTTGGTTGTTTGCTTGGATGGTTAGTTGATGCGTTCTAACTTTGTGGTAAGAGGACGAACAGTGGGCCAATTGCAGATGGAAAACAAAGTAATGTATATAACAAATATTGCAGGTTTTAAACATTTTTCGAAAGGACAGTTGTTTTAGTGGCCTATACTGTCCAGCAAAAAAAAAATGGAAGTACTTTCGTAGGAAGCACATTTTAATCGCATCCCAAAATCGAAGTTCTTTTAAACAACTTCCAAAAAAGTTTCCAAATACCATTTTTACATGTGAATGGGAACGAATTTTCAGAGGTTAGGTGTCCGCTTTGTACCCTGAAGACTACGGGTCGAATCGTGGCTCGGAAGATTTATTTAATGCTAATTTAATTTAATATTAATTTGCGTTATATATTAATTCATACTAAATAAATATTTTGTTAAGATCTAACGAACAAAATGGTTTGCTTTAGTTGCTCACAACAGGGGGTAACTGAGATGGTTATAGTGCCGTAGTATCAACCAGAAGGTCCGCTGTTCTACCCCCAGTAGCGGTGGATTTTTTAAAGCAGAAATGGATACTAGTGAAAAAGTGGTTCAATTGCAACACTTTAAAAGAACTTTTAAGTCTTTCAAAATAAAGGACATCCCTCCTATGATAACTCCATGTTAAATTCATTAGTGAAGATCTCAATTTTCACTACTTCCGAATCACAAGATGAACATCTGTTTGACTTCTGTGGGTGTTCTCTTTTTGTTGGGTAATAAATAATATGCATTTTTACGTATATTTTTTATTTGTATTATTATTCTCAGTAATCGATCAAGCTCCCTGACATCGAGCTTAATTAATGTATAAATTTTAGTAAGATTTGCTTTAGTTAAAAATTAAATTTTTGCAGATTTTAGGCCATATGTTGACTTTCACGCGGAAAAAGATGTTTAAGGTTTCTACTAGCACGAACACCGCTTCTTGTCCAATCGCCAGTAACTCCTGATATACTTGACCGATTTGAATGTGTTATAACTTGTTTTGAAGGTAGTTAAATTATTTTTAAACTATTGAGTTGTCATGGTATTGTCACGTTAAGTTTTTAAAGTTTTTCAATATTTTATTTATTTTATTTTGATTTACAAAATGACTACATTTTTCCATTTTTTTGAAATTTTATAGTACAGGGTTTCCAACAAGAGGTGTTATTTTGGTATTCAAAGAAAAATGTCATTTTTTGATATAAATGATCGGATGCTTATTTCATTATAAAGAGGAAGGTATGCCGTTAATAATGAAAAACAACATCAGCCAAATGACAACGATGGAAATGGCTTACAGGACCATATGCTTTTCATGAAATTTGCCCCCGATAGCCTCACGAATTATATCTTTGAGGTCTTGAATCGACGTTGGGCTGTTGGCGTAGACCTTATCTTTCGCGTGGCCCCAAAGGAAGAGGTCTCAAGGTGTTAAATCACAAGATCTCGGTGACCAATTGTGATCACCTCTTCGAGAGATAACACGGTCCGGAAACTTTTCCCGTAGAAGAGCAATGGTTTCGTTGCTTGTGTGGTACGTAGCGCCGTCTTGTTGAAAGTAAACGTTGTGCAGATCAATACCATCCAACTCCGACCATAAAAAAGTAATTAATAGTCTAGAACCCACATCTTACATTGGATCTTGATAACATTTTGCAAATCATGTTATATTTCAATAAAGAATACCTACTTTGAAAGTGATCTATAAAGGCCCACTTTTTAATGTCGCGCCCTTACAAATAGGCCCCCATTTTTATTATTACCTCTCTAGGACCCACATTTTGCATCGGATGTTTTTCAAATTTTGCAGATTATATTTCAACTAATAATGCATACTATAAAAGTCAAATATATGGGTCCACATTTTGGTATAACCTCCATACAAATGGGGCCCCATTCTACTCTATTACATCTCTAGAATACACATCGTGCATTGGATCTCGATATAATTTTGCATATGTGATCTATAAGAAACCACTTTTAAATGTAGCGCCCTAACAAATGGACCCCCATTTTTATTATTACCTATCTAGGACGCAAATTTTACATCGGATTTATTTTTTTAATTTTGCAGATTATATTATATTTCAACTAAGAATACGTACTATAAAAGTCAAATATGTGTCCATACTTTGGAATAAGCCAAATGGGGCCCATTCTACTACACCTCTAAAAACTACGTGGGAATAGGAATACCTACTGTGAATGAGAAATATATAGGCCCATGTTTTGGATCAGGCCCGATTCATCCTATTACTACTGTATAATTTCTATTTGTCTGCCTCAAAATTGGATCAATTATTTGACAACGACCATCGGTACACATTTTTTTCATTGGATCTTGATACAATTTTCAGGATCATGTTATATTCGGACAAGAAGTAGCTAACATGAAAGTGGGTTACATGCGTCCATGTTTCGATATAGTCCCCATACAAATGTACCTCCGATTTACACTATCATTGCTCTAGAAAACATATTTTACATCAAATCTTGATCAAATTTCCCACACCATGTTATATTTGGATGAGAAACGCCTACTTTGAAAGTGTATAAGTCCATGTTTTGGTATAGCCCCCTTACAAATGCGCCCCAAATTTACACAATTATCGCTATATAACCAACACCGTATATTTCAACTAAGAATTCCTACTGCGAAAGTAATCTATAAGGGCCCACTTTTTAATGCCCTTACGCATGGCCCCCAATTGTTATTATTACAGTCCTAGAATACACATATTACATTGGATCTTGATAATATTTTGCAGATCATCAAATAAGAATACTTACTTTGAAAGTGATCTATAAGGTTCCACTTTTTAATATAACGCCCTTACAAATGGGCCCCAATTTTCTATTTTTATTACTCCAGAATCAATAGTTTACATCAGATTTTTGCAGATCACATTTTTTGAATTTGCAGATCTATGAAAGTTAGATATATGGGTCCATATATGGGTTTATCCCCATACAAATGGGGGCCCGTTTTACTCTATTACCGATCTAGAACCTTCACCTCACATTTCAACTAGGAATACCTACCGTGAATTAGAACTATATAGGCCCATGTTTTTGGCACTGGCCCCAAATTTTGTGATAGACCTGCCGCCAATTTTCAATAAAACCTTCCCAGCAAAAAACCTTCCCAGACAAAAAATTCGTTCGCATTCACTTGCGAAATTGCTATTCGTAAAATATTGCGGGGTATTAACATATGATAGATTTTTTGGAAGTTTTTAATGAACTTCCTCAAAAGCGGGGAGAAATGCACATTTGGATCGATTAAAATGTAATTCCTACGGAACTTCCAATTATTTGCTGGGTTCATATTAGCATGAACCATATAAGTGGACCATTACGTAAATAAATTATCACCGCTCATATGCACCTTCCGATTTGTTGATAACACTCTGGATTCACTTATTACAGGCAATCTTGATGAAAATAATTGTTACAGTTTTCACTAGGAGCAGTTACAATGAGATGGCATGGCACCGATTTTGTTTGTATATGGGCCCATCATATGAATGAGAAACATAATATAAATTTTTTTCACCAAGTTTAACATATTCGTTAAATTTGACTAAAGATTATTTTATAGTACACTGTATAATTTATACGAACTACATAAAATTGCACCCTTGAAACACCTAGGTTTAGTAATCAGAGCGAGGTATATAAGCAGGGAGTGGTGTAGGGTATTATATAGTCGGCCCAGCCCGACTTTAGCCTTTCCTTACTTGCTTTTAAATAAAGTATTCAGCATTATTTTTGATATATATTGGCAATATTATCTTAAAGTGTGTTTTTTTAATTTGATAAAATTAAAAAAATTAAATTTATGAATATAAACTGAAATACAAAATATTTTTTACTCTCTAATATGTTTACAACAATAGTGTATCAGTAGAAGCAAGAAATAAAATTGCACCTATGTGCGATGGGTCTATGGTGATTAGCTATGAGGGTCTTGACGTCCTCTGGTAAATCTATTGTTCATTATTTTCAATTACTCGTCATCATGCCACGTTACAAATAATAAAACTTTAAAGTTATTGTTAGTTTAAAAGATTTCCTTATTACTACTACGTTATGGCAAGCGATGTTAACTTCATAAAAGAAACATATATGAGCCTTGTTTGAAGAGAAAAGTTCTACTTTACTACATGATTTTACGGAAGAAATCACATGTGACCAAATTCCAGCTCTACTTCTCAACTGGCACTGTATGCGATGCTAAACTTACAACCCATCGATATCTTCGCCAGATACAACGCATCGAAGTCGTCCCTCCGGCTTAGTGAATCCGGTATGTCAATCACAACTACTCATAAACATGACTCGATTCTGAAATGCATAAACACCATTAGAGGCAGTAAATGGCGCACGAACAATAGGCTGGGCTGTGTAACATTTTAAATTTGAACTACCGATTACTTTGACTTTGTGAGGTAGAAAAATATTCTCTTTTATTTTCGGGTTTATGTTTGACATGTGTGCAAAATGGGACGCTATACGTTCGAACAAAATTGGGAAATTTTCAAAACTTAAAAAACAAAGTAGTGAGTCTTTAACGCAAACTGTAAGCAATTTACGTGGAAAATTTATTTTTATCTCGGTGTCTATGAGTCACAGTTTGGTAGTCATATGAATGATATTGTGTTCCATTAGTAAATGACACAGTTCAACCGTTCAATGAAACCGGAAAAACAAATCAGTGCTATTTTTATAGCAGATTCTAATTTAATATTTTTAATGACCCACCCTATACATAGCACGCTAAAATAAGGATAAACCTTTAAAATAACGATACCCAGCCGTGAAGATTGCGCAGCGGACTGCGTCATAGAAACCATGCAATCTCAATCGACACCGACGGCTCAAAATATACCTGAAAATCTATGTTGACAGTCGGGCAGCTCTCACGGCCTTAAACTCAAGAACCATAAAAATACGTTGCACAATCGACAGCTCTCTTCTTGTCTTCAAAAAAATTAATAAATCTGTAAATCGTTGGCAATAATTTACTTCTGAAAAGTCCCACTGTGCAGTGTGATAACCAACAAAATTACACCACCCTCAGAAACGCATTCAACTCGACTCAAAAGCTGCTGATTGAATTAATGGCAGGCGGCAGTACATATTCCTCAAAACGTGTAATTTTCGACTGCCGTACGTACATACGTACGAACGATAGTGTAGCTGTGCTGTGGATGTTCATAATTGTGCTCTTAAAATCCTCTATCACATCAAAACTTTGCGCCATATCTGCATACAATACTCGTTAAAATTTGTACGAACGAACACACACATAATCATTATGTTTCCAATTAATGACACTAACCCACCCACACCACAGGAACACACACACACACACACACATAGAAACACACATCTACAGAGAAAGATTTTCGCGCCTAGACGTTACAAGTGTTTGCCTGCCTAGAACTTCCTTGCGTTCGGTCGGGTTGTGCTCCGCACTTTGGTTTCGAGTACATAATTGCAAATGTCATCATCACCATCAGAGCAACCCGGCAACCACAAGTATCCTTTCCGAAAAGTTGACACTTTACCCTACCCCCCTGCCCACAGCCGACCGATAACACTTGAACGCACACAGCAGATCCAGCAGAAATGCCATTGTGCGGTAGGTACCCTGCCCTGTCAGATAGGCGTTTTTTGTGTTGCCATCGAACTGTTGACACTTGTCCTTAGTATCAGTTGAGGCCTGTTCTGGCGCACAGTGTTGCCTGGTGGGTGCAAAAGGGGTAACATTCAAGATAAAAATCTTGAATGAATCTGATGTTGTGTCACAGTGTTTCCGGCACAGAAAATATTCTATATATAAATCAAGTTATACATTCTCTTCCGTAATTTCCTTTTGGATATCCAATCAAAGAAAGGTATGCCAAATAGTTGTCGAAGTGAATGAGACAAAGAGAACCAATCAAGGGAGCCTTGATAGATTTTGCTTAAATCAGAATTGTTCTGAGTTTGTCAGGAATAAATCGGTATTCGCCATTTTTCGATAGAGATGACAGCACTATTATCAGTTGAGTTGCCAGTTCGATTAGCAAAACAATCAACTGGAAGTCAACTCAATATCAACTCAAGTGATCCAAATATGAGCCTGAAATATTTGGCTCACTTGCCATGCCAATAAGCAAAATAGTTTGAAATGATGGGAATCCACGAGAGAGTTGGAATTCCGAGCATCCAAATGGAAGTTAGAAGGACTATAATTTTTCTAAGACCTTAAAGACCCTGAGAAGAAGATCGCTTTCGCCATTTGTCGATAGCAATGACATCACTACTACCAGTTGAGTTGCCATTTGCGCAGTACGTCAATTGGGAAAACTATATACTGGAAGTCAATTCAATATTCAGTTCAGTGATGAGGCTCATAATAGGCTCACAGGTCAAGTCAATAAGCAAAATTGCCGCATTTGAAATTAAGAGAATCCACGAGAGAGTCAGAATTCCGATCATCTCCATGAAAGTTAGATGAGACTCAGACGAGTCTGAGAAGAAAATTAAACCCAAAAAATAAATGCATACAAGAGTGTGTTAATATATTTCAGTCTTTAGTAATCCCAAATACATTTGAATATTGAACACCTTCAGGACTCAGACAAGTAAAAACGGCATTAAGTTCGTCCGGGCCGAACTTTTTACACCGTCCACCTTGGATTGCATTCCACAGAGGTGTGGTAACATTACAGGAAAATAATAATTATTGTTCATATAGCCAAACCAAAACAAATAAAGATATTGAAAAAAATAAAATTTTTATTATTTCAAACCACACTTATAAGATCAGTCTTCCAATATGTTTATACTATGTAAAGGGTGGCTAAATTTTGTTTTTTAATTTTGATAAAACACAAATTATTTAGGAAATTTTGTCATTTCTTTTTCTTATGATAATATTGGTATATTTCAATTATGTATGGAACAAAATATCGGCCAAAAAGCCGCCGCAACATCGACGGCACATCTCCATTCGATGGTCCAAACTTTTGATGACGTTGAAGCATAATTGAGGTTCTATGCCGTTAATGCGCCGAATTATCTCATCATTTAGCTCTTAAATTGTTGCTGGCTTATTGACGTACACCTTGTCTTTCAAATAACCCCAAAGAAAGAAGTTCAACGGTGTCAAATCATATGATCTTGGCGGCCAATTGACATCGCCACCACGTGAGATAACACGGCCATTGAATTTGTCGCGCAAAAGAGCCATTGTTTCGTTGGCTGTGTGGCTAGTGGCACCGTCCTGTTGAAACCACATATCGTCCCCATCCACATCTTCCACTTCGGGCCATAAAAAGTTCGTTATCATCTCACGATAGCGAAGACCATTCACAGTAACTGCCTGACCGGCCTCTTTTTGGAAAAAATACGGCCCGATGATGCCGCCAGTCCATAAACCGCACCAAACAGTCACTCTTTGTGGGTGCATTGGTTTTTCGACAATCACTCTTGGATTATCATTCGCCCAAATGCGGCAATTCTGCTTATTGACGAATCCACTGAGGTGAAATTGTGCCTCATCACTGAATCCATGGTTAGTCTGAAACTGAGAAATGTCAAATGAAATGCAGAAAAAAACTAGACGTTTAGGTGTGGTTTACAATCAACATCGGCCCTTACAATTAAACCACCCTTTATATCGAAATAATACTTCAAGTCAATTCAAAAAGTAAATATTAGGCAGCAATCTTCAAAAAGCTTAAATACCATATATATTGGTAATAGAGGGTGCCACAGTTGGTTGTATTTCCATCCTATTTTAATTCAAAAAGCTCAACTTTTGAAAACAGTTCAAGATAAGCTAACTTCATGATTCAGCCAATTTTTGCCGTTGAAGTAAAAAATGCCATAAAGTGGAAAATCACTTTATTTTGCGTGTCTGTGCAGTTAGAGGAATGTCTAAACCGAAATCCATGATTCCAGTTGCTGTCATTTTGTTGGGACCACTTTTATCCCCTTTTTCCCCATTCTACTGCCGTAAGAATCGACTTTTTAAAATTTCTTTATTTTACATGTCTACGCAATTAGAGTGATCTACGCACCGAATTTCATTATTCTAGCTGCTGCCGTTTAGTTGGTACCATTTTTATCCCGAATTTCGAAAAACCTTTTTATTTTTCGTATCTATGCAGTCGGAGGAATGAATACTCCGAATTTCATGGCTCTAATTGCGTTCAGTTGGTTGGTACAATTTTTATCCCTTTTTTTCATTTGAGCCCCAAACAGTACGAATTTCGAAAAATTCCTATATTTTACGTGTCTACGCAGTCAGAGGCATGTATACACCGAAATTCACTCTAATTGCGGTCAGTTGGTTGGTACAATTTGTATCCCCTTTTTGCCATTTTAGCCCCAAATATTACGAATTTCGGAAAAATTCCTTTATTTGACGTGTCTACGCAGTCAGAGGAATGTATACATCGAATTTCATGATTCTAGCCATTAGGTTGATACCATTTTATCCCCTTTTTCCTATTTTCCTCCTTAAGAGTAAAAATTTTTCAAATACCTTAATTTTACGTTTCTACGCAATAAGATGGATGTACACACCGACTTTCATCATTCTAGTAAGTCGTTTAGTTGGTACTATTTTTATCCCTCTGTACCCATTGCATTCCTTGGAAGTACGAATTTGTAAAAAATCTTTTATTTTTCGTGTCTACGTAGTCAGAGGAATGTATATTCCGAATTTCATGACTCTAGCTGCGGTCATTTGGTTGGTACTATTTTTATCCCTTTTTTCCATTTTAACCCCAAAAAGTACTAATTTTGAAAAATACATTAATTTTACGTTTCTACGCAATCAGAGGAATGTATACACCGAATTTCATTATTCTAGGTGCAGCCTTTAGGTTGTTACCATTTTTATCCCTCTATTCCCATTTAATCCTTAAAAGTACGAATTTGCAAAAAATAATTTTATATTATTTATCTACTCAATTAGAGGAATGCACAGACCGAATTTTGTGTTTCTAGCTTTCGTCAAAAAGTAAATATTAGGCAGCAAAAAGCTTAAATATCATAAATATTGGTAATTGTGGGTGCTACAGTTGGTTGCATTTCCATCCTATTTTAATTCCAAAAGTAAAAATTTTAAAAATCCATTGATAAGAAATCACGACACTGTCCAACGCTGAGTAGCGCACACACCCTGTTCGAGGTGGTGGCATGGCAAAGGCAAGTCAACTCTATGGTGTCTGTAGACATTTTCGAAATTGTCAAGGAATGTGTGTCAAATTAAATTCTGCAAAGTATCATTTTCCTTTCTACTCTATTTACTAAATATTCATTCATTCAGTCGTTCATTCGCTCATTCATTCAAAAGATTGTAGTTTAATGATAACGTTTTATTTAAAAATGTATCTACGCGCCGTAGACTATTTGTTCACTTTTGGATGCTGAAACAGAGAGATACACGCACACACACCCAGCCATTCTTTGTAATTATAAATGAGTGACATTCCGCGGGGTGGCGGCAGGGCACATGCATATTTTCTTTAAGGCCCTGTGTAATACAGATAAAGTACACAACAACAACAACAAAATCCTTTGTCTACATAAAATGTTATCTCCGTTTTAATGTTTATTTGCAGATTTGGAATATTTACACGTTTCATGAGCGACTGACTATAGACAGGCACATTGCGAATCATCATAAGCCTAATGTCTGGTGCTAATAAGCTGGTGTCTATAATTCTTCTATCGAATTATAATAATAGGTACACAATTTTAATTAAGACATGAAATAGTTACAATTTACACTTTTGGGCGGGGGTGGGGTAGAGGAGTTGTTTTATCACAATTGTCGCAACAATTGCGAGGAGAAGGCCTTAATGAATTGAAATCGATGAAAAGGGAATAACTCGATGAGAACATAGCGAAGTATTCTCTCAAGTGTTGCTACGTGATTAAATCCCTATTAGAGAGCTCAAAGTGTAAGAGAGGAGATAGTATATTTAATAGTTTCTTAATTGCGGCAGTTGGAAGTAGGAAATCGTGAAATGATTAAAAATGAAGAGTAGGAGTAGAACAATTAGGATAAAATTTAATTTCAACTAGGGTGAGATTT
Source organism: Polietes domitor (assembly GCA_947397865.1). NCBI lineage: Eukaryota > Metazoa > Arthropoda > Insecta > Diptera > Muscidae > Polietes > Polietes domitor. Next base: position 65,887,138 of record OX377621.1, read on the forward strand.
TTTAAAAACAGAATACTCAATAGGAATCATTTTGGATTTTTATACCTTGCACCTCCAGGATGGGGGTATACTAACTTTGTCATTCTGTTTGTAACACCTTGAAATATCGACCTGAGACCCTATAAAGTATATATATTCTTGATCGTCATAAAATTCTAAGACGATCTAGCCGAGTCCGTCTGTCCGTCTGTTGAAAGCACGCTAGCATCTAAACGAAAGGAGCTAGAACGTTCAAATTTTCCATAAATGCGTCTTATAGTCGTAGATAGGTTGGGATTCAAATGGGGCGAAATCGGCCCAAAGGGAAAAATTTTCCCTCACAAGGACTAAAAATACCCATAATAATCCCTACTATTTTAGCGTATTTAAGAATGTTTTTTGAATATGTCTGTTTATATTTGCTTGATATTTGGTATGCGCATTGCCCCTACAGCAAAAACGTGCACCATAAAGTGATTCTTATTTGTAGGGGGTGAAATGGGGCAAAAAAGGGATAAAAATGATACATATTAAACGACAACAACTAGAAACACGAAATTCCACTAATTGAGTAGATACATAATATAAAAGTATTTTTTTCCAAATTAATTTAAGGGGTAAAATAGAGGGATAAAAATGGTACCAACCAAACGGCTGTACCTAGAATAATGAAATTCGGTGTATACATTCCTCTGATTGCATAGATAAGTAAAAAAAAGTACACGGATTTTTCAAAATTTGTACTTTTTGGGGTTAAAATGAAAAAAGGGGATAAAAATAGTACCAATCTAATGACCGCAGCTAGAGTCATGAAATTCGGATTATACATTCCTCTGACTGCGGAGAGACGGAAAATAGACGAATTTTTCGAAATTAGTACTTTCAAGGTACAGAGGGATAAAAATAGTACCAACTACACGACTAAAGCTAGAATGATAAAATTCTAATTGAGTAGAAACGTCAAGGGGTTAAAAATGGTACCAACCAAATGAGCGCAGCTGGAATCATGGAATTCTGTGTATACATTCCTCTGACTGCAGAGACACGCAAAATAAAAAGTTTTTTTTCCAAATTCTTTTACGGCAAAAATTGGTTGAATCATGAAGTTAGGTTATTTTGCACTATGAACGTCTGATAATGGATTTTCAAAATGTGTACTTTTGGAATTAAAATAGAATGGAAATACAACCAAATGTAGCACCCACTATCTACCAATATTTATGGCTTTGAAAATATTTTTGAAAATATAAATATAAGAATATTTATTTTTTGAATTGACGTATTGGTAGCATTACCTTATAAGCGTGGTTTGAAATAATTAAAATATTATAATTATTTATAAAATTAATTTTTCAATATTTGTTTTTGTTTTGGTTTGGCTATTTTAAAAAATTATATTTTCCTGTAATATTACTGCACTTCTACGAAAACCGACAACCTCTGTGGAATGCAATCCATGGTGGAGGGTATATAACGCCGTTTTTACTTGATGGCATTAAAAATGTACACCCGCAGAATATGTTAACGTTTTTGAAAACAATTTATAGTTGTGATTACACTGCCCGACAGTCCCTATTACACTTGAACCACATGGTATAGCGTATGAAACTATAGCCGAAATGGAGATAATTAGCGTTTTTAGCTTTTCATTTTCTTTACCTGTTGCCCCTTAAAAGGACTACAAAGGTCCAAAGGATGCAATTTTTCAAAAAATTATTTTTAATACTTATTCGCACCCTATAACACCGGTACAAATGGCAAATCAAAGAAGAGAATATGTACTTAAAATATTTTAAATCCCAAGCTTCTATCTGTATTTGTGTAGTATTAAAAACCAAACAAAGTGGTAAACATGAAACAGATGTTAACGCTGAACTAATACAGATAGAAGCCTAATGTTCGAAGTATTTTTGATAGAAATTCTCCTCTTTAATTTGACACTAATAGTATTATCATAGACTGTGAACAAGTATCCAAAATATTTTTCTGTTTGAACAATTGTTTCCATTGGAAGTGTCAAGACTACACACTTCCAATGGATGAAGAGTCAACAGGATGAGGAAATAAAACACTAAAATAAAACGCCAATTAAAAATTTCAAGGTTAACGTTTTTTAAATGCCGTACGGTACGGTGTATAAAAAAGTAAAAATGGCGTTAAGTTCGGCCGGGCCGAAATTTATTAACCCTCAACGATGGATAGCAGTACGCAGAGGCTGTTGATTTTCGTAGAAGTGCAGGAAAATGTTAATTTGTTTAGTACAGACCAACGAAAGCCAATAAAAAAACAAGTAAGGAAAGGCTAACGTCGGACGGGGCCGACTATATGATACCCTGCACTTAGTCATTATACCCTACGGTGTAGGATATATAAAGGTGATATACGATGCAGCTATAAGATGAGAATATACTACAAATTCCATGCTTCCATCTGTATTTGTAAGAAAATTTGAACACAAAGTTTGAATGAGAGCTATATACAAATCTGTACCGATCTGACCCATGTTTAGCAAAGGTTTTCTAGTTGAAATATTAGACGCTTTCCCAAATTTTATGGAGTGTTAAAAATGTGGTTTCTAGAGTGGCAAGAATCAAATCGGGAGCTATATATAATCTGAACAGATGTGACTCACTTTCGCTATAGTAACTTCTATTTGAAATATTAGCTGATGTGCCGAATTAGAAGAAAATTCGTTCAAATATGCTATTTCTAGAGCGGGAATAATCAATTCAGTATCGAAATTTGTAACGGAGCTATATATATATATATCTGAACTCATCTGAACCATTTTCACCAGAGCTGTTCTTAGTTGAAATATAAGTTGTTTTGCCAAATTTGAAGAAAATCTGTCAAAGTTTGTGGTTTCTAGAACGGAAAGACTCAAATCGGAGGACACATTTGTATGGGAGCTATATATAAATCTGAACCGATCGATCCTATTTTTACCAGAGCTGTTTTTAGTTGAAATATAAACTGTTTTACCAAATTTTAAGAAAATCTGTCAAAGTTTGTGGTTTCCAGAGCGGAAAGAGTCAAATCGGAGGAGACATTTGTATGGGAGCTATATATAAATCTGAACCGATCTATCCTATTTTTACCAGAGCTGTTTTTAGTTGAAATATAAGCTGTTTTGCCAAATTTGAAGAAAATCATTCAAAGTTTGCGGTTTGCAGAGCGGAAAGAGTCACATCGGAAGAGACATTTGTATGGGAGCTATATATAAATCTGAACCGATCTGTCCTATTTTTACCAGAGCTGTTTTTAGTTGAAATATAAACTGTTTTGCCAAATTGGGGGAAAATCTGTTGAAATATGTGTTTTCTAGAGCGGAAAAAGTAAAATTGGAAGCAAAATTTTTATGGGAGCTATATCTAAATCTGAACCGATTTGCTTCAAATTAAATAGCATTCGTCCTTATCCCATAAAACTTCGTTGTGCAAAGTTTCATTTAGTTCTAACAACAATTGCTACCTGCACTTTGATTACAAGAAAAGATGGACAGACGGACGGAAAGACAGACGGACATTGTTAAATCGACTCAGAGAGTGATTCTAAGCCGATCTGTATAATAAACGATGGGTCTATCTCGTTTCCTTTTGGGCGTTACAAACAAATGCACAAAGACATTATACCCTGTGGTGTAGGGTATAAATGCACTCTCGCAATGACGTTGGACTTATCATCAGCATAAAATATATTTTCCTGATTTTCAGTTACAGTTCATTTAATTATAACCGGTGCACGGTGGCGGTAGCTAACACTGATAAACCGGGTTCGACTTCGGTTTTGACATCTCTAGTTCTAACCAAACAATAAATAAAAAAACAAGCAAGCAAATCGCTTCACTTGCAAGTGGCTCTAATGGATAAACATCTTAAAACAGCCGAACACAAATAAACGTTAATTGGATTAATTGCAAACAAAACCAATTTCTATGAAAGAGTGCTGAAGGATAACATACAAATAAATGGCCCCTGTCGATGTTATCCTTCAATTATTTGTTTATTTTCCTTCGGTTTGCCTAAGGGCAGTTGGCATGAAATTATGAATGTAAAATTTTGAAGAAAGTTAGAGATGGCCGCTTGACCTGAGTTCGATTTATTTTTCGTCATTCCAACTTCTAAGTGCCGCAGGCATTTCTCTGCTACGAGTAGCGATAGATAATAGATAACTTTTCTTATTATTTATTCTTTTTGTTTTCTTGTCTTGTCTTGTGAGCCTTCTAATGAGACAATGAGAAACATGTCGGCCCATCAATTACCAAATATAATACAATATGGCCGAATAGTGAGTTATTATGGTTGGTCACTTGTATTAAACTTTTGCCATCCTAATTACTTAGCGAAACATCAGAGTTCTTTGTCACGCTCTTCCGTTCGTTCCTACCTCGTCCGCTGCTCCGCACAAAAGGTTATGTTCGAATTGTAATAAAGCATCACACACGCGTGCTTTGTAGCTTTAGGCCAACAAAACAACAAGTTAAGACCACCTTGACAGTTCTCCCCCCAAAAAATTGGGCTGCACAGTTAAGCAGCACAGAGCGAACGAATGCACAACGTAATATCAACGAACCGATAAAATATGCCCCAAAGAAGTAATTTTCCGGTTTTGCCGTCTTCGTTTACCCCGGCAAACTTTCCCTAGTTTCAGATCTATCTATGGCGTGCTCCGAAAGCAATTATAACGTTTCAAATGTTTTTGTCAGTTGATTATTCCATGGGAGAAACACAGATAGCGAGAGAGAGAAAAAAGAAGGACTCAAACTATTGCGTACGGCAGAGCCAAGTTAAGGAATTTTAATGGAAATGATAAGGAATGCGTTGCGATGGTACATTTTGGAAAAGGACGCACAAAAGCGACATAGCGAAATAGCCAAGGACACTTTATGGTTGACAAAAGTTTTCTTTTTGCGAGATGGCTTTAAATCAAAAATGCAAAATCTATTAGGATGGAAGTTTAAACGTAGCCAGGTGGCCCTTATTAAAGAGGCTTTCCATCATCATCCTCTAGTTAACTCCTGTTGGCGTGTCCTTTCATTCAAATAAATAATTTCTATCGGCATTTAATCTTTTCGCCAATGACATCGGTTGTGCTGTCAATTTCCAAAGAATATTCAATAAAGGTTGCTAACCATTGTGATATTGAAAATAAAAGTAGAGTTTTCATGCCGGGGATAATTTACAGGGAAATATATGTGGGATTTTTTATAGGCAGTGGCGGGATTTTGGCGAAAAAATGTACAATTTGAAAGTGAGAAAAAATTTAAAGGAAACAAGTAAGGAAATGCTAAATATCGATCAAGATCCTATGACAAATACGGCAATAGGATGAATCGGACGGACATTTGAAGGGGGCCTATAACAACGTTTGGGGCCTATCTTGCTCTCATTCACGGTAGGTATTCCTAACTGAAATATATCATGATCTGCAAAATTTGATCAAAATTCGATGTAAGGTTATACCAAAATATGGACACATATATTTACTCTGTATTCAGACTACAAACTACAGACTACAGACTACAGACTACAGACTACAGACTACAGACTACAGACTACAGACTACAGACTACAGACTACAGACTACAGACTACAGACTACAGACTACAGACTATAGACTACAGACTACAGACTACAGACTACAGACTACAGACTACAGACTACAGACTACAGACTACAGACTACAGACTACAGACTACAGACTACAGACTACAGACTACAGACTACAGACTACAGACTACAGACTACAGACTACAGACTACAGACTACAGACTACAGACTACAGACTACAGACTACAGACTACAGACTACAGACTACAGACTACAGACTACAGACTACAGACTACAGACTACAGACTACAGACTACAGACTACAGACTACAGACTACAGACTACAGACTACAGACTACAGACTACAGACTACAGACTACAGACTACAGACTACAGACTACAGACTACAGACTACAGACTACAGACTACAGACTACAGACTACAGACTACAGACTACAGACTACAGACTACAGACTTTTTTTTTTTTTTTTGTTACGCTGGAGGTGTGGAATCTTCAAAAGATGTATTCCACCCGTGTGGAAAAACATGTACGATTCTTACGTACTAAACCACACCCCCTGGGAACGTCGACCCTACTCCCCGCGGTACTGCCATGTGGTATTACGTCGCGGGGGGGTTAGCTAGTTGCTATTCTCTCTACTGTTGGGTATTGGCCTTACGGGCCTTTTCTTCCACTTGCAGTCTTTGGGTTACACACTTCACAAAGTTGTTCACTGCGGTCCAGTTGCTTTCCGAAAAAAGCATCTTATCAACTATGTTATCCGGGGTGAGACCTATGCCCACCTGCTGCTCCGTTGTAAGTCTTACGTCGTTAAAACGGGGACATTTGAAAAATACGTGTTCCGCGTTTTCTTCTTCATTAGTGCAAGATGGACAAAGTGGAGAGCTATCGAGCCCAAATCTGTGAAGATAGCTCCTAAATCCTCCATGACCACTTAGGAATTGTGTAAGATTATAGCTAATTTCTCCGTGTTTCCGATTAATCCATTTGTGAATGTCCGGAATTAGCCTATATGTCCATCTACCCTTTGGCGTGTTTTGCCATCTGTTTTGCCATTTCTGTATAGAGTTGTCTCTTTCTGTTTGTTTTAGCACCTTCATGTCTGTATCCGGGTTTCTTCTCTGCATTTCGTATATTTCTGCGAGTTCGGTCGCTACGATATCAATTGGTATTTTTCCAGCCATGACGCATGTTGCCTCCAAGGATATTGTGCGGTATCCGCAGCACACTCTTAGACAACTTCTCCGGTAAATTGAGTTAATATTTTTTCCTGTATTTTTTATGGAATTTGCCCATACTGGGGCTCCGTACAATATTATTGAATCAACTACTCTAGATATCAACATTCTCCGACTCTGTCTGGGACCCCCTATGTTCGGCATCATTCTAGCCAGTGCATTCGTCACGTTTGTAGCTTTCTTGCAGGTATACTCCATGTGTTGCTTGAATTGTAATCTGTCGTCTAGTATAATGCCGAGATATTTTATGTGGTCTGTAGACGTGATTTCGGCACTCCCTACGCGGATGTTTATAGACTCTTTCCTTCTTTTGCTGCTTACTAGGACTGACTCCGTTTTATGTGCTGCTAGTTCCAGGTTCACCGATTCCAACCAGATTTTAATGGCTCTTATGGTTTCGTTGGCGTAGAGTTCAACTTCTTCTTTCTCTCTAGCTTGGACTATTATGGCTATGTCATCTGCATATCCAACAATTGTCGCTTCCTCTGGTATTTTTAGATCAAAAATTCCGTTATACATTATGTTCCAGAGTAGGGGTCCTAGAACGGAGCCTTGTGGAACACCTGCAGTAACCTTGTGTGATTTTATTCCATCGTCAGTTTCGTACCATAACGTTCTGTCAGAGAAGTAATCTTTGATCATTTTAATAAGGTTTTCTTGTAAGTTTAATCTCCGCAGCGAGGCCATGATGTGCATCCATCCTGCCGAATTAAAGGCGTTTTTTATATCCAGCGTTATTATTGCACAATATTTTCTTGCCGCTCCTTTACCATGAATGGCCTTCCTCGCTGTGCTTACCACGTATTTTATTGCGTCGATCGTAGATTTTGCCTTTCGAAAGCCGTATTGCATCTGAGACAAACCGTTAGTTGCTTCGACGGCGAGCAGGAGCCGATCGTGGATAATTCTCTCCAGGCACTTGCCTACTGTATCCAGCAGACATATTGGCCTGTATGATGCTGGTTCTCCAAGGGTTTTACCCGGTTTGGGGATGAGGATTAGCTTCTGCTTCTTCCATTTTTTGGGGAATACACCATCTCTCAGGTTGTTGTTGAAAAGGTTAGCGAAGACCTGGGGTCTCGTTTTTATCGCCAACTTTAGAGCTCCGTTGGGGATACGGTCTAAACCTGGAGCCTTGTTATCTCCAATTTTTGAGCATAGCCCCAGGATTTCATCCACCGTCACTTCTCTCGGGTTGTCAGCTGGGGGATTGGACATTTGTTCAGAATATGGTTCCCCTTGAGGGAATAGCACACCGTTAATTCTTTTCAACAGTACTGGGCACGTAATTTGCGCTGATTTCCTACCCTTTAGGCGGGACATAACTATCCTATATGCATTGCCCCAGGGGTTAATGTCAGCTTCTTTACACAATGTTTTAAAGCTTTCTGCTTTGCTTTTGTTTATGGCAATTTGTAGGTTTTTTCTTGCCTCATGGTACGCCTGTCTCCTTGCCAAAAAATCTACTCTGTTTCTGCCCCTCTGATATAAACGCCTTGCCTTAAGACATACTTTCCTTAGTGAAGATATCTCCTCGTTCCACCAGTAATTTCCTTGATGTCTTTTGCTCTGTCGTCTTCTGGGCATTGCAGCGTCGCATGCGGTTTCGAGTGCTTTCAAGACGCTATCTGTCATTTCCATTTCACTGTTCTCATTTATTACATGATGAGAGAATACTTCCACGAATGTTGTTTCATCTAGTTTATCCTTAGCCCATCCTAGAAATGAGACTTTATCTGTACATGTCCGTATAGGCAAACTTTTATGTATAGTGAATATTATCGCTTGGTGGTCGCTGTTAGTATAGTGTTCGCTTACATGCCATTTTAAATTCCTAGCTAGTGAGGAACTTACAAATGTAAGATCCACTATAGATCCGTGTCCTGCTCTTCTGAACGTCTGAACATTTCCATTGTTCGCGAGTATCACGTCGAGTTTTGAAAATTCTTCCAAAAGTATTCGCCCTCTCTCGTTTGTCCTTTGGGAGCCCCAATCGACTGCCCATGCATTGAAATCTCCTCCGATCACTATTGGATTATGCTGAGCTGCGTCCCTTGTCAGGTTACATATCATCCTCTTAAAATCTTGTATTGGAATGTTCGGCGACACATAGCAGCTATAGATATATATTCCATTTACTCTGACTCTTACGAAACCTTCTTGTGGTTCTTGCATGCCTGCTTCTATTGCCATATCTCCACAGACCCATATGGCTGCTCTATCTGTCGAGTCTTTTTCCCATATATTTGTATCTCTGTTCCTATACTGCTCGCTTAGGATTGCTATATCTATTTTATGTTCGCTGACCGACTGTGTCATGAGGTCCTGGGCTGCGGCACAATGATTGAGGTTCAATTGCATGAATCTCATTTACGTTTGTTGTTCAGCGCCTTTTTAAAAATTGGACATTTGTAGCTACCAGCCACATGTGCCAAATCTTCGCCCCCGTTCGATTTGCAGAGCATGCAATTTGGCTCTGATTCGCAGTTCTTCGCTATGTGTCCTTCGGCTCCGCATTTTCTGCATTGGCGTGACCTATCAACGTTGGATTTACACATCTTCGACATATGCCCAAACTCAAGACATCTAAAACATTTTATTACTGTCATTGCCTCTCTTATCCGACAAACTGACCAACCTATTTTAATTTTTTGTTTTTTTAAGGCCTTCCAAGCGATATCGGCCGGCAGGCTTATTTTCGCTGTTTGTGTACCACCGTAGGATTTCCTCAAGGATTTGACTATTCCTTCGTCTAGGCTGGTTATTTCCAGTTCTCTCTCGAGTGCTCTGCAGATCTCGGCTTTTGTGGTGATGTCGTCCATACCGTTGCACTCTAACACAGTCTCGTTTGTGCGTGTCTTTACTTCCACGTTCCCTTCCAGAGATGTTTCGATCCTTTTGTTGAACTTGTCTGCCATGTTCCCATTTGAATTTCTTAGTTCCAAGAGGAGGTCTCCTTTCTGTGTTCTCCGGATTTTGTTGACTTCCTCACCCAAGTCTTTTAGTTCAGGGTCGGTTCGAATCTTTCGAAGGATATCGGCGTAGCTCGACTCTCCTTTGGACGATATTATAACCACGTCTGGTTTAGGCTTTCGGGGTCTTATAGTGCTTTTTTTCTTCACTTTCGTCCACTCATTTATATTTGCCCTGTTTGGGTCTTTTTCTCCCCTGTTGGTTGTTTCTCGTGCAATATCCTTATGAGGTCTCGTTGGTTCGCTCAATTGGGGGGAACGTTTTTTCGGCCTTTTTGGCGTATCAGCTCCTGGTATTGTCTCGTTTGGGTCACGATTCCTCTTGGCGTCTATCTTACTTGGCCAGATTTTTGGAGATGTCTGGGTCGCACGTTCACTATTTCCAACTGTTTCGTGTTTCTCCTTGACAACAACATTACTTCTTTCATCGCGTAATTTATTGTATGTCGCTCTTATCGCCCTCACCTGTTCTTTAATGGCGTGGTGCACATTGTTTCGACACTTAACGTAGTCCATAAGCCCAACTATCATTTCTCCTAGTACCGAGAAAGTATCTCCATTAGAGGGGGTTGCCTCTACTTTGTCCGCGATTGTTATCTCATTGACCAGTGTTCGAGCATTTATTCCTGCTATGTTTTGACCTGGTTCTCCGGTTTTATTAATAGGTCCGGATGGGGGAGTTCTTTTTATTACGGAACTTCTTCCAAAGGGACTCGCATTGGCTGTTGGCACCATGTTTAGCGTTCCACTCAGCGGGCTCTCGATAACTATTGGATCGCTTATGTTGTTATTATTATAATTATAATTATAATTACTGCAGTAGCTGGATATCGACGACCGGGGGCCTGCTTGCTCACCCCCCTCTGCCGCCGGCACTGGGTTATTAACTCCCTGCACCGTAAGTTTTATTCTGCTTCCATGACTTTCCATAATGACTTTTCTGTCAGGGATCCTACCCTTAGCGTTTTAGACCTTCCGCCAGGTTCTGTACAGCCGCCCCTAACCTGGGGACAGTCGCTGACCAGGGAGCCGCCCACTCTGGGTCAGTCGCTCCTGGATTTGCATTGACTGGGGAAACCACGGAGGCGTCAGGCTCCTAGATACACCTCTCATGAGGGCACCCCTGTGGGAGATACCTATTTACTGGCGGTATCCATTCGCCATGTCGCAGAGTCCTTATCGGGCACTTGTACTTTTTTATAGTACGCCCTGGGAATCTGTCGCTCTTGGTCGGGGACTGCTTATTAATCGCAGCGAACCTACATATCTGCAGGCCGTCCAGCTATCCGCCACCCGCTGACCCCCATAGTAGCCTGAGCTCGGCCCTATGCGACTACAGACTACAGACTACAGACTACAGACTACAGACTACAGACTACAGACTACAGACTACAGACTACAGACTACAGACTACAGACTACAGACTACAGACTACAGACTACAGACTACAGACTACAGACTACAGACTACAGACTACAGACTACAGACTACAGACTACAGACTACAGACTACAGACTACAGACTACAGACTACAGACTACAGACTACAGACTACAGACTACAGACTACAGACTACAGACTACAGACTACAGACTACAGACTACAGACTACAGACTACAGACTACAGACTACAGACTACAGACTACAGACTACAGACTACAGACTACAGACTACAGACTACAGACTACAGACTACAGACTACAGACTACAGACTACAGACTACAGACTACAGACTACAGACTACAGACTACAGACTACAGACTACAGACTACAGACTACAGACTACAGACTACAGACTACAGACTACAGACTACAGACTACAGACTACAGACTACAGACTACAGACTACAGACTACAGACTACAGACTACAGACTACAGACTACAGACTACAGACTACAGACTACAGACTACAGACTACAGACTACAGACTACAGACTACAGACTACAGACTACAGACTACAGACTACAGACTACAGACTACAGACTACAGACTACAGACTACAGACTACAGACTACAGACTACAGACTACAGACTACAGACTACAGACTACAGACTACAGACTACAGACTACAGACTACAGACTACAGACTACAGACTACAGACTACAGACTACAGACTACAGACTACAGACTACAGACTACAGACTACAGACTACAGACTACAGACTACAGACTACAGACTACAGACTACAGACTACAGACTACAGACTACAGACTACAGACTACAGACTACAGACTACAGACTACAGACTACAGACTACAGACTACAGACTACAGACTACAGACTACAGACTACAGACTACAGACTACAGACTACAGACTACAGACTACAGACTACAGACTACAGACTACAGACTACAGACTACAGACTACAGACTACAGACTACAGACTACAGACTACAGACTACAGACTACAGACTACAGACTACAGACTACAGACTACAGACTACAGACTACAGACTACAGACTACAGACTACAGACTACAGACTACAGACTACAGACTACAGACTACAGACTACAGACTACAGACTACAGACTCAGACTACAGACTACAGACTACAGACTACAGACTACAGACTACAGACTACAGACTACAGACTACAGACTACAGACTACTGATTACTGACTACAGACTACAGACGGACAGACAGAAATCGTTAAATCGATTCAGCTGGTGATTCTAAGCCAATCCGTTCATGGTGTTACAAACATTTAACGGAAAACTAAGTTATAATACCCTAGTCCACTAAGTTATAATACCCTAGTCAAATCTGGAGTGAAATTCGTATGGGGGCTATATCTAAATCTGAACCGATCTGACCAATTTTCACCATAGGTACGACCTGTACTTTGATTACAAGGACAGACGGACGGACGGACATCGTTAAATCGATGCAAAAAGTGATTCTAAGTCGATCGGTATAATTAACAATGGGTCTATCTCCCTTCCTTTTGGGTGTTACAAACAAATGCACAAAGACATAATACTCTCGTGGAGTGTATAAAAACGCTTAGTTCTCAAACAATCGATAATTTGTTTTCATATCGAGTGAATTTCCAACACTAAAATGAAATATTCGAATTTAATTAATTCCACATTTTTATACCCTTCACCACCCGTTTATACCCTTCATTATACCCTACACCACAGGGTATAATGTCTTTGTATATTTGTTTGTAACACCCAAAAGGAAACGAGTCAGATGTTAGAACTAAATGAAACTTTACACAACGAAGTTTTATGGGATAAGGAAGAACGCTATTTAATTTGAAGCAAATCGGTTCAGATTTAGTTATAGCTCCCATACAAATTTTGCTTCCGATTTTACTTTTTCCGCTCTAGAAACCATATATTTCAACAGAGTTTCTTCAAATTTGGCAAAACAGCTTATATTTCAACTAAAAACAGCTCTGGTAAAAATAGGATAGATCGGTTCAGATTTATATATAGCTCCCATTGTAGAATATGTGGTCTATCATAAGCTTAAAAATAATAAGAATAATTAATAAGAATTAAGAATAATTTTTTAATTGAATTTATTTGCATTTTTTTGCTAAAACAGAAAGAATGTTCTAGGAAAATTAGTTTTTCAGTTTCTCAATTTTTCTTGTTACATCTCTTAATTTGAAAATTCCTCAGTCAAAAATCCTTTCAACACAAATAACCGAATTCCAAACCAAACCAAATCTGAGAGTCCAACTAATTTTATCCAATGACCTATAACACAAATCATCTGCTCTTGATGATGATTTAAATCGTGTTATTTTGTGTTATTTTGAGTAACTTAATTTAAATGTCATTGAATCTATTATTCGAATATTCAATAACAGCAACACATTGCGAATGTGAAACATTTTGTCTGCCACTAATTGCAGACACACATACGTTCGTACATACATACATACGTAGATATGCATGTCGCATTCATTATATCCATTAAAGTCATGTATCCATTTATTTACACAATTAGTTTTGCATGTACAAGGGAATAGTATTAAATTGTGCTGTTTTTGCTTTGTTTTTTCCCCCACCTCCACACTTTCCACGATGTTGTCGTCATCGTTGTCGATTTTTGTTGTTGTTGTTGCTGTTGTGTTGATAACAATACATATAACGATGAAACAATTATTGCCAGAAAATGTTATTTTTATATAATTTTAGTTTATTTAACAGATAATTTACTGCTGTATTTTATGACATCAAAATTTAATTTAATTTTATTCCGCACATTAAGTAACGACATGTAGCGCAACAAATCGAAAAAGTTTAGGTAGACATGGACTCGATTGGGCACTTCTATGGTAGCGGGAAATTGTGAGGTATTTTAACCATAGGTATTTCCAACATAATTGAACGAATCTTAAAAACAATTTAACGGAAATTCTTTTCGGAATCTATGCGAATCTGACACCTATATTGAGATATTGAGATCAGATTGGCGTTCTGCAAAAACCAAAAATTCTTTTGCATCTTCATAGATTTCTACATAGCCTTTTAACATGTAAACATTTTTTGCGGTAGAATGTTAGCAATTAAAAAACAAACACACTACTTTTTTCCGACTTTTTTATGATTTTTTCATACCATCAAAAATAGGATTTTTCGAAAAAAAATTTCCCAAGAGTGTTCCTAAACCACTATTTCTACGAGAATATATAATTCACAATATTTGAAGCCATCATGAGTACCTTTAATTATACACTCCAAGAGAGTATTATGTCTTTGTGCATTTGTTTGTAACACCCAAAAAAAAAACATTTATTATACAGATCGGCTTAGTCGTCTGAGTCGATTTAACAATGAACGTCCGTCTGTCTGTCCATCTATTGTTGTAATCAAATTACAGATCGCAGTTATAGTCCGATCTTAACAAAAAGTGGCACAAGTAAGATGTGGGTATCAAGGACGAACGGATACAAAAATCCTTCCCGATTTCACTTTTTTACCGAATTGAATTGTAATGGGATAGAAAGTGGAGTGCATCATATAGTGGGCTCCGTCCGACTTTAGTCTTTCCTTACTTGTTATACACTCCACGAGAGTATTATGTCTTTGTGCATTTGTTTGTAACACCCAAAAGGAAGCGAGATAGACCCATTGTCAATTATACCGATCGACTTAGAATCACTTTTTGAGTCGATTTAGCAATGTCCGTCTGTCAGTCTGTCCGTCTGTCCATCTATTGTTGTAATCAAATTACAGGTCGCAATTATAGTTCGATCTTAACAAAAATTGGCAGAAATAAGTTTTGTGGATCAAGGACGAACGCTATTTAAGTTGAGGCAAATCGGTTCAGATTTAGACATTTTCCGCTCTAGAAACCCCATATTGTACTCGATACAACTAGAAACACATAAGCAGGTAAGATCGGTTCAGATTTAGATATAGCCCCATACAAATGTCGCTCCCGATTTGACTTTTGCCGCTTTAGAAACCACATATTGCTCTCGATTTTCTTTTAGTTTGGCACAACAGCTTATAATCCAAGTAATAAAAACTATGGTGAAAGTGGGTAGATCGGTTCAGATTTAGATATAGCCCAAATACAAATGTTGCTCCTAAATGTTTAATCGATTTTGCCTAAACTATACATATTATATTTCACTTATTTCGTTCCAGATTTCATATGTCCTTTCCGATTTACAATTTTTTGTCAAACACATAAATTTACAGGATACAGATATCCTTCCCGATCTCATTTTTTTACCGAATTAAATTGTAATAGGATAGAAAGTGGAGTGTATCACCGTCCGACTTATGCCTTTCCTTACTTGTTTTTATGTTGCATTTTTGTCGCAACAGGCTTTTTTAATTAATATTCCAAATGTTTATTCTTGTCTCAGATAACTTAGATTATTGGTCGTTTAGAGTCATTTTGACCGGTTAACCGGTTTAGTCACTTGCAACCGTCGGCCGGTTTTTGGAAAATGGCAATTTTCGGTTAACCGAGAAAACTGGGATTTTGGTGTCGGTTAACCGGTTTTTGGTAAATAAGAGAACATTGCACATTGTGTTAGCAATTAAAGAACTGTCAAAGGACTCAGCAACACTCATAGAAGCTGATGCAATGCAAAAATTGTTACTCATCAGTTTAAAAAAGATAGAAGACACATACGCCTTTGATTTGTGCAAAAGGCTGATGGCGAGACTGGAAAAAAGAAAAGTAAAAACATTGAATACACATTTGCTATTTTTAAGTTCCGGGAAATTTCCGTTAATCGATGGCGTATTGAAATACTCATCAAAATCGGATACAAAGGAATTTGCAAATGAATTATAAAAAACCCAAAATTGCTCGAAATGGCGAGAGACAGGCGACTTTATATGACGATTTCGCATTTTTTGACAAAACAAAGAAAAAACTGAAAAGCTAAGTTACTTATATGATGCCCTGTTAGCCCTACATCAACATTTAGCTAGCGTGTTTTTTCTACATCAAGCTTTATCAAAAACAAACAAAAAATCGCTTATAAAATTATCACTTCAATTGTATACAGGTATTGCGATATTATTATAAGAAGGATCCAACGTAAACTTTTTATTCAAATTTTTGTACGTAATAATATGAATTATTTTATAGAAATGACTTTAATTTAAAATGATCTCAAACAAAAAAAATACTACTGAAGTTCCTTATACCTTTACTAAAAATGAACTATATTTACTTTCGTAATAAAAAATTTTAATTTAAATATTTTCGTACTTTGATTTAAAAAAAGTCGGTTATAACCGGTTTAACCGGTTTTGTAAAAAATTATAACCGAAAACCGGTTTTCAAAAAATTTAATTTTCGGTTAAGCCCAAAACCTTCTTTCTAATATAACCGGTTTTTTGGACACCCTATTCACGATTCTAACTGCAGCCATTTGGGCGGTACCAATTTTAACCATGATTCCCATTTTTACCTCAAAAGAAAAAAAAATATCGTAAAATTTCTCTTTTCTGAGCGTCTACACGGTCGGGGAAATTCAAACACCGAATTTAATTATTCTAGTTGCAACCGTTTGGGGATAAAACCCTTTTCGCCGGTTTTTCTCCAAAAATTTCGAAAAAGTGCTTCATAGCTCCAGCCATTTGGGAGATACCAATTTTCGGCCTTTTCCTCATTTTCCAATAAATTACGAAATATCTCTTTTATTTCGGGTCTACGTTGTGAGATTGGCTATTTTGGCATCCCTTTGGGTGGTACCATTTTTATCCCCATTCGCCTATTGCCTGCTTAAAAGTACGAAATTAAAAAAAATCAAGTAAAACGCCAACATAGTCAGAGAAGTGCATATGCGATATTCATGCCGTAATCTTCAGCTTTTTGCTTGGTACTATTTTTATCCCTTCTTTCCCATTTAAACCTCAAAAGTACGAATGTGTCCATGCAACTAGAGGGACGTACAAACCGTGTTTCGATTTTCCACTCGTTATCTTTAATAGGTATGTACCTTTTATATCCCCTTTCGTCCCATTTTCTCCAGAAATTTACAAAATTTCGAGAATTTTCCGTATGTTTCGCGTCTACACGTACAATGGAATGTAAAGACCGAATTTTATGTTCCTGGCTAGTTTCTGTTGGTACTATTTTTATCCCTCTTTTCTCATTTTACCCCTTTAAAAGTACGAATTCCGCGTCCATAAGTCAGAAGAATGTCTATACCGAAATTCTTAATCTAACTTTCTACCGTTTGGTTGGTACAGTTTCTATCACTCTTTTCTCGTGTTACCCTTTAAAAGTACGAATTTTGAAAAATCCCCTTTATTTTATGTGTCTAAGTACCAAATATAAAATAAATACAAGGCTATAGACTTCAAAAAATACTTAAATATTGGGGACATTTTCGGGTTTTCCCTCGAGAATAATCGTACAAAATTTTCAAAATTTTCGGGGCAATATTTTTTTAGACCCATTTTAATGTATTTACTGTACGGATACCACTTCATCGTGTTTGTTTACACTTTGCGCGGCACGTAAACCTTTCCGCCTCACTGTGTTCATATGTGATGTGATTGTTGGTTGGCGTTGGTGGGCGTTTGCCTACACACGAGTAAGTGTGTGTGTGTGTATGTGTGCACATTGGACACACACATACATTCGCAGGGACTATCCTGATGAATCAATTTAGGCCACAATGCGAAACCACAATTAATGTTTTCATCCGTTTTAAAACAAAATGTGTCGGTGAAACACATAAAAGTGCACGAGAGTGAAAATTATCAATGTGTAGTGCAAATGTTGTAGGAAGCTATGTGTGTGTGTGTGCTGGTGTGAGTAAGGACATTTATCTTTTCGTGAGCCTTCGTGCGAGTGTGTGTTTGTGGTAATTTTAACCTTTTAATATCAGTTCGTTGCGCATGTAAACTAATGCATAATTTATGTACGTTGGTTGGCCCGAGTATTTACAACCAAAACACAAGAGCCGAGTAATTAAGCTGTAAAATTATGTAGATTATATGGCCGTAAATGGAATGCTGGACAAACAGCACACACGCACTCACACACACCCGCATAACCGGCTACGTGGGCCAACCAATCCGCATCCGCACTGATATCCACGCAATCACTCTCTCACACCCACACACACGCACGAATATACTTTGTCCCTGGTGGAGTGGTCCGAAAAGACCCTTTTCGAAAGTCATATTAATTTATTTTTTTATCGGTTGACAGACGGAGATAAGAACAAAATTTAATTAAACGAGAATGAAAAGCACTTCATTCTTCATCAGGAGTTGACATTCGCCAGCGACGCACAGTGGCATAGAATTAAACTCCATAGGACAAAATTGCAAAAACTTTGGAAGCAATAATCTTTTGACAGTTTTGCATGAAACCGATTGTAGACCAGGAGTCATGGATTATGTGCAGATCTTGGCATTATGCGAACATTCTGACGTAGAAAACCAATGTCTATAGTGAAAGACCTCTTGATACATGGAGAAGTTATGAAACTCTTTGACGACACAGAATAAATATTTTAGCTGAACCACTACATTTTCAACAGACATACTGCGTTTGGAAGATATTTCAGGTAGAATATACCATTGGATAGCGGCAATCAACTTCCGTTTAAAAATATGCCCAATCCTTTAATGGTTTTCTTCTAATCGGCTTTCTTCACAATCCTATTTATCATTAATAGAATGTTACTACGAATTTCATTATTCATAGTTTAAATTATCCTGTTCTTGAAAACGTTTAAAATTCTCTTTTAACTCACTTACTTTTTAAGTTACTATCGATTTTTCGAAATAACTCATTAATTAATATCAATATCAATATATCAATATCATTAATAATAACAATCATACGACACTGGGTACCATATAGAAAACTAGCTGCGGTATAATTGCAACGCGTATATAGATTAGGATGAGTGACGAAAATAAATTGCAGCGGTCAACCCCCAGAAATGAAGATTGGATTGTTTAACGATGATCTGTAAAATATTTCGGCGCCGTCTGTGAATTAAACGCTCCAAAAAACACCTCTAAAAATCATGATTTTTCCGTATAATTTTTTTATGTTGAATTTTTGTCCAAAATTTTTAATGAAATAATATACCCTTGGAAGCACTTTAAATAAAGGGTGATTTTTTAAGAGCTTGATAACTTTTTTTTAAAAAAAAAACGCATAAAATTTGCAAAATCTCATCGGTTCTTTATTTGAAACGTTAGATTGGTCCATGACATTTACTTTTTGAAGATAATTTCATTTAAATGTTGACCGCGGCTGCGTCTTAGGTGGTCCATTCGGAAAGTCCAATTTTGGGCAACTTTTTCGAGCATTTCGGCCGGAATAGCCCGAATTTCTTCGGAAATGTTGTCTTCCAAAGCTGGAATAGTTGCTGGCTTATTTCTGTAGACTTTAGACTTGACGTAGCCCCACAAAAAATAGTCTAAAGGCGTCAAATCGCATGATCTTGGTGGCCAACTTACCGGTCCATTTCTTGAGATGAATTGTTCTCCGAAGTTTTCCCTCAAAATGGCCATAGAATCGCGAGCTGTGTGGCATGTAGCGCCATCTTGTTGAAACCACATGTCAACCAAGTTCAGTTCTTCCATTTTGGGCAAAAAAAAGTTGGATATCATCTCACGGTAGCGCTCACCATTCACAGTTACGTTACGATTCGCATCATCTTTGAAGAAGTACGGTCCAATGATGCCACCAGCCCATAAACCGCACCAAACTGTGACTTTTTCTGGATGCATTGGTAGCTCTTGCAATGCTTCTGGCTGATATTCACTCCAAAATCGACAATTCTGCCTATTTACGTACCCATTGAACCAAAAATGAGCTTCGTCGCTGAACACAATTTCTTTCTTTCTGAACTTTCTTAACAGAGCACGCATTTTGATAATAAAATTCAATGATTTGCAAGCGTATTCATGATGAAATGTCAAAGCATACTGAGCATCTTTCTCTTTGACACCATGTCTGAAATCCACGTGATCTGTCAAATACTAATGCATGAAAATCCTAACCTCAAAAAAATCACTCTTTATTTGCATATGACTGAACTACATAATCATAAAAAATTTAAAATTTTTTTTATAAATAAATATAAAATTTTAATTATTTTAAACCACTCTTATAAGGAAAGGCTGTTTACTATATATTATATAAATAATACTTCAAGTCAATAAAAAAGTAAATATAAGACAGCGTTCTTCAAAAAAGTGCAATGTTTGCAAGTTTTGAAAATACATTATTTCTCACGTAAACATTGCAAGATAACCTAACTTCATGATTCTACCCATTTTACCGTAAAAATTTAAAAGAAAAAATCTTTTTATTTCGCGTGCCTATGCAGTCAGAAGAATGTATACAACGAATTTCATGATTCTATTTATTATTTTTTGGGATGTACACACCGCATTTAGAGGGATGTACACACCGAATTTCATCTTCTATCTGTAGTCGTTTAGTTTGTACTATTTTTATCCTTCTGTACCCATTGAATGCCTTGAAAGTACGAATTTGGAAAAAAACTTTTATTTTGCGTGTCTACGCAGTCAGAGGAATGTATACTCCGAATTCCATGGCTCTAGCTGCGGTCATTTGGTTGGTACTATTTTTATCGCTTTTTTTCATTTGCAGCCGTTAGGATGTTACCATTATTATCCCTCTATTCTCATTTTACCCCTTAAAAGTACGTCGTTTAATATGTACCATGTTTATCCCTTTTTTGCCCCATTTCACCCCCTACAGATAAGAATCACTTTATGGTGCACGTTTTTGCTATAAGGGGAATGCGCATACCAAATATCAAACAAATATAAACAGACATATTCAACAAAACTGCTTAAATACGCTAAAATATTAGGGGTTATTATGGGTATTTTTAGTCCTTGTGAGGGAAAAATTTTTCCCTTTGGGCCGATATCTCCCCGTTTCAATCCCAACCGAACTACGACTATAAGACGCATTTATGGAAAATTTGAACGTTTTAGCTCCTTTCGTTTAGATGCTAGCGAGCTTTCAACAGACGGACATGGCTAGATCGTCTTAGAATTTTATATATATATATTTTTTTTTTGAAATAAAATATTTTTGTTTTCTTTCATTTTTGGTAAGGAAATATTACTTTTCGCAAAAATAAAAATTTTGTATGTTAAATTTTTTTCAATTTTGAGAAGAATGAAAGTGGTTTAAGTCAGTACATCCTCTGAAAGTAGTGGTTCCATTAGAGGTACCAATGTTGTAGTTTTTTTTATAAAAGTTCGACATAGTAGTAGGATATTCTAAGAAAAGAATGTTGTGCTTCGGTGGAAAAATATATTTTTAATTGACTCATAAACCACTGCATATCTCAACGGATAAAGTGTGACTTAGACCAGTATCATTCTAACTGGCACATATATACTTTATAGGGTCCAAGGTCGATATTTAAAGGTGTGACAAACGGAATGACAAAGTTAGTATACCCCCATCCTGTAGGTGGAGGGTATGAAAAGGATAAGACTGGTCGCAATTGAGAAAAAGGGATAAATTTGGTACCGACTGCAACTAGAATTATACAATTCGGAGCGTAAAATCCTTTCAGTGTATAGTCACTCAACATATATAAGTAAGCATTGAGTTTGAAATTAAGTGAAAGTGAAGGAAGAATATCTGCGACAAATTTTATTTCACTTTTATACCCTCCCCCATAGCATTGATTGGTGATAAATTCTCTTATTCCGTTCATAGGTCACCGTTGACTTTTTAATGTAAAACTTTTCTAGGTCAGGCAAAAATTCTAAGGCAATCTAATCAAGTGCGTCTGGCTGTCTGTCCTTTGAAAGCCTACTTAATTCTCGACTCGATGACTACGCATTGTCGCTAGATATATATCTACACATTTTTGCTAATTTGGCAAACGCTTTTGCCATTCAATTCCCCTGAGAGATTGATGTCGTCGAATAAAACAAAATGTTTTTTCTTTGAGTTGAATTTAATGTCAAAAGGCTTTGTTCGCGCCAACAATACAACTGACGCACGGGAATACTGGGCACGGCAGGGGCAGTGTAAGCCACCGCATTGACGTGGTTGACGATTGTGCGACTATGAAATATGCACCCAATAAATAATCGCTGCTGACATTTACGCATTTATTATCAATATTTATTCATGCATGTGTTAATACATTTATAGAAAAGAAGAGAAGAGCGAAAAAATCGCATACAAAGGAGTATTAATAAATATAACACATTATTAAGGGGTTTAATATTGCATTTAATGCAAAAAAAAACAAGTTGTGGCTTGTATTACTGTAGTTGGTCAAGGTTAGTTTTGAGAGGAAAAAAATACGCATAAATTGGATATCCATGCAGTCGATTAGGTTTCCATAGCCAGCGATTTGTAATGAAATTCGTTGTATTTATTTATAGTCGTTGGAAATTACTGCACGACATATTTAATTCGATATCAATGACACAATTGAACATGAAGAGTTTTCCCAATAAGGGCGGTTTAATACTAAAATGGTATAAAACGAGTGGTGGGTGGGGTATTAATGGAATATTTTTTTGGCATCAGTAAATGAATATGAACATGACTGCAACAGAATGCCAAAACAACCCCCTCCCCCCTAACTTGATCTCCCTTCCGATCCACAACAACCACAATTTAATGTAAGCAAAAAACTTCCATTCGCCGGGATACTCGCTTTGGAGGACAATACCGGCGACACTGTTGTTGCGAAAAATTCAGGGATTGCGGAAACACTATATCCTCAAAGTGGCGGGACAGCATGATGTAAACTCAGATTCTCTTTAGGCAAAGCAATCAATAAAAACGGAGGAATGCATGCATCCTTTTTATTTTTGTAAAATCTGTTCACTTCAAAAAAATACAATTTATAATAAACAAGTGAATTCGATGAACTACCGGTATTCTGCCGAATACCGAAAGGACCCACAGCAATTCCAGGTATCAATCAATGTGTACATATTCACAGAACTCCCATATATTGATAAATAATTGTGATATTTTGTGGCTGCCTGAAAAAATGCCAATTTCGTGGAAGACTCCACAGCTTTGGAACTTTAGTCATTTCGTTGAAGAATTTTTTTAATTATAACTTTTGTTGTATGAAAATATTGTAAATAATTTTTTGACAATGTTTAAGAATGTAATCAAATTTAATTTAAAATGGTTTCGATTAAAGTTAGATTTTTTGAGTTTCCATACTGGAAATTTTTAAATTTAAATTATTTTTAAATATACATATTTTCCACCAAAATATACTTATAAAGGGTGATTTTTTAAAAGCTATAGGAAAGTTTTTCAAAAAAAAAAAAACACATAAAATTCAGAAAAATGCATGGAATCTTTATTTGAATCGATAGTACGGTCCATATAATTTAATGTTTGAAGATTATTTCATGCAAATGTTGACCGTGACTGCGCCTCAAATGGTCCATCCGCTTAGTCCAATTTTGGCATTTCCACGTTTTTGAGTAACAGAGGCCCAATTGCTGCGAACGGCGACGAATCGATAATTGATGGTCATCATTAACACTGGTCGATACAGCTGCGATATATTCTTCAGTTCGCACTCTACGTAAGCGTGTTGGTGGTTTAATGTCCAAGAATGTAAATTTGGTGCGAAATTTAGTCACAATAGCCCGAATAGCCGCTTCAGTGGGTCGATTAAACTGACCATAAAATGGAAGAAGCGCGCGATGAACTTTCTTAACAGAGCATACATTTTGATAATAAAATTCAATAATTTGCAAGCGTTGTTCGTTTGTAAGACGATTCATGGTTAAATTATAGACCAAACTGAAGATGTTTGACAGTGAAACAGAACACGAAACTTGCGTTAGCTATTTAAACCAGTGTTGCCAAAAAGATAATAGCTAAAAAATCACCCTATATAATCAATATAGGAATAAAGGAGGAAATGTCAAAAATCTAATTGATTTTTGGTTGAGTGTGATTCTCCTCCTTTCTATTACCAAAACGAAAAAACTACGCAAGAAGAACTTACTTAATCGAATAGCTGGAATTCGAATGAACTTCATTCAAAACACATAGAAAGTCGAATGAATATCCTTTTTTGTAAACTTTCTTTACTATTGTGCTAAGAAAATCCAAAGAAAACATGTAATTGTACAAAATTCAAATCAAAAAGTCCGCCCGTGGTTCAAATCAAATTTTGATTACAGACCAAAAAATGCAAACGAAAAAAACTAATACAAATGAGCCCAGAAATATTGCTGGGTAACTATACATGCATATACAAGATGGCATGTGTACTTTATTCTTGATGCGATTTTTTAAACGCAAATTCGTCAAGTGAGTTGTGCTTCTCATTCGTTTGTGAGAATCATCTGTTTATAGAGGCCGGGATATATACCTCGCTTTGATTACTAAACCCAGGTATTTCATGGGAGAAATTTTATGTAGGTCATATAAATTATTCTATAAATTCAACTTTAGCCAAATTTTATGAATATGGTAAATAATAAAGAAAGATATTCCGAGTAAAGTAAATATAACATGATCTGGAAAAATTGATCAAGATCCCATGACAAATACAGATTATACAGCGGTAGTAGGATGAATCGGACGGACATTTGAAGGGGGCCTATATACTTGAGGCCTGTGCCAAAACTTGCGCCTATATATTTCTCATTCACGGTAGGTATTCCTAGTTGAAACATATAGTGATCTGCAAAATTTGATGAAGATCCGATGTAAGATGGAGTTTCTAGAGCTGTAATAGAACAGAATGGGCCCCATATGGGTTATACCAAAGTATGGACATATGGGCATCTCCCAAACAAGTAAGGAAAGGCTAAAGACGGACGGAGCCACTATATGATACACCCCAATTTCTGTCTCATTACAATTCAATTCT
Organism: Polietes domitor; assembly: GCA_947397865.1. NCBI lineage: Eukaryota > Metazoa > Arthropoda > Insecta > Diptera > Muscidae > Polietes > Polietes domitor. The sequence goes on from OX377621.1 coordinate 65,912,238, forward strand.
GTAAAAAAGTGAAATCGGGAAGGATTTTTGTATCCTGTAAATGTATGTGTTTGACAAAAAATGATAAATCGGAAAGGACATTTGTATGGGGGTACATTGAAACCTGTAACGACGTGACCCGCTTTTACCATGTAAGTTTATTGGTGAAATATAATATGCAAAGTTTGGCCAAAATCGTTTAAACATTCGGGAGCGACATTTCTTTTGGGGCTATATCTAAATCTGAACCGATCTTACCCACTTTCAGTTCAATTATAAAATATTGTGCAAATTTTAAAGAAAATCGAGTACAATATGTGGTTTCTAGAGCGGAAAAAGACAAATCGGGAGCGACATTTGTATGGGGGCTATATCTAAATCTGGCCCAAAAAAGTAACTTCTGCCAAATTTCATGATAATCGGTCAACAATTGCGACCTGTACAGTGCGAACAAGCTTAGATGGACAGCAGACGGACGGACAGACAGACATCGTTAAATCGATTCAGCTGATTCTAAGCCAATCCGTATGCTTAAAGGTGGGTCTAGCTCGATTATTTCTTGGTGTTACAAACATTTGGAGTGAAACTAACATATAATACCCTAGTCCACGAAGTGGTGTAGGGTATAAAAACTAAAATATCAAAAATTTATATGGCCTATTTTCACCACCGGTACTGTAAAATTTTCAAGAAGATCGGTACAGTAGTTTAGGATGCTATAAAGAACAAACAAATAAACACAGATTCATTTTTATACACTCCACGAGAGTATTATGTCTTTGTGCATTTGTTTGTAACACCCAAAAGGAAACGAGATAGACCCATTGTTAAGTATACCGATCGACTTAGAATCACTTTCTGAGTCGATTTAACAATGTCCGTCTGTCTGTCTGTCTGTCTGTCTGTCTGTCCGTCTGTCTGTCCGTCTGTCTGTCCGTCTGTCTGTCCGTCTGTCTGTCCGTCTGTCTGTCCGTCTGTCTGTCCGTCTGTCTGTCCATCTATTGTTGTAATCAAACTACAGGTCGCAATTATAGTCCGATCTTAACAAAAATTGGCACAAGTAAATTTTGTGGATCAAGGACGAACGCTATTTAATTTGAGGCAAATCGGTTCAGATTTAGATATAGCCCCCATACAAATGTCGCTCCCGATTTGACATTTTCCGCTCTAGAAACCACATATTGTACCCAATTTTCTTTAAATTTGGTACAACATCTTATAATCCAACTAGAAACACCTATGCAAAAATTGGATAAGATCGGTTCAGATTTAGATATAGCCCCATACAAATGTCGCTCCCGATTTGATATTTTCCGCTCTAGAAACGACATATTGTACCCGATTTTCTTTAAATTTGGCACAATATCTTATAATCCAACTAGAAACACCTATGCTGAAAGTGGGTAATATCGGTTCAGATTTAGATATAGCCCCCATACAAATGTCGCTCCCGATTTGACTTCTTCCGCTCTAGAAACCACATATTGTACCCGATATTCTTCAAATTTGGCACAACATCTTATAATCCAACTAGAAACACCTATGCAAAAATTTGATAAGATCGGTTCAGATTTAGATATAGCCCCCACACAAATGTCGCTCCCGATTTTACATTTTCCGCTCTAGAAACCACATATTGTACCCAATTTTCTTTAAATTTGGCACAACATCTTATAATCCAACTAGAAACACCTATGCAAAAATTGGATAAGATCGGTTCAGATTTAGATATAGCCCCCATACAAATGTCGCTCCCGATTTGATATTTTCCGCTCTAGAAACGACATATTGTACCCAATTTTCTTTAAATTTGGCGCAACATCTTATAATCCAACTAGAAACACCTGTGCAAAAATTGGGTAAGATCGGTTCAGATTTAGATATAGCTCAAAAACAAATGTGGCTCCCGGTTTTACTTTTGCCGCGTTAGAAACCACATATTGTACTCGATTTTCTTTAAATTTGGCACTACAGCTTATAATCCAAGTAAAAAACCTATGGTGAAAGTGGCTAAGATCGGTTCAGATTTAGATATAGCGCAAATACAAATGTTGCTCCCAAATGTTGCTCCCAAATGTTTAACCGATTTTGTCCAAACTATACATATTATATTTCACCTATTTCGTTCCAGATTTCAATATACCCCCATACAAATGTCCTTTCCGATTTAACATTTTTTGTCAAACACATACATTTACAGGATACAAAAATCCTTCCCGTTTTCACTTTTTCACCGAATTAAATTGTATTCGGATAGAAAGTGGAGTGTATCATAGAGTCGGCCCCGCCCAACTTTATCCTCTCCTTACTTGTTATATATACAAAAGGGTGGCAAAATTGTAAGGCCCGATGTTGAATGTGAACCACACCTAAACGTCAAGTTGTTTTTCTGCATTTCATTTGACATTTGCGAATTTTGAAGAAAATCTGTTAAATTATGTGGTATCTATAGTGAAAAGGGTCAAATCGGGAGTGAAATTTGTATGGGGGCTATATCTAAATCTCAACCGATTTTCTTCAAATTAAATAGCGTTCGTCCTTGTCCCGAAAAACTTCATTGTGCGAAGTTTCGTTTGGTTCTGGCTACAATTGCGATCTGTATCGTGATTGCAACAATAGATGGACAGACGGACAGACAGACGGACATTGCTAAATCGACTCAGAAAGTGATTATAAGCCGATCGGTATAATTAACAATCTATCTTCTATCTATCTCCCTTCCTTTTGGGTGTTACAAAGAAATGCACAAAGACCTAATACTCTCGTGGAGTGTATAAAAAAACACATCATTACATCATTATGCTGTCATCATATCAACGTGCCAGTCGGACGGACAGATTTAACGAAAATCGGATACAATATGTGGTTTCTACAGCGGAAAATGTCAAATCGGGAGCGACATTTGTATGGGGGCTATATCTAAATCTGAACCGATTTGCCTCAAATTAAATAGCGTTCGTCCTTGATCCACAAAACTTACTTGTACCAATTTTTGTTATGATCGGACTATAATTGCGACCTGTAGTTTGATTACAACAATAGATGGACAGACGGACATTGTTAAATCGACTCAAAAAATGATTCTAAGTCGATCGGTATACTTAACAATGGGTCTATTCCGCTTCCTTTTGGGTGTTACAAACAAATGCACAAAGTCATAATACTCTCGTGGAGTGTATAAAAATCGTTATACTTGAACCGGATATACGTCTGAAACTTTGAGTTAAGTGACGTTTTCAGTTTTTCATTTCATGTTATCTCAACCAGCTGCCGCTTAATAGGTCTACGAAGTTTCAAAGGACAGCATATTTCAAAGAAATGTTTTTGTTCTCTACGATATCAATATAAGTGTCAAATCAAAGAGAGAAATAACTGTTGAAAATGCTTAAAAGTTCATGGTGCTAACTGTATTAGTTTATCATTAACAACCATTTCAAGTTTTCTCCTTTTGCTTATTTAAGTTATTCATATTTTACTTTTTAGGAGGGAAGGTTGAGAGATAGAAGCATGAAATTTTAAGTAATTTTTACAGATATTCTTATCTTTAATTTGACACTTATATCACTATCGTAGGGTGCGATTAAGTGTTGAAAATTTTTCTTTTTATAATGTTATCCTTGGAAACTTTGTAGTCATTTTAGGGGGTAACAAAATGGGGAAATGAAAAACATAAAACTACAATTAACTCCATTTTGCCTATAGTTTCAGATGTAAGCCATCCAGTTCAAGTGTAATATGGACTATAGGACAGTTTTATAGAGGCCATTGACAATTTTGAAAGAGTGTAAAAATACATTTGCTATGCTCCTCAGTTTTTTCTTGCAAATAGATATCAATTTATTTTAATCATATTTGGCGGGGATACATTTGTCCATCTATTCGACAATTTGTTGCTGTCCTAGCGATTTATCACAGACATTAGCCCAGACTTGAAACTTTCTCGTTGCCCGATACACAAAATGATAAATTCAACTATACTAGTGTCTAGCCAAAAGACAAAAACTAATGGAAATTAATATCACATAAAAATGCCATATACAGAGACACATGTGTACACATATATGTACTTATATCCTTTTGTATGTTACCTTCACCATAACCTCTACTTGACATTGTGAAATTTTAGGATAATTAACACTCTCATGCACACACATAGTTTCAACTTGGATAATATAAAGTTATTTCAATTATGGTCAACTTATCTTCACGCTACAGTGTCAACATGTTTTATTTTAATAATAACTGACTTGTGCCATAACACAACTAACTGGCCAGAGCCAGTTTCATAATCCACCAGATAATAACCAGTGCCTTTGTCTTGTTCACAATTTATGTACATGACAACAACCCCACACAGGACAGCCCCCCTCCCCACCTGACCAGGACTACTGGTTGCTACCCCAACGGCACACATGTGCCATCCATAGTAACATCCGTGTTTTTCCTTGACTTCTTGTTTTGGGAATGGCGAGCTTCTCCTGCTTCTCTGGACTAATGTTGTATTTTATCATCATTGTATGTTATTTTAGTTTTAGTCCCCTCAAATAACCAAACATTAGCTGGTGGCCTGTGAAACCTCCGAACAGATGTAGTCAGGTGTACACATGTGTATATGTACGTACGTCGTACATACATTCACATATGTATGCCTGTACGACTATGTATCGAAAAGTATCCATGTTGCTCCTTGCTACACACATATGTGTTATATGAGTTTTGAATAGATAAACAAACGAGGGCGGATCAGCAAATTGTTTTAAGAATCTTGGGAATTAAATGAGCTACTGTTTGTAAACTAGTGTAATTAAATGTTACCACCATTTGACTAATGAAACTTAATAAATTAATTAAAGCAATGGAATGGAATCCACCATGGATTGCATTTCATAGAGGCTGTCGATTTTCGTAGAAATGCAGTTACATTACAGGAAAATGTCATTTTTTAATATAGCCCAACCAAAAAAATAAAAATATTGAAAAAATAATTTCATAAATAAATATTTATTATTTCAAACCACGCTTATAAGGCAAGGCTGGGCGGCGGGCCATACAAATGGAAAAACAATTTAGAGTCAGCCCACAAAAATAAAGTTTGAATTGTTTAACGATGATTTGCAAAATGTTTCGTTCCTAGATCAAGCCGTCTGTGAACTAAACGCTCCTGAATACATCCCCAAATATGTTATGGTTTTCCCGTGTTTTCTTTCTTGTTTTTTTCTTGACTTAATAGACCCTTGGAAGCACTCTAAATATAAATTTTGGTTCTTGTCTTAGAGTAACTTGTTGGTGGAATTATTGGACGTTCAGAGTAGTTTTTTGTTGGTGTTTTTCATATTGACAACTGAAAAATTTTCCGTACATGGTGGCAGTATTTTATTCAAAATAAATAGCTGCAGTCAATTCCTTTCGAATGATGCATAAATTATGAAAATCGGAAGGAAATTGGCTGTACTAAATTATTTTACAAACGTGGAGTCAGTAACGTCATTTTTCGTCCGATATTCATCACTTAGGCATCATTCGAAAGAGATTCCTATTAAACATATATCGAAATAATACTTCAAGTCAATGCAAAAAATAAATATAAGACTGCAACCATCAAAAAAGCTTATATATTAAATACTAGCAGTACCCGCTGCTTCGCACGCGAAAAAGCCAGTTATTTGTTAATTTTATCCGTCTCTGTTTTTGGATAGTATTTATTTAATTTTCTTTTGGTGGATATAGATAAATCTAAAATAGTAATTTGGAAACCTCCTATTAGCTAGCACTCACACACAGTCAAAGGAATGTGCTTGTCGATATGCATTATTTTAGCTGAGCTACTTCGTATGTATAGTTTTCTACTAAGTTTTGAACAAAAAATACAACCATTTATATCCTCGATCTCATGTTTCTAGATTCAGCCAGCCAGTTTATAACTTTTTGCACCTCTTTCCCAAAAAGTACACATTTTGAAAAATCACACATATTACCTAGTGTTTTTGCTCCCCTAAAAATATGTACTTTATTTGGTAACACAGGATTGTACAGCATTTTTATCCCTTTTCGTCCCGCGCACCCCTTAGAAGTACAAATTTCGAAAAATCAAACTACTGCGCTGCTATATGATAAGTGGAATTTACACACTAAATTTCACGATTCTAGCTGTAATAGTAAAATTGGTACCAGTTTTATCCCTTTTTGTCCCGCTCGCCACTTAAAACTACAAATTTGGAGAAATCCAATTTTACTTCGTTTCTATATGGTCAGAGGAATTTACATACCGAATTTCACGATTCTAGCTGTAATACTTTAGTCGGTACCCTTTTTGTCTCACTCGCCCCTTAAAAGTACAAATTTCGAAAAATCCAATTTTACTTCGTTTTTATATGGTCAGAGGAATGTACATTCCAAATTACACGATCCTAGCTGTAATACTTTAGTTGGTACCATTTTTATCCCTTTTTGTCCCGCTCGTCCCTTAAAAGTACAAATTTCGAAAAAACCAATTTTACTTCGCTTTTATATGGTCAGAGGAATGTACATTCCAAATTACACGATCCTAGCTGTAATACTTTAGTTGGTACCATTTTTATCCCTTTTTGTCCCGCTCGCCTCTTTAAAGTACAAATTTCGAAAAATCCAATTTTACTTCGTTTCTATATGGTCAGAGGAATTTACATACCAAATTTCACGATTCTAGATGTAATACTTTAGTTGGTACCCTTTTTGTCCCGCTCGCCCCTTAAAAGTACAAATGTCGAAAAATCCAATTTTACTTCGTTTCTATATGGTCAGAGGAATTTACATACCAAATTTCACGTTTCTAGCTGTAATACTTTAGTTGGTACCATTTTTATCCCTTTTTGTCCCGCTCGTCCCTTAAAAGTAAAAATTTCGAAAAATCCAATTTTACTTCGTTTCTATATGGTCAGAGGAATTTACATACCAAATTTCACGATTCTAGCTGTAATACTTTAGTTGGTACCATTCTTATCCCTTTTTGTCCCGCTCGTCCCTTAAAAGTAAAAATTTCGAAAAATCCAAGTTTACTTCGATTCTATATGGTCAGAGGAATTTACATACCAAATTTCACGTTTCTAGCTGTAATACTTTAGTTGGTACCATTTTTATCCCTTTTTGTCCCGCTCGTCCCTTAAAAGTACAAATTTCGCAAAATCCAATTCTACTTAGTTTCTATATGGTCAGAGGAATTTACATACCAAAATTCACGTTTCTAGCTGTAATACTTTAGTTGGTACCATTTGTATCCCTTTTTGTCCCGCTCGTCCTTTAAAAGTACAAATTTCGAAAAATCCAATTTTACTTCGTTTCTATATGGTCAGAGGAATTTACATATCAAATTTCACGATTCTAGCTGTAATACTTTAGTTGGTACCATTCTTATCCCTTTTTGTCCCGCTCGTCCCTTAAAAGTAAAAATTTCGAAAAATTCAAGTTTACTTCGATTCTATATGGTCAGAGGAATTTACATACCAAATTTCACGTTTCTAGCTGTAATACTTTAGTTGGTACCATTTTTATCCCTTTTTGTCCCGCTCGTCCCTTAAAAGTACAAATTTCGAAAAATCCAATTTTACTTCGTTTCTATATGGTCAGAGGAATTTGCATACCAAAATTCACGTTTCTAGCTGTAATACTTTAGTTGGTACCATTTTTATCCCTTTTTGTCCCGCTCGTCCCTTAAAAGTACAAATTTCGAAAAATCAAATTTTACTTCGTTTCTATATGGTCAGAGGAATTTACATACCAAATTTCACGTTTCTAACTGTAATACTTTAGTTGGTACCATTTTTATCCCTTTTTGTCCCGCTCGTCCCTTATAAGTACAAATTTCGAAAAATCCAATTTTACTTAATTTCTATATGGTCAGATGAATTTACATACCAAATTTCACGTTTCTAGCTGTAATACTTTAGTTGGTACCATTTTTATCCCTTTTTGTCCCGCTCGTCCCTTAAAAGTACAAATTTCAAAAAAATCCAATTTTACTTCGTTTCTATATGGTCAGAGGAATTTGCATACCAAAATTCACGTTTCTAGCTGTAATACTTTAGTTGGTACCATTTTTATCCATTTTTGTCCCGCTCGTCCCTTAAAAGTACAAATTTCGAAAAATCCAATTTTACTTCATTTCTATATGGTCAGAGGAATTTACATACCAAATTTCACGTTTCTAGTTGTAATAATTTAGTTGGTACCATTTTTATCCATTTTTGTCCCGCTCGTCCCTTAAAAGTAAAAATTTCGAAAAATCCAATTTTACTACATTTCTATATGGTCAGAGGAATTTACATACCAAATTTCACGTTTCTAGCTGTAATACTTTAGTTGGTACCATTTTTATCCCTTTTTGTCCCGCTCGGCCCTTAAAAGTACAAATTTCGAAAAATCCCTATTTGTAGCTCGTCTGCATGGTCATTGCAAGGAACTCACCGAATTTCATGTTTATAGCTACTGCCGTTTAGTCAGGACGAAGGTTCGATGTTTATCCCTTTTTGGGCCATTTTATCCCCTAAAAGTACGAATTTCGTAAAACCCTTTCTTAGTCGACGTCTACGTCATATTTGGGAACTACCCTGAAAATTTCATGACCCTGGCTTCAGCCGTTTGGTCTGGGGGCTGGTCAATGATAAGTCAGTCAGTCAGTCAGTAACGCAACTCTTTTATATATATAGATTGGTAGATAGTGGGCGCTACAGTTGGTTGTAAAGGGCGATTTTTTAAAAGCTATAGGAAAGTTTTTCAAAAAAAAAAACACATAAAATTCAGAAAAATGCATGAAATCTTTATTTGAATCGATAGTACGGTCCATATAATTTAATGTTTGAAGATTATTTCATGCAAATGTTGACCTTGACTGCGCCTCAAATGGTCCATCCGCTTAGTCCAATTTTGGCATTTCCACGTTTTTGTGTAACAGAGGCCCAATTGCTGCGAACGGCGACGAATCGATAATTGATGGTCATCATTAACACTGGCCGATACAGCTGCGATATTTTCTTCAGTTCGCACTCTACGTAAGCGTGTTGGTGGTTTAATGTCCAACAATGTAAATTTGGTGCGATATTTAGTCACAATAGGCCGAATAGAAGCTTCAGTGGGTCGATTAAACTGACCATAAAATGGAAGCGCGCGATGAACTTTCTTAACAGAGCACGCATTTTGTTCATAAAATTCAATAATTTGCAAGCGTTGTTCGTTTGTAAGACGATTCATGGTTAAATTATAGACCAAACTGAAGATGTTTGACAGTGAAACAAAACGTGTGTCAGCTGTTTAAACCAGTCTTGCCAAAAAGATAATAGCTAAAAAATCACCCTTTATTTCCTTCCCATTTTAATTCCAAAAGAACAAATTTTGAATATCCATTGTCTCTCACGTACACAGTGCAAGATAACCTAGCTTCTTGATTCAACCACTTTTTGTCGTAAAAGTAAAAAAGCACTAATTTGGAAAAATCTTTTTATTTTTCGTGTCTACGCAGTCAGAAGAATGTATAGACCGAATTCCATGATTCTAGCTGCGGCCATTTGTATGGTACCATTTTTATCGTCTTTTTACCCCCATAAGAGTACGGCTTTCTAAAAGCTCTTTATTTTACGTGTCCACGCAATTAGGAATGTACATCCACTCCGAATTTTATCATTCTAGCTGTAGCCGTTTCGGTGGTACTATTTTTATCCCTCTGTACCCATTGTATCCCTTGAAAGTACGAATTTGAAAAAAAAACTTTTATCTTTCGTGTCTACGCAGTCAGAGGAATGTATACTCCGAATTTGAAGACCCTAGCTGCGGTCATGTGGCTGGTACTATTTTTATCCCCTTTTCTATTTAAACCCCAAAAAGTACGAATTTCGAAAAATCCGTTAATTTTACGTGTCTACGTGTCCGAATTTCATGACTCTAGCTGCGAACATTTGGTTGGTACTATTTGTACCCCCTTTTTCCCATTTGAACCCCAAAAAGTACGAATTTCGAAAAATTCTTCTATTTTACGTGTCTACGCAATCAGAGGAATGTATACACCGAATTTCATTATTCTAGGAGCAGCTGTTTGGTTGGTACCATTTTTATCCCTCTATTCCCATTTTATCCCTTAAAAGTAATAATTTGGAAAAAATAATTTCATATTATGTACCTGCTCAATTAGAAGAATGTACACAGCGAATTTCGTGTTTCTAGCTGTTGTCGTTTGAGATGTACCATTTTTATCCCTTTTTGTCCCATTTCACCCCTTACAAATAAAAATCGTTTTATGGTGAACGTTTTTGTTATCGGGGGAATGCGGGGAAAAAATATGCTAAATAGAAAATATTTGAGGTTATTATGGGTTTTTTTCAGTCCTTCTGAGGGAAAAAATTTTCCCTTTGGGCCGATTTCGTCCAGTTTCAATGCCAACCGATCTACGACTACCAGACGTAATTATGCAAAATTTGGACCTCCTAGCTCCTTTCGTTTAGCGTGCTTTCAACAGACGGACGGACATGGCTAGATCGTGTTAGAATTTTATGGCGATCAAGAATATATATACTTTATAGGGTCTCAGGTCGATGTCTCAAGGTGTTACAAACGAAATGACAAAGTTAGTATACCCCCATCCTGGAGGTGGAGGGTATAATAAATCAAATTTTTAAAAAGGCAAGATCACCAATATGTTTAATATATATGGAAATAATAGTTTAGGTCAGTTCAAAAAGTATATATTAGGCAGCAAATATTCTCCGAATTTCATTATTCTAAGCGCAGCCATTTGGATGGTATCATTTTTATACCTCTATTCCCTAGAAGTACGAATCTCGGAAAAATACTTTTTTTATGTATCTACACACCAAATTTCGTGTTTCTAGCTGTTGCCGTTTGATAGGTACCATTTTTATCCCTTTTTGCACCATTTCACCCCCTATAAATAAGAATCACTTTATGGTGCACGTTTTTGGTAGAAGGAGAATACGCATACCAAATATCAATGGGTATCAAATGAAAGATAAGAACATCTGCTAAATATACTTTAAATTCCATGCGTTTATCTATGTTAATTTAGCATTAACAACCATTTCAAAATTTTCCACTGCAAAATGATTATGTAGATTATTCAAGTTTGAAATTTTTAAGGGGGAAAATTTGAAATGATTGAATTACTTTAAAAAAAATAGCTTTTTATAAGACTGGAATGTGTTTACGATGCAAATGGGGTTATATTTCGGTTTTTACATACATTTCACACTTAACCCACTGAGTATTAACAGTATGAAAAAAAATTTCAGTCTTTAATGGGTTAGAAAATTCTAAAAATTGCAATTGGTTATCAATACCTCTACAATGAGCCCCCAACAAACATAAATTGAACTAGAAATGTGGACTTTAGTATAAATCTGCCCTTTATGCTGGGTCATATAACAAGTTTTTAATAGGGTTTGATAAAGCTTGTGTAGGAATTTAATTTCTAGCGTGTTTTTTTCTTAATACCATTCTCCTCGTGAATTGTTTTCAAGAAACCCCTGATTTATTGAGGTTATTTCGAACGCCTCCAGCTCACGCACGGGCAATGATAAAAGCGAAATATTTTGAGAGAATACATAAAACAAAAAAATATTTCATTTTAGTCGGGAGCATCAACAACATTATTTACTTCCTCAAAAAAGAAGCCACTCTAATATATATTATAAGTACAGCATTATTTTGTTTGGTGAATTGTAGTGAAATTTGATGTAGAATATTTTTTTCTGTTCATATCACCCCCTTTTGTGGAACAGTATAGTACAAACTTTGAAAAAATACGAAATTGGTCCTAAAATTAATTAATTGATTTTTGAGTTTTAGTGTATTTTGAGATTGATAGTAAAATTTTATGATAAATATTTGTTTGTTTTGACCCTTTAAAATCCTGCTCTAGGGATGTTTTTATGTTTTTGCCCAAAAGTGACCAGAAAGACCCTACATTGAGGAGGTAGAGAGGTAAGTAATATAGATGAACACACCCTATACATAAAATGTTAGGCTCACAGGGTTTTCTATGCCGATCCATCATGAAAATGTGCAAAAGGGGGAAATATTCAATGTTCTGAGGTTCGATGTTCGTCACATGCCATCGTATTGGTGTGATCCACCCTCGCACAAATATATATGTATGTAAGTAGTATGTATGTAAGCATGTAAGTATGTGCTGCTTGTGTTGCTTCTTTATTGTTGCAGTTGTTGTTTTAGCAAATTCTAGTTAGGCCATTGTTCAGCTCCAACATCTGTTTACATACTCACATACACAGACATGGGTCACATGATTAGGAGTGTGTGTGTGTGTGTCGTCGTGTCTATGTGGTTTTGGGTGTATCCTTGTCTAAAGGACTGTCTCTGATGTCAAACTTCTGGCTGGTTGTAGTATCGACAACATTTCACAAATTGTAGCAAATAAGCCAAGTTTTTCCCTTCTTTGCATTTTGAATTGTGAAATGTTTGCACCATTTTTTTCTGGGTGGCAAATTTAAATTTAATTTAAAACTTTTCAAGAATCCTGAGAATTTTCAATGATCCAAAGCGATCATGTGGCACCCTAAATGGGGAATATTAGAAAACACATACATATACAAAGGGAGGACTAAATGAAACATATTTTCAAAGATTGAATAAGAAGAAACAAGCAAGACTGCTTTCTGAGGAGTGTCTTGAAAGTTCGATATTAAGTAGACAAACTGTAAACTATTCAGGCCCTTACGCACAATATAGCCGAAGTTAGTACTTCTGAAAAAGAACCTGAAACTATAGGAAATATTCAAAGACTTTGGGGTTGACAGAATAAATGATGCTGTGAAATTAACTCATTCAAGTGAAGGGTGTCTCACATTCAGTCATGCCAAATTTGAAATTGTTTTCTATTTTTTTTGTTTTGCTAATGTATGTATGTATAGTATACATATTCATTCCAACATATATCGTATTTATCTCTATTTAATGTTCAACCATAAAAGAAATTTGTATGAATTAGAAACAATTCACAACAATCGATATCCAATTTCAAAATGAATAGAACGCGAACAAACAAATCTCTGGCCATAGACCCCATGGAACACACGCCAGCGAAACTTAATCCCCAATGAAAGTGATAATGACGGAAATAAAGTTGAAAGTCTGTCAGAATTTTTTTTCCTATAGTTTAGCAGGCAATGAAATTTTTTGTAGGCGGCGCGGCAAGCACAGTAGGTCATTTTTTGTCGGTTAATTTTATTGTTAAAATAGAAAATTCTTGAAAACATAGTTAGTATACGAATTAATCCCAACTACTTCCCCATTATAGGAGTCATTGTGAAGCCCACTTACAGGGGCGGGACGAGAAGCCTCACAACTACCACATTTTTCATAGATTTTCTTCAAAGAGACCTCGATTTTTCGTTAATATGCCAGTTATAAAGTAGTTGTTTTTTGTCAACTCCGCCACAGGATGGAGTGTAAATTTGCTTTGATATTCCGTTTCAAATATCAAGACAAACCGCATCGGAGTTCCCATAAAGCACGCGAGTAATTTCATGGTAAGCGATCACAAAATTTTCGTATCTTCTCCTGGATTTTAATGCAATTTTCTAAATATTTACTTTTCTATATGGCCGATTTTTTTCAGAAAAAAATGCAGACACTAGGTTGAATCGAGCATAAAGTGCTTTTGTCATAAAGTTATTTCCTTTTTTTTTAACTTTTTTGCTGTACGAGATACAAACACATATATATTTTTATCCAATTTTAAGAAAATTCCTGAGCGCCCCGGTAGTCGAGTTGGTAGCGTGCTCGGCTATCAGCGTGGGGGTTGTGTGTTCGATTCCCACCAGAGGCTCTGGTCTGTCGCTGCAATAACTATCTACAATGGTCTTAGTCACCCCGGCTCAATCCCAAAAATTAGAATATACATTTACTTTGTATAGTAAATTATAATAAAATAAAATAAAATAAAATAAAATAAAATAAAATAAAATAAAATAAAATAAAATAAAATAAAATAAAATAAAATAAAATAAAATAAAATAAAATAAAATAAAATAAAATAAAATAAAATAAAATAAAATAAAATAAAATAAAATAAAATAAAATAAAATAAAATAAAATAAAATAAAATAAAATAAAATAAAATAAAATAAAATAAAATAAAATAAAATAAAATAAAATAAAATAAAATAAAATAAAATAAAATAAAAAAAGAAAATTCCTTCTAGTTCTAAAGGGACGTTGAGAAGATCACTTTTGTAGAGTAAACTTATAGTCCAGCTGGTCTGAGTTTCTTTTTAAAGTGGGTCACAGTTTTTATTTTCTGGTCGAAGGTAGCATTATAATAAATGAAAGAAATATTGCAAGTCAATATGTGAGAGAAGTCTTGTTGTCAGAACTATATTGTGGAATTTTATGAGGATTATTTTTATGGAATATCTCAAACCTGTAGTTCTTCTCTTTATGGGTCAATTGACTATTTTTCGAGGAAATCAAAAAAAGTCCTTGCAATAGAAAATATAAGGATTAAAATGTTCTACGAAAAAATTGCGGATAACTTCAGTGAGTGTTACCAAACTTCTAAATAAAGCTCTTCACGCTAAAATTGCAAAATTACATGCCAATTTATGCAAACAAATTACTAGGGTTAAAAATCGTCCATGTTTTTGGAAGCTCTATCTTTTTCGACAAAAAAATGTGGGTAGCACGGGAAACAAAAAATACATATTGGACATTTTTGCAAAATTTTCGTTTTTGCGGGAGATATGACTAACACAATTTGTATGCTTGGCATTTTGCGTTTGTAATTTGCTCACGACTAACTAGTAATAACATTTATTTTATAGAAATCGAAGGCATATTTTTGTTTATACAATACATAAAACAAATAAATAAGGAAAAAAAATAAAAAAAAACTTTTTTTTTTAAGATTTGACTATTTTCTGTAAATCTAAAATAAGTTTGATTGAACCTAGAAAAAAAACTGAAAAACAATTTTCGATACATTTTTGTTTTCTCCACAAATCCTATATACCGCTACAAAGCAGTATATTTGCTATTTCGAAACGATTTTTTTATCTGGTGTTCATACAATCTCCGAATCTACTGAACCGATTTGGTTATTTTTTATTTATTCGAAGGGCTTTTTATACACTCCAAGAGAGTATTATGTCTTTGTGCATTTGTTTGTAACGCCCAAAAGGAAGCGAGATAGACCCATAGTTAATTATACCGATCGACTTAGAATCACTTTTTGAATCGATTTAACAATGTCCGTCCGTCCGTCCGTCGGTCTGTCCATCTATTCTTGTAATCAAAGTACAGGTCGCAATTGTAGCCAGAACCAAATGAAACTTTGCACAACGAAGTTTTTCGGGATAAGGACGAACGCTATTTAATTTGAAGAAAATCGGTTCAGATTTAGATATAGCCCCCATACGAATTTCACTCCCGATTTGACTCTTTTCACGCTAGATACCACATATTACAACAGATTTTCTTCAAACTTGGCAAAACATCTTACATATCAACTAGAAACACCTATGGTGAAAATAGGTCAGATCGGTTCAGATTTAGATATAGCCCCCATACGAATTTCACTCCCGATTTGACTTTTTTTCTGCTGTAGAAACCACATATTTTAACAGATGTTCTTAAGAATTGGCAAAACATCTTATATTCCAACTAGAAACACCCACGGTGAAAATGAGCCAGATCGGTTCAGATTTAGATATAGCCCCCATACGAATTTCACTCCCGATTTGACTTTTTCTGCTGTAGAAACCACATATTTTAACAGAATTTCTTCAAAATTGGCAAAACACCAAATGAGCTAGAGCGGTTCAGATTTAGATATAGCCCCGATTTGAATTTTTCCAGAGGTCTATGTATGCTTAGGTCGTTTTGTTTTATAATTGCCACACAATAAATAATTACTATTTATGACCGTTTATTTCGGCTGGAGTTACCCCTTAACAGAAATTTGACAAAGTGTTTGCTATATACCATAGTTGAATACTATTTTCAATGAATACGCAAAAATGCCCTTTTAAAGCAGATTGATACTATTAAATTTCAACATGAATAGAAGTGGCTCTTACGTTCGGCATAATCAATATGTAGTGATGATTCATAGTGTTATTCAACACATTTGCCAAATCATGGGAAACACATTTTTGAACAACATGTCATTTATGAGACAGCTAGATGGTAATTGATTTTTTCTTTTTGAAAAAATTGCATGTACATTAGGGTAAATTCTTTTGGGGGGTGTTATCAGTATTACCTACCACGTAATAGGCACTCTTGTACACTGTATACAAATTAGTATTTGTGACGGATTTAATGAAAAATGCTCACTGCTTAGATAGATTCTCTAAAAGGCTTCGAATATTTCATTGCAATTTCTTTTGGTTAAAAAACCTGCAGTGTCTTAAACAAAAGATATGGGAGTTAATGCTGAACTAATACAGATAGAAGCATGGAATTTGAAGTGTTTTTAACGGATATTCTCCTCTGTAATTTGACACCAATAAAGTTATAAAAGTTATTTCGACTACAGTTTTATACGCATATCAAATGGTTCTACTTTTAAAAATTGTTTGAATATTGAATAATGGAAATGAATATCTTCGGAGGGAAAACAAAGAATATGCGTTTTCAAACTATACGTATGTATGACACTTAAGAGGGGGTGCATATTTCACCCTTTGCACATTCGTATAATGAATCGGCATAGTAAATTTATTTTAATTTTTTATGTACTTTTGTGAACCATACGAAAACAAAATGGGTATCAAATGAAAAATAAGGTTATCTGTTAAAAATATTTCAACTTCATGTTTCTATCTGTATTGCTTTGGCATTAACAATCATTTAAATCTTCCCTATTATTTTATTTTGTTTATTCATGTTTTACTTTTTAAGAGGGAAAGTTTGAAACTGTTGTTAATACTAAACTAATGCAGATATAAACATGAAATCTTAAGTATTTTTAGCAGATATTCTTCTCTTTCATTTGATACCCAAATATACTCTCAAAAATATGAAAAACAAGTAAGGAAAGGCTAAAGTCGGGCGGGGCCGACTATATAATACCCTACACCACTCCCTGTGAATGTACCTCGCGTTGATTACTAAACCCAGGTATTTCATGGGAGCAATTTTATGTAGTTCATACAAATTATATAAATTATATGAATATAATTTATATGCTTTAAATTCATCTTTAGTCAAATTTAACGAATATGGTAAATAATATGGTAATTGATCCAATTGTCCGACAGACAAATACAAATTATACAGTAGTATACCAAAGTCATACCAAAGTATGGACATGTGGACATCACCCAAAACAATTCTCATTGCAGTTCAATTCGGTAAAAAAGTGAAATCGGGAAGGATTTTTGCATCCTGTAAATGTATGTGTTTGACAAAAAATGTTAAATCGGAAAGGACATTTGTATGGGGGTATATTGAAACCAGGAACGATGTGACCCGCTTTCACCATGTTTGTTTGTTTATTGGTGAAATATAATATGTAAAATTTGGCCAAAATCGGTTAAACATTCGGGAGCAACATTTGTATGAGGGCTATATCTAAATCTTAACCGATCTTACACACTTTCACCATAGGTTTTTTAGTTGGGTTATAAGATGTTGTGCCAATTTTAAAGAAAAGCGGGTTTTTGCATACGTGTTTCTAGTTGGATTATAAGATGTTGTGCAAAATTTAAAGAAAATCGGGTACAATATGTCGTTTCTAGAGCGGAAAATGTCAAATCGGGAGCGACATTTGTATAGGGGCTATATCTAAATCTGAACCGATCTTAACCAATTTGTGCATACGTGTTTCTAGTTCGATTATAAGTTGTTGTGCAAAATTTAAAGAAAATTGGGTAAAATATGTCGTTTCTAGAGCGGAAAATGTCAAATCGGGAGCGACATTTGTATGGGGGCTATATCTAAATCTGAACCGATCTCACACAATTTCTGCACAGGTGTTTCTAGTTGGATTATAAAATGTTGTGCCAAATTTAAAGAAAATCGAGTACGATATGTGGTTTCTAGAGCGGAAAATGTCAAATCGGGAGCGACATTTGTATAGGGGCTATATCTAAATCTGAACCGATCTTAACCAATTTGTGCATACGTGTTTCTAGTTCGATTATAAGTTGTTGTGCAAAATTTAAAGAAAATTGGGTAAAATATGTCGTTTCTTGAGCGGAAAATGTTAAATCGGGAGTGACATTTGTATGGGGGCTATATATAAATGTGAACCGATCTTACCCAATTTTTGCATACGTGTTTCTTGTTGGATTATAAGATGTTCTGCCAAATTTAAAGAAAATCGGGTACAATATGTCGTTTCTAGAGCGGAAAATGTCAAATTGGGAGCGACATTTGTATAGGGGCTATATCTAAATCTGAACCGATCTTACCCAATTTTTGCACAGGTGTTTCTAGTTGGATTATAAGATGTTGTGCCAATTTTAAAGAAAATCGGGTACAATATGTGGTTTCTAAAGCGGAAAAAGTGAAATAGGGAGCGACATTTGTATGGGGGCTATATCTAAATCTGAACCGATTTCCCCCAAATTCAATACCGATGGTCCTTGGCCAGAAAAAATAACTTCTGCCAAGTTTCATGACAATCGGACAACAATTGCGACCTGTAGAGTGCGAACAAGCTTAGATGGACAGCAGACGGACGGACGGACGGACAGACAGACATCGTTAAATCGACTCAGATGGTGATTCTAAGCCGATCGGTATGCTTAAAGGTGGGTCTAGCTCGATTATTTCTTGGTGTTACAAACATTTGGCGCGAAACTAACTTATAGTACCCTAGACCACGAAGTGGTGTAGGGTATAAAAATAAAAATATATATATCATTTGGAAATTAAAAGTCCTTTAAAAAGGAATAAATATGACCAAGTGGAAAACTGAGTATACAGATTTTCTTTATATGATCTCTAGTTTTATATATATATATATGGTCTTGTTGAGGTCCAATAAGAAATGTAAAATTGTCTCACGGTTTTATTGATCGATTTGATTGATTTTTATGTGTTTTGAATATAATACACTCGAATTCTTAATACTTCGATCTAGTTGTGTCTTCTTAAAAAGGAACTTTTTGTTTGATATTGGAATGAGAAGATCACACTCAACAATGCACACACTGGCCGTATTCTTTAGTCTGTGATGGACCAAATCATCAGTGTCGATTATGTATAGAGTGCTTGTGTTAAAATTATACTTCTTTTTACGATGGAAATTTATGTTTGATAATGGAAAGGTGGGGAACCCCACCCAACAATACACATACTGGCCATATTCTTTAGCCTGTGAGGGGACAAATCATCAGTGTCGATTCTATATAGAGTGCTTGTGTTAAAATGGTAAAGATACTTCTTTTTACGATGGAAATTTATGTTTGATATTGGAAAGGAGGGAAACCGCACTGAACACTACACACACTGGTCATATTCTTTAGCCTGTGTGGGGATAAATCATCGGTGTCGATTCTGTATAGAGTGCTTGGTCTTACAATGTTGTTATGAGACGTATATTTATTTTCATTTTCACAAATTCACATATGCGATATGTGCCTATTAGGATGGGTCACGAATATAAATTGCTGAGGTCACCTTCTTAGAAATGAAAATTGGTTTGTTTAATGATGATCTGCAAAATATATCGTCGCTGGGCCAAGCCGTCTGTGAGATAAACGCTCCTGAAAACACCTCTAAAATCCATGTATTCCATGTGTATTTGTTTATGTTGCATTTTTGTCCAAATTGTGTGTCTGAGCTTGAAAATATTTTTCACTCAACATTGACGCACTTTTCATAAAAACGGCAGCACTATTAAGAGTCAGGCTATTGCATAAAATTTAAATTTTGGTCACCTCTCGCTTCAAATGAAAATTGTGCAAATTCTCTGACAGCAAGTTTAGTTGTCCTCAAAATCATGTCGCTACACCACTGTGCACCGCAGCGTATAAGCAATATTTTTTCTTTGACATCATTGTATACATCCATAGGATGTTTGTTTATTTGTTTGTACGGTTTGCGCGATGTTCTTTTTAGAAATTCACGCTGGTTTTGGGGCAATAAGGGGGCGAAATAAACAAAAACGTTTATGTCAAAACAATAACAACAGCAATAAACGGGAGAAAAAAGAACAATTTAACTGTAGAAATTGGAATAGCAGAAAACTAACAATGGTTTCAATAACACTTCACACTCAATCTGTACACAAGCGAACTCTCTCCCTCTCTCACACACTGAGCACACTTTCAATCACACCAGCGCAACAACACACACAAAGTCACATGTATGGTCGTAACGGCGGCCGCAGCAGCAGCAGCGGCAGTGGTGGTGGTGTTGGGCACAAAACTCTTGTTTACATTGCGGTCTTTCCTTTGCTTTGACTAGGACTACTGCGACTATTTTCGCATCGTGTTCGGTGTTCATCGTACCCCGATGCATGTTGTGTGTGTTCGAGAGTGTTTGGGTATGGACTGACTGCATGTGCGTATGTTTGTTAATGTCGAGTGTTTGGTTTTTCATATCCGACAACATGCATGCGGATGTGCATGGGCGTGTGTGTGTGCGTGTGTTATGTTTGAGTGTGGCCATGCATTCACAAAGGTATTGCTTACAAAAAACCAACAACAAAGCCTGATTTATGTGACATACTACTGCGTTTGTGATTGCAGTGTGCTCGGTCGTTTGGTTGCATTCGACTTATGCAACGACGTTCGACTTGCCGACACAGCCGTGTGTACAGTGAGTGCCAATTGTACATCGTGCACATCGTGATGGGTAATTTTAGAATTGCAAGTGAATTTAGCGATTATTTTCAGAATCGTTTATTTTGTCAAATTTAGGGCAGAAACCGATGAACGAAAACCGGGATATATAAGCTTATTTGCTGAGATGTCCTCATAGACTGGAAAACACAATAAATTAATTTAAAACATGTAAACACGGCGTTAAGTTAGGCTGGTTCGAACTTTATATACCCTCCACCATGGATTGCATTCCACAGAGGATGTCGATTTTCGTAGAAGTGCAGTAATATTACTGGAAAATATATTTTTTTAATATAGCCAAACCAAAACAAATACAAATATTGAAAAAATAATTTTATAAATAAATATAATATTTCTATTATTTCAAACCACGCTTACAAGGCAAGGCTACCAATACCTTTACACTTTATATATCGAAATAATACTTCAATTCAATTCAAAAAATAAATATTCTTATATATATATTCAAAAAAGCTTAAATATCATAAATATTGCTAGATAGTGGGTGCTACAGTTGGTGTACTTCCATTCAATTTTAATTCCAAGAGTACAAATTTTGAAAATCCATTATCTCTCACGTGCATAGTGCAAAATAAAATCTTTTTATTTTGCGTGTCTATGCAGTCAGAGGAATGTATATACCGAATTCTATGATTCTAGCTGCGACTATTTGGTTGGTACCATTTTTATCACCTTCTTCCTGGTTTACGTACGACTTTCTAAACTCTCTTTATTTTACGTGTCTACGCAATATCCCTGTACACACCGAATTTCAGCATTCTTGTAACTCGTTTAGTTGGTACTATTTGTATCCCTCTGTACCCATTGTAGCCCTTGAAAGTACGAATTTGGTAAAAATCTTTTATTTTCCGTGTCTACGCAGTCAGAGGAATGTATATTCTGAATTTCATGACTCTAGCTGCGGGCATTTGATTGGTACTATTTTTATCCCTTTTTTCCATTTAAACCCCAAAAAGTACGAATTTCGAAAAATTCGTTTATTTTATGTGTCTAAGCAATAAGTGGAATGTACACACTGAATTTCATCATTCTAGTAATTCGTTTAGTTGGTACTATTTTTATCCCCCTGTACCCATTGTATCCCTTGAAAGTACATGTACACACCAAATTTCATCATTCAAGTAATTCGTTTAGTTGGTACTATTTTTATCCCTCTGCACTCATTGTATCCCTTAACAGTACGAATTTGGAAGAAACCTTTTATTTTTCGTGTCAACGCAGTCAGAGGAATGTGTATTCCGAATTTAATGACTCTAGTTGCGGTCATTTGGTTGGTACTATTTTTATCCCTTTTTCCATTTAAACCCCAAAAAGTACGAATTTCGAAAAATCCGTTTATTTTATGTATCTACGCAATCAGAGGAATGTATACACCGAATTTCATTATTCTAGCTACAGCCGTTTGGTTTGTACCATTTTTTTCCCTCTATTCCCATTTTACCCCTTAAAAGTGCGAATTTGGAAAAATACTTTTATATTATGTATCTACTCAATTAGAGGAATGTGCACATCAAATTTAGTGTGTCTAGCTGTTGCCGTTTGAAAGGTACCATTTTTATCCCCTTTTGTCACATTTCACTCCCTACGATTACAACTCACTTTGTTGTGCACGTTTTCGTTATAGGGGCAATGCGCACTCCCAATATCAAGTAAGTACAAGCAGATATATTGAGAAAATGTGCTTAATTACTCTAAGATATTACGGCTATTTTTAGTCCTTATGAGGGAAAAATGTATCCCTTTGGGCCGATTTCGACCAGGTCCAATCCCAACTGATCTACGACTATAGGACGCATTTGTGTAAAATTTGGACGTCCTAGCTCCTTTCGTTTTGATGCTAGCGTGATTTCAACAGACGGACAGAGGGACGGACATGGCTAGATCGTCTTAGAATTTTATGAAGATCAAGAAATCAGGTCAATATTTCAAGGTGTTACAAACGGACTGACAAAGTTAGTATACCCCCATCCTGGAAGTGGAGGGTATAGAAAATCTAAGCATTTCGGCTATTTTGTCGGAGTTTGGTAAGACTTTGATCCTGAGACAAAAATATGAAAATATCCCAACCGAAAAATGTCCACACTAATGTCAAAAATTTGCTTGTCAACCGGCCATACAACTTAAGTCTGATCCAACTTATTTCGACTTTCTGTCCGAATTCCGGTCAAATTCGGAAGAAAGCAGTACTTTCAAGCATTCAGCTCGTTTCCAAATTTAATTTCATGGTGACACTCACTGTATGCGTCCTTTGTATTTGTGTGAGTGTACATAATTTTCCCATTACTTTCAAGTTTTAGACACACACACATACACACCAACAACGAAAACATAGTGTGAAATGAAACGGGTCGGGCAAATGTGAGGATATGTAGGACGTATGTACGTACATACATCCATGGCAAAGTTGCCAATACTTAACCATTTTTTCGTTGGTATGTACCTCTGGTTTTTAGAATGTCGTTTATGACCACATTGCAGTATAAAATATGGCCATATAAATACAATGAAACCATGATACATACCACACATGCATACATCCATGTGCACACGCACACACACACACTCTAGTAGTTTTTGCACCAAAGTTATGTTCCCTCATAGATTTAAATGCTTGTGTGTTTTCTACATAATGCCTTTATTGTTTTTTGCTGGTCAAGAGACATGGAGAGAGAATGAGGCAAAGAGCAAGTGTGTGCCTTTGTAACACCAAAATGAAAGTGAGGATAATCCAAATGCAACATACATAAGTAGATTGCCACAGAATATAAAACAGAAATATTTGCTACAATATGATTTGGTTGCTATTTAATATTAAAGTTGCTAGAGTTCTGATCATAAATAGAAATCGTATTAATTTTTTGTCAAGAGAAATAAAACACCAAGAAATCACTGAAATGGGGCCAAAAAGACAATGTTCACAAAATGGTTAAACATATTACGCGCTACGTGGAGAAAGTCAAGATTATTGATTTTAACAGAAAATCACTAAATTTGTTTTTAATTGGAGATCGAATTTCGAGATTACAAACAATTAAAATAATTTCTATTAATAAAGATACGGCTGCGTTCAGATATGCACCCAAAATCAACGTTAAACGGATTTCGCCCGTTAAACTCCAAATAATATACCCAAAAGTGGATTTTGGGTGCATAACGGTGAATTATAATATTTCAAAGTATAACCAGTTAATTACAGACTATCGATTTTGCCACAAAATCTTAAATTCAAATGTATTTAGAACCAAAATGTGCTTAAAACAAGAATTTGTTTTTTGCTATTGATGATCGGGTTAAAATCTTTGAACAGTACGATGACAACATTTTAAAATCTATAGAAGTGCTATATAAATACGTTTGTTCAGCAGATATAACAAATAAAGATTAAACAAGTAAGAAAAAGTCAGTCAGCTTAACCGACTTCTATATACTCTCACTCTCCGAGAACATATCCATGAAAATTATAAGAACTTAAATTTTACTGCCGGATGATTTGTGTGGAAGGTCTAGTCTAGGTTCATATATCTATAAAAGAATTGCAAAAACATGATCAAATATCAAGTCAAACTGTACCAGTATAGAAGTTATTAATTTTACCTAGGAGAATTGTGTGGGAGGTTCAAGAAGGGACGTGGCTAAATTTTTTTGGCTTAAAGTCTACCCGTATGAAAGTTATATCGGTTTTATTTCAAACAAAGGGTGTGGTAATATAGCCCACATTACACATGAATGCAACTTCTAAAAAAGCATAGCCAAATGTTTAATTTCAGAGTATGCCGATTATCCGTATATAAATTATAACAGCTTTAAGGAGTCCGCATTGCACCCAGAAGGTTTTGGGTTCGAATCATGAAAACAACTTTTTTTGTTTTAATTATTTTTATAAACAAACAATATTTTATTGTTTTTATAATTTTAACAATTTAAAAATCCTTTCTTTAAAAATACAAATTTATTGCTTTATAATGCACTTCAAATATTTCATTTTTAGTTAATTATCAATACTAAAGGGTGGTTAAATTGTAAGGGCCGATGTTGAATGTGAACCACACCTAAACGTCAAGTTTTTTCTGCATTTCATTTGACATTTCTCAATTTCAGACTAACTAAATTTGAACCATGGAAAGATAAACAATCGAGCAATGTCCGTCCGTCTGGCTGGTGTACACGATAACTCTCGAAAGGAGTTAAGGAATCGATTCAAATTTTGTACATAATAATATTATTCCAAAACTTAGTTTAAGTTCGAAGATGGGCGAAATTGTCACGCCCCTTCTGGTACCTCCCACACAAAAAGGCCATATGAAAATGTTAAATTAAAACTCATATAACATCCACACAGATAATCAGAATCAGCTATATTTTGGTATTTAACAATGTTTCTATAAACACTTTAAGTTTACTAAATATCACGGGTTTTGACACTGCCCTTCCAGGACCTCCCACACAAATCACGCAAAACCACATAAAATTAAGGCTGCTATAACTTCTTTACTGATGACCGTAATACTGAGAAATTTGATATTTAGCAATGCTTTTTTAGGGGTTCCATTCGGATGAAGTATGTGCGCTATTGCCACACCCCTTCTGGTATCTCCCACACAAAGCGGCACAAACTTTGGTTACAATAAAACCGATATAACATCCATACGGGTAGTCAAAATCATTTGTAATTTGGTATTTAAAAATGTTTCTATAATCACTTTAAACCTGAAAAATATTCACGCTTTAGCTACGCCCCTTCAAAAACCTCCCACACAATTGTCTCTATCCTAGGTAATATTAAATCCTGTAATAATAAAACTTCTATAATGATGCATGGGAACCACTATGACATGATATTTGATCATGTCTTTACAATTGTTTTATAAATGTGGAAGCTGGAACCATGTGCTACGAACCTCCTAATACCTTCCGCACAAATTATCCTGTCCTACGTTAAATTTAATTTCTTATAACTTCCATACATATGTTCTCTGAGAGTGAGGGTATATATAAGTCGGCTACTGAAGATTACTTACTGTTTTGTAATTCATTATATTTTTTTACTATTTGTAAGGTATTTTCAATTAAAAATAATGTTTGAATTCATAAATGTTTAAGAAATTACTATTTAATGTAAATAGCATCACTGTGTGAAGATTTGTGGAATTATAAAATATAATCTATAATGCTATGTTAGTTGGAACGCAATGATTTATATACCCCCATGTTATGGTGAAGTTAAGGCTTATTTAAATTTGTTCACATATTTCAATATGCACAAAACATATTTATACACTCCACGAGAGTATTATCTCTTTGTGCATTTGTTTGTAACACCCAAAAGGAAGCGATATAGACCCATTGTTAATTATACCGATCGACTTAGAATCACTTTCTGGGTCGATTTAGCAATTTCTTATAACTTCTTATTGGCACTAAATCTTATAATCCAACTAGAAACACCTATGCAGAAATTGGGTGAGATCGGTTCAGATTTAGATATAGCCCCCATACAAATGTCGCTCCATTTGTACCCGATTTTCTTTAAATTTGGCACAACATCTTATAATCCAACTAGAAACACCTGTGGCTAAAGCGGGCTAGATCGGTTCAGATTTAGATATAGCCGCCATACAAATGTCGCTCACGATTTGACTTTTGCGCTTTAGAAACCCCATATTGTACCCGATTTTCTTTAAAATATATCCTCATACAAATGTCCTTTCCGATATAACATTTTTTGTCAAACACATACATTTAGAGGATACAAAAAACCTTCCCGTTTTCACTTTTTCACCGAATTGAATTGTATTCGGATAGAAAGTAGAGTGTATCATAGAATGAATTTCGAAATGAATTTCCAAGTTCTGTTCTGTCATTGGTCTAGTCATGATGAAATGGCAAACCAAACTTAACACAATAAATAATAATAGCGTTGTCAAATTTGACCAAATCAAAAGTGGAAAAACATCCCATACATACTAATCCATCTTTCAGAATATGATTATTGAAACAACGTTACCCTGATTAAATAAAATCTCAAAAATAAAATATTAAATTGAATTTAAGTTTAGTGTGGACTCAATATTGAATTCCCTCCTTCAGGTGAAGGATCATCATCCGCAGTCCTTTCTTGTAACGGAAATCATCTAAGCGAAATACATGTGTATCATTCCAAAAATTATCTCACTCACCTAAATAGGAGGGAGTGTTGGGCGGTGTGTGTGAAACGTGCCCAGACTCATGAATAACATGAATTCACAAAATAAATTGTTCACTCTGTCAGCTTCCGTTTGGGAAGCTTCAGGTCAAAAACAATGACATCGTTATACCAGCACCAGCTTCACCACCATCACCACTCCCACCAATGTAGGCAATGGCCACGATGCCTGGTGAATACGACATCCTGTTCCAGGCAGATAAACGGGGTCACCGCATGAATATGTAGAATATACTAGCCTTGCAGCGGCATGGCTCCGATAAACGCTCTGCGTGTATCTGAGTGTACGCGCGTCCTGTCAAGTACACCGTACACTGTACCCGAAGTTCAAGAGCAAAACGCTCGCGTTCCTAATAATTGATATGCACATCACATAGCCAGTTGCCGTGAGAAAAATATAATTTCTTCCGAAAATGAATTGGCGGAGGATGATTCGCAAATTTGCATGTGAGAGAAATGAGTTTAAGCCGATGATACTGCTCAGAATTTAAATTTAATAACTCAACAGCATAGCTATGCATGTTTATGCAAAAGGAAAAAAAAACATTAATGAGGGTTCTCTGGCACATCAACATAGCTGGCATATCTGACACGCTTGACCAATTTCACTGGAATTTAATTCAACTTTAACCCAAAGAAGAATTTCTTCGTGAGAGATATAAACAAAACTTTGAAAACTTATAGATGATGACACTGTCACTGTGTGTGAATAATTAAAGGCATTCCAAGTGGACAGTGACAATGGGGCACAGTGGCACATTTGTGAGAAAAAATTGCAAATTTGAAAAGTGTTGATCAGAATTGGCGGACAAGACCAAGCAATGAACGTGACCCGAGACCCTCAATAAGGTCATTTTCTACTTAGGAAAATGACCTTTGTATCGGCGACATTCAGCCTCATTTATGCAAAACTCTCGTAGATTTTTTCTTTTACTTTTTATAAAAAATTCTATTTTTCTTTTAATTTTTGTTTTTTTTTTTTTTGTGTAGCAGGGATCTTATTGATTATTTAGTTTTTTATACTGAGTCGACAACAAGAATAAAAAATAATATTAATCTGAATTACTTCAAGTTGTAACACCTACTAACAATTCGACCAAAATAAGTTGTTTTTTAAAGGCTTCATTATATTAGTGTTTCAGCTTCTTGTAATACTAAAAAATAAAAATTATAAAATTCCTGGAAAATATTAAAATTTGTGGCACTTATTTATTAGACTTATTGTGGCGTAGATTTATTTGTCATAATGTTCTATTTTTCCCTATTTATTCTAACAAACACCACTGTATAGCCACAACCATATACCCATCTCGCATTTAAATGTCAAACGAATAAATATTTAATATCACTGCTGAACAATGTGACCCTCGCATCCCTTCCACGGATTTCATATCTCTCTCTCTCTCTGCGTGTCGCTAACATGGCGCAAACAATTAAAAAGTTTGCTTGTGCTAAAATCATCATATGACAAATACGATTCCCTTGATATGCATGCCAAACTTAAATGTATCATCGTCGCAAACTTTTTCCATGAATATTTCAAAAATGCTTATAAATCTTAATAATAAATACATATAAATATTTGTGTGTATCTTCGTATGCTAGCATGAGTGTGGCTGTGCTAGGGTGGATCGATAAATTGATATTATTGAATTTCGTTATAAATATAAATGTAAATAAAAATAAATTTTATGTATTTTTAATTCATTCCAAGGTCATGTGTTGTTGCTATTTAAAAGTCGGAAATTGATTATCAAAGTAATATCAAAGAAACAAGTGAATGGGGATTCGGTTTATTTGAAGACAATTATCTCAATCGATTTTGATTAAATTTGATTTTTGAAAACTATGCACATGGATATAATTTCTGTATTTAAAGTAAATCATTGGATTATTCTAAAATATCTCTCACCATAGAGAAATAATCTGTTCTCTATGAAAACCAAATATTAGTAATTATTCAATAATCTTTAAAACATATTTAAATTGAGGCATTGAGCATTAGCCAGACAGTAGATATTTAAAAAATTATTTTTATACTAATTATCTTAACATTTATTTCAATTTCTATTTGATTGCCTTTGACAGTTTCTAATAGATCATCTTTAGTGTTGTGAGCATGTACATTAATTAGCCTTATCTGACCATAGATATTTTGTGTTAAGTTTCATATGAGAAATTTACTAAATCCAAAAAGGCATGTTTCGATTTCGAAGTCGAAATATTATATTCGAAAATGTAAAACTTAATTTAAATGAAAACCAGGGCAGATTAGAATTGATCAAAAAATAATTTGTTTATATGACACATCATACAACTTGAAATTAAATTATTTCTTCCACAGAATACACCGTACGGCAATTTAAACCATTAAAGATGGCAAAATGGAGTTAATTGACGTTCTTAGTTTTTTTATTTGATCACCCTGCTGCTCCTACTCAGGACTACAAATCTGCATTTTTTCAAAGAAAAAATTTTAATTCTTATTTGCACCCTATGATACCGGTATAAGAGTTAAATTAAAGAGAGGAATATCAGCTAAAAACACTTAAGATTTCATGTTTTTAGCTGTATTAATTTAGCGTTAACAATCATTTCACTTATTTAGTTTATTCATATTTAATTAACATTTAATTTATTTAGTTTATTCATATTTTACTTTTAAAAGCTTGCAATTTGAATTATTTTTAGCATACATTCTCTTCACTCATAACGATATGTGATATATGGTGTGAATAAGTATTTTTCAAAAATGTTGTACTTTGGAACTTTGTAGTCCTTTAAGGGGCAGCAGAAAGAGGAAAAGAAAAACAAAAAAAGCCAATTAATTTAATTTCAACTATAGTTCAAGACGTGTACTATGGACTTTGAGACGGTGTAATAAGTCTAATAAACAAATCCATTTGTGGATATCTACAATAGGGCTAAGCTGTGATAACAAAAACGTAAATAAAAAGTTAATTTGTCACTCAATGGAAAACATAATCGATCACATTGTCGCCAACACCAATACAAAGGTGTGCGTATTAAAAAATTTTGA
This sequence comes from Polietes domitor, assembly GCA_947397865.1. Classification (NCBI taxonomy): domain Eukaryota; kingdom Metazoa; phylum Arthropoda; class Insecta; order Diptera; family Muscidae; genus Polietes; species Polietes domitor. The sequence goes on from OX377621.1 coordinate 65,942,275, forward strand.
AAAAATATTTTATATTAAATTTTTTTCGACTTAGTCTGTATAGTAACCAAAACTGCTATTATAAAAACAAACAAAAACGATAAAACTGAGATGTAATTAAAAAGGGTTTCATCTTATGAAAAACTGAAATTTACTTAAAGAGGCCGGGTATGATATTGAAAAGTCGCTGCGAAGCCACCTGAGGAAAGTTGAAGTCATGGTAGTGGTAGTGTGCAGCCAAGTAATGAATGTCACAATGTCATTTGAAAATAAATTTGCATTATATACAATACTAGCTGAACCCCCGCCCGCTTCGCCAGGCAAAAGAACAAACGGAAATTAAAATCAGGTTTTATATTGTTTTTCTTGTGATCGGTAATATATGTACCACTTATAATCAAGGTACTTCCCTGAGATACTAAAAGAATGGATATGTTCCATGGAGAATTTTGAAGAACAGAACTTTAGTTTGCGGCGAATAAAGGAAGAATTGTCAAAAATAAAATTGATTTTAGGTTGAATGTGATTCTCCTCCTTTCCATTACCAAAACAAAAAAAATTCTACGTAAGAAGAACTTACTGGAATACGGAATACCTGGAATTCGAATGTACAACATTCAAACACACATAAAAAGTCAATCAAATTGTTCACTAATCAAACAACACACAAACTATAAAATTAATATAATTTCCATTTTTTGACTTAAGTCCGCTTTTGACGAATGAATATTACATTTTTTAACCTTTCTTTACTATTGTGCTAAAAAAAGAAAACGTGTAATTTTACAAAATTCTAATAAAAAATTCCCCATCTTTCAAATCCCGCCCATTTATATTATATATTTGTATATTGTATTGTATAAAGGGTGATTTTTTAAAAGCTATAGGAAAGTTTTTCAAAAAAAAAACACAAAAAATTCAGAAAAATGTATGAAATCTTTATTTGAATCGATTGTACGGTCCATATGTTTGAAGATTATTTCATGCAAATGTTGACCTTGACTGCGCCTCAAATGGTCCATCCGCTTAGTCCAATTTTGGCATTTCGACGATTTTGAGTAACAGAGGCCCAATTGCTGCGAACGGCGACGAATCTATAATTGATGGTCATCATTAACACTGACTGATACAGCTGCGATATTTCCTTCAGTTCGCACTCTACGTAAGCGTGTTGGTGGTTTAATGTCCAACAATGTAAATTTGGTGCGAAATTTAGTCACAATAGCCCGAATAGCCGCTTCAGTGGGTCGATTAAACTGACCATAAAATGGAAGCGCGCGATGAACTTTCTTAACAGAGAACGCATTTTGATAATAAAATTCAATAATTTGCAAGCGTTGTTCGTTTGTAAGACGATTCATGGTTAAATTATAGACCAAACTGAAGATGTTTGACAGTGAAACAGTGAGTGTTTAAACCAGTGTTGCCAAAAAGATAATAGCTAAAAAATCACCCTTTGTTATTTCTATATTATATTTGTATTAACTCACACAACAATATAGGAATCTTGGCGTCGAATATACTCTAAAACGGGTTTTAATTCCGAATGGGAAGGGTTACGGCCACTTTCCGCCCATCTTTGCACAACTATTTACACTGGATCTACTAACACAAATTTTCAGCACTCTAGGTGTTATAGAACTGACAATATATACGAACGTATGTGAGTTAGCACGTCCATTTTTCCAATACCGCCCATTTTTGGCACAACTAAGCAGGTTTATGCTAGATGCACTCACACAAAATTTCAGTATTGTATCTGTCATAGAACTAAATATATTCGAAAATAGGTTATAACTTCGTATGGAAGGTGCCACACCCACTTTCCCAATAGCGGGCATTTTTGGCACAACTACGCACATTGATGCTAGATGCACCTACATAAAATTTCAGCACTCTAGGTGTCCTGGAACTGACAACATTCAAAATTGGGTTTTAACTTCGTATGAGAGGTGCCACGCCCATTTTTCCAATACCGCCCATTTTTGGCACAACTACCCACATTGACGCTAGATGCACTTACACAAAATTTCAGCACTCTAGCTGTCCTAGAACTGACAATATTCAAAATTGGGTTTTAACTTCGTATGGGAGGTGCCACGCCCACTTTTCCAATACCACCCATTTTTGGCATAACTACCCACATTGACGCTAAATGCACCTACACAAAATTTCAGCACTCTAGGCGTCCTAGAACTGACAATATTCAAAATTGGGTTTCAACTTCGTATGGGAGGTTCCATGCCCACTTTTCCAATACCGCCCATTTTTGGCACAACTGTGCAGACTAACAATTAGTGAACTTTCACAAAAATTCAAGGCTCTAGCTCCAACAGTACTCCAAATATGCTAATTTATAAAAAACGACTAAAACCCCAATTTGTGTGGGAGGTGCCACGCCCACTGAAAATATCAAAAAATTATATAGCCTATTTTCACCACCGGTTCAGCATGAACATACTGTGAAAATTTCAAGAAGATCGGTCCAGTAGTTTAGGCTGCTATAAAGAACAAACAAACACAGATTCATTTTTATACCCTCCACCTCCAGGATGGGGGTATACTAACTTTGTCATTCCGTTTGTAACACCTTGAAATATTGACCTGAGACCCTATAAAGTATATATATTCTTGATCGTCATAAAATTCTAAGACGATCTAGCCATGTCCGTCCGTCCGTCCGTCCGTCCGTCCGTCCGTCCGTCCGTCCGTCTGTCCGTCTGTTGAAAGCACGCTAGCATCTAAACGAAAGGAGCTAGGACGTCCAAATTTTCCATAAATGTGTCTTATAGTCGTAGATCGGTTGGGATTGAAATGGGGCAAAATCGGCCCAAAGGGAAAAATTTTTCCCTCACAAGGACTAAAAATACCCATAAAAATCCCTACTATTTTAGCGTATTTAAGCATGTTTTTTGAATATGTCTGTTTATATTTGCTTGATATTTGGTATGCGTATTACCCTTATAGCAAAAAACTGCACCATAAAGTGATTCTTATTTGTAGGGGGTGAAATGGGGCAAAAAAGGGATAAAAATGGTACACATTGAACGACAACAGCTAGAAACACGAAATTCGGTGTGTACATTCCCCTAATTGAGTAGATACATGATATAAAAGTATTTTTTTCAAATTCGTACTTTTAAGGGGTAAAATGGGAAAAGAGGGATAAAAATGGTACCAACCTAACGGCTGTACCTAGAATAATGAAATTCGGTGTATACATTCCTCTGATTGCATAGACAAGTAAAATACACGGATTTTTAAAAATTTGTCCTTTTTGGGGTTAATATGAAAAAAGGGGATAAAAATAGTACCAATCAAATGACCGCAGCTAGAGTCATAAAATTCGGAGTATACATTCCTCTGACTGTGTACACACGGAAAATAAACTGATTTTTCGAAATTCGTGCTTTTTGGGACAAAATAGAAAAAGGGGATAAAAATGGTACCAACCAAATGACCGCAGCTAGAGTCATGAAATTCGAAGTATACATTCCTTTGTCTACGTAGACATGACTGTGTATACACGGAAAATAAACGGATTTTTCGAAATTTGTACTTTTTGGGGACAAAATAGAAAAAGGGGATAAAAATAGTACCAACCAAATGACCGCAGCTAGAGTCATGAAATTCGAAGTATACATTCCTTTGACTACGTAGACATGAAAATTAAAAAGGTTTTTTCCAAATTCGTACTTTCAAGGGATACAATGGGTACGGAGGGATAAAAATGGTACCAACCAAACGGCTACACCTGGAATAATGAAATTCGGTGTATGCATTCCTCTGATTGCGTAGACACTTAAAATAAACAGGTTTTTCGAAATTCGTACTTTTTGGGGTTAAAATGAAAATGGCGATAAAAATAGTGCCAATTAAATGACCGCAACTAGAGTCATGAAATTCTGAGTATCATTCCTCTGACTGCGTAGACACAGAAAATAGACGAATTTTTCGAAATTCGTACATTTTGGGGTTAAAATTGAAAAAGAGGATACAAATAGTACCAACCAAATGACCGCAGCTAGAGTCATGCAATTCGGAGTATACATTCCTCTGATTGCGTAGGAATCGGAAAATAAACGAATTTTTCGAAATTCGTACTTTCAAGGGATACAATGGTACAGGAGGGATAAAAATAGTACCAACTAAATGACTACAGCTAGAATGATGAAATTCTAATTGCGTAGAAACGTCAAGGGGGTAAAAATGGTACCAACCACATGGTCGCAGCTGGAATTATGGAATTCGGTGTATACATTCCTCTGCCTGCATAGACACGCAAAATAAAAAGTTTTTTTTCCAAATTTGTACCTTTTCTATTATGTCAAAAATGGGTTGAATCATGAAGTTAGGTTATTTTGCACTATGTACGTCTGATAATGGATTTTTTTGTACTTTTGGAATTAAAATAGAATGAAAATACAACCAACTGTAGCTCCCACTATCTACCAATATTTATGGTATTTAAGCTTTTTGAAAATATAAATATAAGAATATTTATTTTTTGATTTGAAATAAATAATGGTTTGAAATAAATAAAATATTATATTTATTTATAAAATTACTTTTTCAATATTTCTATTTGTTTTGGTTTGCCTATATTAAAAAAAATATATTTTCCTGTAATATTACTGCACTTCTACGAAAATCGACAACCTCTGTGGAATGCAATCCATGGTGGAGGGTATATAAAGTACGGCCCGGCCGAACTTAACGCCGTTTTTACTTGTTATATATATAGATAGAAGCAAAATGGTCTTGAGCCAGGAGAATATACCAGTTCAAATATAAAAACTACAAAATAATTACTTCGATTTCATGTCATTGGTCCATATGTAGATCCCAGACACTTCAATCGAGTAATTTTTCTAATTTAACATCTCACAAAATGTAGGTACAAATATTAAAGAATTTTAATAAAAAATATACATATATAAACCTCCGAACAAGTTCAAAAATAATCAATTGAAACTTAAGAAATACTTCTTGATAGTTTGCTTTAAAAAGTATTAAAATTTATATAAAAAACTAGTTTATTTTTTTTCTCAGCATAAATACCCGCGTGTATTTATTTTCTTTTCATTCCGAAAATATTGAAACTTATTTTTGTAAATTTTATTGTATTTTAATTTTTCTTGGACATATATAGCTATATGTATGCCGCATACATTATATAAACACAAGTGGGATTGCAAGTAGTTTTTGAGCTATCCGCACGTATGAGGAACTCCATGTTAAATAAACGACATATTTACGATTTTTGTGGGAATTAGGGTGGGTGTTTGGCATTGCTAATTATTTTTAAAATATTTGAAAACAATGACAACACTTTAATTTTGAAATTTTTCATATGTTGAGGAATGATACTCAGAATTTTTCAGGAGAATTGTTGCATTTTTACCATTTAAATAAGTATTAAACAAGTAAGGAGAGGCTAAAGTCGGGCAGGGCCGACTATATGATACCCACTACTTTCTATCCGAATACAATTCAATTCGGTAGAAAAAGTGAAAACGGGAGGGATTTTTTTATGTTTCCGAATCATAGTCAATTGGAGATGAATATTTGTACAGGGGTTGTATCAAAACATGGAATTAAAATATGTGGTTTCTCGTTCGGAAAACGTCAATTCGGGAGCGACATTTGAATGGGATCTATATACGAATCTGAATCGATCTGACCTATTTTCACCATAGGTGTTCCTACTTTAAATATAAGATGTTTTGTCAAACCTAAAGACAGTCTGCTACAATATGTGGTTTCTAGAGCGGAAAAAGTGAAATCGGGAGTGAAATTTGTGTGGGAGCTATATATAAATCTGAACCGATCTAACACATTTTTGTCACAGGGTTTCTATTTGAAATATAAGATGAATTGCCAATTTTGAAGAAAATCTGTTCAGATATGTGGTATCTAGAGTGAAAAGAGTCAAATCGGGAGTGAAATTCGTATGGGGGCTATATCTAAATCTGAACCGATTTTCTACAAATTAAATATCGTTCGTCCTTATCCTGAAAAACTTCGTTGTGCAAAGTTTCATTTGGTTCTGGCTACAATTGCGACCTGTATCGTGATTACAAAAACAAATGGACAGAAAGACAGACGGACATAGCGAAATCGATTCAATAGGTGATTCTAATTCGATCGGTATAATTATTAACAATGGGTGGGAGATAGACCCATCCTTTTGGGTGTTACAAACAAATACACAAAGACATAATACTCTCGTGGAGTGTATAAAAATTATGGCTGAAGACATGGTGCCACAAGCACTCTATACAGAAGGTCCGCTGATGTTTATACACACACAGGCAATACTTTTGTCAATGTCTAGATGAGTGTGATAATCACTTCCATTACCACAAAAATTCCTTTGTATGAAAAAAAAAACTTGATCGAAATAGATGCCATATAGAGGTCTTACATTTAAACATGGAAAAAATTCTTGCAAGAGTTTTAATTTTTTTTTTAAATTTCCTTAATAAAAAATTATCATTACCAAAAATTTTATAGTTGTTTTAACAGAGAATTCCTCTATTATTTTTTGCATTAATGTTACTAAAATATACCAAATCAACTCTGGCTAGAGGCAGTCATCAGATACATATCAAACTATATAAAAACTATAATACAAAACTGACAATTGTTGAGCTCTTGCGAAAATTTGGATTAATTTGGCAATTAATTTTTGTATACTCATACTTTTATTCTCATAAAATATAAATTGATTAAAAAGATTGCTGCAAAAATAAAAAACTTTGAACTTTAACACTGTTCGATGTTGTGGATTAATAAAAATATTTTTTTAAGCTTTAGTGTTGATTTGATTTGTTTTCATAAGCTTCGAATGTAATACTTTCTAATTCCAGCTATTTGGATCGAATTATGTCTTCTTATTTTTTGGCCATACAAAAGAAAAAAATCACGTTTTATGAACAATTTATCTTTGGTGAAATTACGATTTTTTCGCAAAGGTGTAACTCCAGATATACTTAACCGATTTTGATTTGTTTGAAGGCAACTTCAATTATTTTTAAAATAATTTAAGTGGTATATTTGCGCCTCATTAGATTTTATAAAGTTTTTACAATTATATTTTATTTGTTTTGATTTTCCAAATAACTGCGTAAATGGAATTTTTGTATTTAAAAAGTAGTGTTCTTTTATGTTTTATTTAGCGAGTTTATATGTCTTATTTGGAGTGGTGAAGAGACGGATTCTATCCTTATTATCCCTATCCCTATTAACATTACAAAACCTTAGTGTACGTATGTTTGTCTGTCTGTTTGTTTGTTCCGCAATCATGTATAGTAAATGACTGAACCGATGTTGTTGAAATTTGCAGCACAGTCTGGAGATGCAGGTCTGGAAGGAACTATAGGTTATAGAATTTAAAAAAAAATGTTCTGTGGGCGAAGGTTTCGTGGCAATAGTGTTTTTGATAGCTAGAATGCTGAATATTGGTACATATATATTACTGACCACGAGAAAGAAAGAAAGATGCTGATATTTGGATTTTGGTTTTGTGGGCGGAGTGGGCATGACAATAGTGTTTTTTGACCTACAAGTCTGAAAATTGAACGTATATATTACTGATCATGAGAAAAATGAAGTTGATGGTGTATTTTATTTGATCGTTTTGTGGGCGGAGTGGGCGTGGCAAAAGTATTTTTGAGAGCTAGCCGGCTGCAAATTGGTACATTTATATTACAGACCACGAGAATGATAAATATGATGGTGAAATTTGGATTTTCGTTTTGTGGGCGGAGCGGGCGTGGCAAAAGTGTTTTTGAAAGCTAGAAGGCCGAAAATTGGTATATATATATTTATATATATTATTGACCACGATAAAGATCAATTTGATGCCGAAACTTGGATTTTCGTTTTGTGGGCGGAGTGGGCGTGTCAAAAGTGTTTTTAGAGCTAGAAGGCTGAAAATTGGAACGTATATATTACTGATCTTGAGAAAGATTAATTTGATGGTGTATTTTGGATTTTCATTTTGTGGGCGGTGTGGGCGTGACAAACGTGTTTTTAGAGACAGAAAGCTCAAAATTGGTACGTATGTATATATTATTGATCACGATAAAGATAAATATGAAGTCGGATTTTGGATTTTTCGTTTTGTGGACGGTGGAGAAGTGGCAAGTGTTTTTAGTGCTAGAAGGCTGAAAATTGGTACATATATTCTATTGACCACGATAAGAATCAATACGAAACCTGATTTTAATTTTACCATTTGTTTTTTTGTTGCCTGACAAAGCGGGAGATGTTGAGATAGTTTATTATATATCTATATATATATAATATATATTTTTTTCAAAATACTTTTCGCAACATAAACCATATATATCGTAATTATAATTTTTCACTACCTTATTAACATAGACGGAATGGAATTTCTCTATAATTTTTTCATAAATGTTACTAAAATATTCAAAATCAGGTCTGGTTAGAGACAATCTAAATATCACTAAAACTGACAGCAAAACTGTTAATAAGCCATCATATTAATTTCTTTATATTTAGACTTTTATCTCATAAAAATTAGCTTGAAAAAAATAATTCTTATTTAATAACATTGCAATTTGTGAAGAGCTTTATTTACAACGTTGGTGTTTTTGGTAACCCCCACTGAAATTTTCCGGCAAATTTTCTTCGTAGAATATTTTTATACTTAAATGTCTATTTTGAAAGGACTTTGTTGATTTTTTCTTAAAGGGTCAAAGTGACACAAAAATAATAATGAAATTGTCTATAAGTTTATTCTGGAAAAATGGTCTACTCTAAAATCTTCAGAATATTATCTATTTCTATATGCTTCTAGCTTCCTCACATCCATCACAGACGAAATTCTATAATATTTTGATTGGCAATCCACCCTAGTATTTTTATTTTGCCAGAATATAAATATCCCGGCGTAAAGAAGACAAGTGGCTGAGTGTATGTATTTATATGTAAGTGTATGTGTGCGGATGTGTGGATGTCGACGTGTTCGTGTTCATCCAGCCGTATGTGAAATGTCAAAAGTTGTCAATACTTACTTGTCATATAGAAAAATAATGTTAAAAATGCAATCATGTTGACAGCTTCTATGTTGTTATCGTTGCTTGTTTCAGTTAATATCAACTTTGGCCGGAACACAGACAGACACACTCACTCAGACGATAGGGAGGGACGAACACCAACAACAACAATGATAATTGTGTATCTATGTGTGGTAATTTTCACACCATAAAGTTGTTGCTGTTATTCCGGAGGATTTCCATATAAAATGAGGAGGCGAAGAGAATTAAATTTGCCAAAAAATGAAACGAAACGCTGGGGATATACAGCCCCCCGCAACCGTGGCAAACACCACAGCTAACACTGATATGTGGCAATAAGTCTTTGCTGGTGTCGTGATGTAGCCGTGGCGTGTGGCAAGAGTTGTAGTTATTTAGATAACACCCACGCAGACACGCACAAGCGGCCGACAACGTATAAGTCGCGTATTACAACGATGTTAGCTCGACAGCTTGCTGGGTGTGTGTGTGGTAACTCCAGCTGGCGGCCTCCTCCGACGTCTGTCGTGCAGATTTAGTTGTAAGTGTTCGATAAACGGAAGTTCGCTAAAGACACAACAGTCGACAGCTCAGCTCAGTTCAGTGGCACAGGTACCAACAATACCGGGGGAACATTAACCTTTGCTCGGCACGATATCTCCACTAAGGCAGCGGGCCAAGTGGGTGTTGTGATTGCTGCTGGTAGCCCAACTGGGCCGGAGCTAGTTGAGGATGGTGTTGTTGTTCGTGGCTCTGGTCTCGGTATTGGTTGTTTGGGTGAAAAGCCATTACCAGTTAAATCGATATAAATTATTTGTTACATAAAAGTTGATGGTGTACAATTTGCTGGCTGGCTGGCGTTAGTTTCAGTTTCAGCGTCACCATAGACTAGTTGTCTGTTGGGGTGGAGAGACAAGATAACAATTTAATACGAAATTTATAGTTTGTTTACCCCACCGATGTGTGATTTGTTGTTTGTGTTTTCAATTAACTTATCGGGTGCAGGAGCTGGTGTGATTTTTTTCCGCCTCGATTTCAGTTCGTTGTCAATTATTTTGTTTGATTTGTTTCATTTGTCACAATTGCCAGCAATTAATTCATCAATTAGCCGAGGACATGCCTCATCGCGGTATGGCCGGGTTAATACGTCGCGTTAGTTGTCTTCCGGGCTTGACTTTTAATTAATTTCCTATTTGTTTTGGCCGGCCCTCCACAAATTATTATTGTTATTTGCATTAATTTTTTATATATATTTTATACATATACATACGTAATATGTAATTCAATAACCCACGATATCGCTTGAATGCTTTCAATAAACTCGATTATATATTCAGTCGGAGTGTTTCCATTTTAAAAAATGTTTTTGCATTTGCATTTATTCTTAATGCGCCGGCCGACACACAAACACACACACTAATCAATTTAAATTGAAATTTATTGTGTTTTTTATTAATGCCGTCATCCTTCGCACGCGGATGTTTTTAATTACTTTTTCGCTGGCCGCCGCCGCCTCTGTGTCCATGTCCACATGAGTAATTGCTTTCAAATTCATTCCATTCGAATTGGTTTTAATCTGTAAGCAAAAAAGCAGAAAAAACAACAACACAAAATTGCATTTCAGTTATTATGTTCGGACATCACTTCAAATTATCTCCTGAAGCGTATACGTTATGCGGTGGTGGTGGCCAACAAAGCATCTCGCATAAAGTATACGCATTCAGCAGCGACTTATTATATGTATTAAATAAAATAATTATTTATGTAAATGCAATTCATGCCAGCAAATATACTAAATGTAGCATATTTAAAAGTAATTGTATACATATCCATATGCATATATATACACAGAGAGAAGTCATAGCGAATTAAAAAAGCCTTTTTGAACCCTGGATTAAAGTGGATTAAAGATTAAAGTTACAAAAACAAGTAGGGATGGGATAAATTCGGGCGGGCGGCTATTTGATACCCTACACCACCTGTGGCAGCTATACCTAGTTATGAACCGTAATTGAATTGTGGGTCCACTTGTAACGGGATATAAATCAAATCGAGATGAACTATAAAATTAGAAAATATGATCCAGACCCTATGTAAAATGTGAATTCTAGAGAAGTAAAGAGTAAATTGAATTTGAATGTGGACTGTATCTAAAGTCGATCCGATTTGCACCATTAAATATCAAAATTAAATATCGACCTCCCACAGTGGTTTAGAATCAAAATCCATCGGCCAAAGTTCAAAATAAACATTTTTGAGTTCTGTAAAAAATTAAAACTAGACAAGGATTAACATTTAAAATCGTGTAATAGGATATATTTTAGAAATTAGCCCAAAATACACTCTTTTATATACCCTCCACCTCCAGGATGGGGGTATACTAACTTTGTCATTCCGTTTGTAACACCTTGAAATATCGACCTGAGACCCTATAAAGTATATATATTCTTGATCGTCAAAAATATGTCTGTTTATATTTGCTTAATATTTGGTATCCGCATTCCCCTTATAGCAAAAACGTGCACCATAAAGTGATTCTTATTTGTAGGGGTGAAATGGGGCAAAAAAGGGATAAAAATGGTACATATTAAACGACAAGAGCAAGAAACACGAAATTCGGTGTGTACATTCCTCTAATTGAGTATATACATAATATAAAATTATTTTTTCCCAAATTCGTACTATTAAGGGGTAAAATGGGAATAGAGGGATAAAAATGGTACCAACCAAACGGCTGTACCTAGAATAATGAAATTCGGTGTATACATTCCTCTGATTGCATAGACACGTAAAATACACTGATTTTTCAAAATTCGTACTTTTTGGGGTAAAAATTAAAAAAGGGGATAAAAATTGTACCAACCAAACGGCGACACCTGGAATAATGAAATTCGGTGTATACATTCCTCTGATTGCGTAGAAACTGAGTTTTCGAAATTCGTACTTTTTGGGGTTATAATGAAAAAAAGGGGATACAAATAGTACCAATCAAATGACCGCAGGTAGAGTCATGAAATTCAGAGTATACATTCCCTCTGACTGCGTAGACACTGAAAATAGACGAATTTTTCGGAATTCGTACCTTTTGGGGTTAAAATGGAAAAAGGGGATAAAAATAGTACCAACCAAATGGCCAAATGGGCATGAAATTCGGAGAATACATGCCTCTTACTGCGTAGACACGGAAAATAAACGCATTTTTCAAGGGATACAATGGTACAGAGGGATAAAAATGGTACCAACTAAACGACTACAGCAAATTGCGTAGAAACGTCAAGGGGGTAAAAATGGTACCAACCAAATGGGCGCAGCGGGAATCATGGAATTCGGTGTATACATTCCTCTGACTACATATACACGCAAAATAAAAAGTTTTTTCCAAATTCGTAATTTTTCTTTTACGGCAAAAATTGGTTGAATCATGAAGTTAGGTTATTTTGCACTACGTCTGATAAACGATTTTCAAAATTTGTACTTTTGGAATTACAATAGAAAGGAAATACAACCAAATGTAGCACCCACTATCTACCAATATTTCTGGTATTTAAGCCTTTTGAAAATATAAATATAAGAATATTTATTTTTTGGTTTGAAATAAATAATGGTTTGGAATAATTAAAATATTATATTTATTTATAAAATTATTTTTTCAATATTTGTATTTGGTGTGGCTATATTAAAAAAATTATATTTTCCTGTAATATTACTGCACTTTTACGAAAACCGACAACCTCTGTGGAATGCAATCCATGGTGGAGGGTATATAAAGTTCGGCCCGGCCGAACTTAACGCCGTTTTTACTTGTTTTTACTATAATTGCATATTAGGCTTTTAATTTGAGTTGCTCTTTGGATTTGGTGCAAATTCAAAAAATAATTAACTCCAATGCAGAAATGGCTAAAACGAAAACTCATCCCGAAACTCTTGATACGAAAAATAAAAAATACTTAATCTGCTCGAAAAATATGAAATAAATATACAACTCATTTAAAAGCATGGGAAGTTGGGCATTTAAAACATTAAGAGATATGAGTGAAAATAATAAAAGCGAAAAGGTGAATAATAGAATCAATATGGTTCGACGCACAAAGTTTCCTGCCACCCACTCTAACGTACATTCCAACTTATTAACATCCCATTGTTGACAAGGGCCTACACACAATAAGACCATGATGTCTATTGAAGGCAGCTTTGATTGCAGAATAATTTATTTCGGTATTAAAGGCTTTCAGTGTTTTGATGCTTAATGAAAACAAAACAAAATATTCATACATACATACATCCATGCATACATAGAGTAAAGCCTTTGCATGCGAATGAGATTACTGGGGGAGAAACGAGCACATTAACATCTCATAAATCACATGAATGTAATAATATAAATTATGTTTTTGGTGTTGTTGTTGTTTCTCTGTATTTACACAAAAAATATTCGCCATTATCATTAAATTCATATAAATTGAATGAAAATTGTAATAATAGCAAAAAACAACCGAACACCAGAATACATGTGAATATATGTATGTATACGCCAAACTCCCCGCACACACACATTCTGCGCAAAATATCCTGTCAATTGTTCAAGGCCGCCTAGATTTATGGCGCAAGAAATATATTCCCTCTCGTTCAAATGGAAAAAGGCAGTAGCGCAAAAAAGGAAAAACAATTGTAAATATTTTATAAAACACAATTGTTTCTGACGTTGATAAATAAAAAAAAGTTCAGCTTTCCCTTCACCCTTTTTTTGCGTAACAATGCGTAACAATGCGTAACAATGTATGTACGTATATAGGTGTGTGATCTCATAAATTCATTTATTCAATCGTTGATTTATCTACAGGAGACGACACCTCTACAAGTTCAGTTTATTGTCAAATAAGCTGTGTTTTTTGAGTACTTTTTTCTATTCCTTTTGCAGCTAGACCATTTTTTCCTGGAACAAACTCAAAAAATTAAACCCACAAATGTCATTTGAACATTCTTTGTGTCTTTTTCCATGCTTTATAAAGGGTGATTTTTTAAGAGCTTGATAACTTTTTTTTAAAAAAAAAACGCATAAAATTTGCAAAATCTCATCGGTTCTTTATTTGAAACGTTAGATTGGTCCATGACATTTACTTTTTGAAGATAATTTCATTTAAATGTTGACCGCGGCTGCGTCTTAGGTGGTCCATTCGGAAAGTCCAATTTTGGGCAACTTTTTCGAGCATTTCGGCCGGAATAGCCCGAATTTCTTCGGAAATGTTGTCTTCCAAAGCTGGAATAGTTGCTGGCTTATTTCTGTAGACTTTAGACTTGACGTAGCCCCACAAAAAATAGTCTAAAGGCGTCAAATCGCATGATCTTGGTGGCCAACTTACCGGTCCATTTCTTGAGATGAATTGTTCTCCGAAGTTTTCCCTCAAAATGGCCATAGAATCGCGAGCTGTGTGGCATGTAGCGCCATCTTGTTGAAACCACATGTCAACCAAGTTCAGTTCTTCCATTTTGGGCAAAAAAAAGTTGGATATCATCTCACGGTAGCGCTCACCATTCACAGTTACGTTACGATTCGCATCATCTTTGAAGAAGTACGGTCCAATGATGCCACCAGCCCATAAACCGCACCAAACTGTGACTTTTTCTGGATGCATTGGTAGCTCTTGCAATGCTTCTGGCTGATATTCACTCCAAAATCGACAATTCTGCCTATTTACGTACCCATTGAGCCAAAAATGAGCTTCGTCGCTGAACACAATTTCTTTCTTTCTGAACTTTCTTAACAGAGCACGCATTTTGATAATAAAATTCAATGATTTGCAAGCGTTGCTCGTTAGTAAGTCTATTCATGATGAAATGTCAAAGCATACTGAGCATCTTTCTCTTTGACACCATGTCTGAAATCCCACGTGATCTGTCAAATACTAATGCATGAAAATCCTAACCTCAAAAAAATCACTCTTTATAAGGTTACTTTCTATATATGTTTGTGTGCCACAAAATTTGAAATCAATTTTTGAAAGCTTTTTTCTCAACCAATTTTGCTCAAATTTTGCACACTTAATCATTTTCGATGACAATACAAGGAAATGGAAAAATTTGACCAATTGGACAAAGGGGCGTGGCACCTCCCATACGAAGTTAAAACCTATTATTGAATATTGTCAGTTCTATGACACCTAGAGTGCTGAAATTTTGTGTAAGTGCATCTAGCATCAATTCGCATAGTTGTGCCAAAAAGGGGCGGTATTGGAAAAGTGGGCGTGGCACCTCCCATACGAAGTTAAAACCTATTATTATACCCTCCACCTCCAGGATGGGGGTATATTCACTTTGTCATTCCGTTTGTAACACCTTGAAATATTCATCGGAGACCCCATAAAGTATATATATTCTGGGTCGTGGTAAAATTCTAAGACGATATAGCCATGTCCGTCTGTCCGTCTGTCCGTCTGTCCGTCTGTCTGTCTGTCTGTCTGTTGAAAGCACGATAGCGGCCGAACGAAATGAGCTAGGAGCTTCAAATTTTTCCTAAATGTGTCTTATGGTTGTAGATCGGTTGGGATTGAAAGTGGACGAAATCGGTCCAGAGGGAAAAATTTTTCCCTCACAAGGACTGAAAATACCCCTAATATTTAGAGTATTTCAGCATGTTTTTTTTGAACATATTAGCTTGTATTCACTTGATATTTGCAATGCGCATTCCCTTTATAGCATAAAAGGGCACCATAGAGTGATTTTTATTTGTAGGGGCCGAAATGGGACAAAAAGGGATAAAAATGGTACCTATCAAACGACAACAGATAGAAACACGAAATTTGGCGTGTACATTCCTCTAATAGAGTAGATAAATAATATAAAAGTATTTTTTCTAAATTCGTACTTTTAAGGGGTTAAATGGGGCTAAAGGGATAAAAATAGTACCAACCTAACAGCTGCACCTAGAATAGTGAAATTCGATATATACATTCCTCTGTTTGCGTAGACACGTAAAATAAAATAACTTTCCAAAATTCGTACTTTTTGGGGTTCAAATGGAAAAAGGGGATAAAAATAGTACCTACCAAATGACAGCAGATAGAATCATGAAATTTGGAGTATACATTCCTCTGACTGCGTAGACACGAAAAATAAAACGTTTTTTCCAAATTCGTACTTTCAAGGGATACAATGGCTACAGGGGATAAAAATAGTACCAACTAAACGAATACAGCTAGAATGATGAAATTCAGTGTGTACATCCCTCTAATTGTGTAGATACGTAAAATAAAGAGATTTTAGATAGTCGTACTCTTGAGGGGGCAAAATTGGAAAAAGGGGATAAAAATGGTACCAACAAAATGACCGCTGATAGAATCATGGAATTCGGTGTATACATTCCTCTGACTGCACAGCCACATAAAATATTTTTTTTTCCAAATTCGTACTTTATTTTGTTGTTTTTACGACAAAAAATGGTAGAATCATGAAGTTGTCTTATACTGCGTACGTGAGAGATAAGGTATTTTCAAAATTTATACTTTTGAAATTAAAATAGGATGGAAATACAATCAACCTAACGACTGTAGCTGAAAATACACTCTCTATCCCCCAATATTTAGGGCATTTATGATTGCTCCCTTATATTTACTTTATGAATTGAAGTATTATATCCATTATATATATAGTATACAAATATTGGTAGCTTGGCTTATTTTCATACAGTTAAAATTTGTTGCGGACATTCCCCTTGTAGCTTGGAAGCACCACAAAGAAAATAAAAGTTTTAGCGGGCGAAATGAGACAAAATTAGATAAAATATGGTACCAATGATACGACAACAGCTAGAATCATGAAATTCGGTGTGTACATCCCTCTAATTGCATAGACACGTAAAATAGAGGGATTTTTCGAAATTCGTACTTTTAAGGGATATAATTGAAAAAGAGGGATAAAAATGGGACCTACCAAACCGCTGAAGTTGAAATCATGAAATTCGGTGTATACATTCTGACTATGAAGACTCGAAAAAGGGTTTTTTTCGAAATTTGCACATTTGAGAATGGGGCGATTGTCTTTAAAATTGATACTTTTCTTATCACTTTGCCTGTATCTGAAAATGCTTCTTTCTAATGGCGACTGACAATCGCGTAATATTTAGTCATGTTCACTTTCACAATTTCAGCATTTTATTTATATATAGTAGTCGATTTTAAACAGTGCGCATAAGTATACATTATAGTTTGAAATAGTAAAAAAATATAATAATGTGCATAAAAATATCACAATTTTCGTAATATGGTACTGTGCTTCTATGTAAAGTCGACTTCCTTTAATCTGCTGGTAATACAGTGGAATGCACTCCGTGGTGGAGGGTATATAAGATTCGGCCCGGCCGAACTTAACACCTTCTTACTTGTTGAATATTGTCAGTTCTATGACACCTAGAGTGCTGAAATTTTGTGTAAGTGCATCTAGCATCAATTCGCATAGGTGTGCCAAAAATGGGCGGTATTGGAAAAGTGGGCGTGGCACCTCCCATACGAAGTTAAAACCTATTATTGAATATAGTCAGTTCTATGACACCTAGAGTGCTGTAATTTTGTGTAAGTGCATCTAGCATCAATGTGCATAGTTGTGCCAAAAATGGGCGGTATTGGAAAAGTGGGCGTGGCACCTCCCATACGAAGTTAAAACCTATTATTGAATATTGTCAGTTCTATGACACCTAGAGTGCTGAAATTTTGTGTAAGTGCATCTACCATCAATGTGCGTAGTTCTGCCAAAAATGGGCGGTATTGGAATAGTGGGCGTACCACCTCCCATACGAAGTTAAAACATATTATCGAATAGTGTCAGTTCTATGACACGTATAATGCTCAAATTTTGTGTAAGTGCATCTAGCATTAATGTGCGTAGTTGTGACAAAAATGGGCGGTAATGGAAATGTGGGCGTGGCACCTCCCATACGAAGTTAAAATCCATTTTCGAATATATGCCGTTCTATGGCAGATAAAAAACTGAAATTTTGCAGTAATTTTTCCTTCTACAAAAGATAACTAAAAAAGAATTTCTAGGCCCAATAGAATTCTGCTTGCATAAAGCATGGATTTGAAAAAAAAAATTTTTTGATTTACTAGTTTTGTTACACTCCATTTATTGTCTTGTGTCGTCGCTTTTCTGGCCAACTGTCTGCGTGCAACATGCAATGGTCAATCTGCAATATTATCTTTGTGCTATAATTTCCAGTATCCTCACTTCATTAAGCCGTCAACCAACTGCATTTTTTTGTCTAATCAATATTTCATTCAGTTATTGTTTGACAGTCGATTTGCGCAGTGATTACTTTTTGGATGTTAATACAGACAAAATTGTTTGAAGATGAAGTGAAATTAATGCGTATTTGGAGGACTTGAGTAATCATACTACAATGATGGCCTAATGAAATTGGTGATGCGTTGGGCTAAGTTTTTCACGATAGTTTCCTTCTGTATTGACTAATTTCAAGGAAAATGGAACAAAAATTTTCTTAGGTTCTCCGATTTTAATGAATGTTTGCAAATTTGTATTTCTGAATTTCTCGATTTTTCAAAAATATAAAATTGTAGACTTTAGGGAGGATCAAAAATCAGTTTTTTTTCAAAAAGGTAATTTTAAAAAAATCGGTGGGAGATACAAATATTATTTTTTTAATTTCAAGAAAAAATTTAAATTAAAACAATAAAATATTTTTATTTGTATACCCACCACTAGGGTATTATGTCCTTGAGCATTTGTTTGTAACACCAAAAATGAATCGAGTTAGACTCATCGTTTATTTTACAGATCAGCAAATGTCTGCCTATCTGTCCATCTGTCTGTCCATCTATTTTTATAATCGAATTACAGGTCGCAATTATAGTCCGATCTTAACAAGAGTTGGCACAAGTAATTTTCATGGATCAAGGACGAACGCTATTTAATTTGAAGCAAATCGGTTCAGATATATAGATATAGCCCATACAAATGTCGCTGCCGATTTGACTTTTTCCGCTCATTTCCACATATTGATACCGATATTCATTACAAATCTAACTTCCAACTGTTTATCTGATTATATTTTATCTTGGAACATATATTATGAGAGTGGGTCACAATGGTTCATGATAAGGACCCATACAAATATCTTTCACGATTTCACCTTTTTACCGAATTGAATTGCAATGGGGTAGAAATTGGGGTATTATATAGTCGGCCCGTCCAACTTTAGCCTTCCCTTACTTGTTTTTCTTAATTCCCTATAATTTTGTAATAAATCGATTTTTTAAAATAAGTTTTTATTAACAGCTAAGAGAGTCACTAAGACACACCATAAGCTTCATAGAACGAGATGTGAACAATTTCACCAAACTTGGCTATAATAAGTGGAATCTGGAGTGGTAGGTAGACAAATCAGAAGGGACAATGTCAGGATGTTGTGGTCCACTTTTGCTGTTGGTGTTCCTACACTCGAAAAGATTTGTTGGCAAAAGAAAACAAAAAGCCTGAAAAGCTGATTTTCTGTGTCTTATTATTATATTTCAATTAACAGCAGCAACTTTTAGCAGACTGCAAATATGAATACTAAAGCAAAACTGCACAAACACTGTTGTTATGACAGAAAAACTGTTGTAATAGCAGATATGTAGCACACAAAGATTGCTGTTAATAGTAGACATTTTTGATGTGTAGCTGAAATATAAAGTAATGTGAAAAATAAATTTAAAATCGTAAGTAATATGTGGGATCTATAACCGTAATAAGGCAAAACGCAAGAATATTCGAGTAGGATTTGTATCGAAACAATGGGCCCATGTGTAAAGGGGCTATACGAAAACATTAACCCACCAAATTCAATTTTACCGTATGTGTTCCGTTTTGAAATAACTCAGTTTCTGGATTTTTTAAAACGAAGGGAGTGACATTTCTCTGGGGCTGTATGACAACATGGACCTATACATCATGTGAAAACATTGATCAAGATCCATAGAATGAATTGGTTCTAGAGCGGTAACAGTGTGAATTGAGGGCACATTAGTGTGGGGAGTTATAATAAACCATATAGTTCTTTTTCGCGGAAAGAGTTGCTGATATAAATGTGACATTATTTGGAATATATGATCAATATTCAATGTGAAATTTGAATTCTAATGTGCAATAGGGTAAATCGGGCGGTATTTGTTTGGAGGCTATATCTACAACCAACTGTCCCTGTCAAAAAATATTCTTGCCAAATTTGAAGACGATCGATGACGACAACAATTTGGACCTATATTGACCCATTAACGCCCAGAAAATGTCTGGCATTAAACAGGTGTTCCCATACGGGGACACAGAGCGGTAATGGGCTAAACACAAGCTTTAAATTTACGGATGGACAGGAAGAAAGCGATTCAGCTGGTGATTCAAAACCGATCGGTGTACTTAGAGGTGGGTCCAGCACGATTTTTTCTTGGCGTTACAAACCTTTTGACGTCAAACTAACTTATAAGACCCTAGTGGGCGTGGGATATAAAAATTTATAACAAATCAACACCTTTTTGACATTTTCTACTACACAAATTATTCTGTAAGAGCGAATTTCCAGTAATAACAGGTAATATATTCGAACAACAGTTCTTTTTATACCCTACACCACAAGGTATAATGAATTTGTGCATTTGTTTGTAACACCCAAAAGGAAGCGAGATAGACCCATTGTCCGTCCATCTATTCTTGTAATCAAAGTACAGGTCGCAATTGTTGTTAGAACTAAATGAAACTTAGCATAACGTAGTTTTATGGATAAGGACGATCGGTATTTAATTTGAAGCAAATCGGTTCAGATTTAGATATAGCTCCCATACAAATTTTACTCCCGATTTTACTCTTTTCGCTCTAGAAACCACATATTTCAACAGATTTTCTTCCAATTTGGCAAAACGAGATGTATTTTAACTAAAAACAGCTCTGGTAAAAATAGGCCAGATCGGTTCAGATATATATATAGCTCCCATACAAATATCTCCTCCGTTTTGACTCTTTCCGCTCTAGAACCTACATATTTCAACAGATTTTTTTTTTTAAATTTGGCAAAACTACTTATATTTCAACTAGAAACTGATCTGTTAAAAATGGGCCACATCGGTTCAGATTTATACATAGCTCCCATACAAATGCCTCCTCCGATTTGACTCTTTCCGCTCTTGAAACCACATATTTTATCAGATTTTCTTCAAATTTGGCAAACCAGCTCATACTTCAACTATGGCAAAAATGGGCCACATCGGTTCAGATTTATATATAGCTGCCATACAAATGCCTCCTCCGATTTGACTCTTTCCGCTCTAGAAACTGCATATTTTATCAGATTTTCTTCAAATTTGTCAAAACAACTTACATTTCAACTAGAAAAAGCTCTGGCAAAAATGGGCCAGATCGGTTCAGATATATGTAGCTCTAATACAAATTTTGCCACTGAATTGATTATTTCCGCTCTCGAAATAACATATTTTAAAAGATTTTCTTCTAAGTCGGCACATCAGCTAATATTTGGAATAGAAACATCTATGGCGAAAGTGGGTCACATCGGTTCAGATTTATATATGACTCCCCTGATTTAATTCTTTCCGCTCTAGAGACCACATATTTAACAGATTTCCATATAATTTGGGAAAGCGTCTTATATATCAACTAGAAAACCTATGCTAAAAATGGGTCAGATCGGTTCAGATTTATATATATACTAGCTGAACCCCGCCCGCTTCGCCAGGCAAAAACAAACAAATGGTTAAATTACGTTCCAATTTTCAGCCTTCTAGCTCTCAATAACACTTTTGCCATGCCCACTCCACCCACAAAATGAAAATCCAAAATACGCCATCAAATTCATCTTTGTAATGATCAGTAATATATACGTTACAATTTTCAGCATTCTACCTAAAAAACACTATTTATTATTTATTATTATTTATTTATTTATTTGCCAACTTTGCCCACAAAACGAAATTACAAATATTGGCATCAAATTGATGTTTCTCGTGGTCAGTAATATATGTACCAATATTCAGCCTTCTAGCTCCCAAAAACACTATTGCCACGCCCACTCCGCCCACAAAATGAAAATCCAAATTTCGGCATCATATTTATCATTCTCGTGGTCAGTAGTATACATGTACCAATTTTCAGCCTTCTAGCTCCCAAAAACACTATTGCCACGCCCACTCCGCCCACAAAATGAAAATCCAAACTTCCATTTTAATTTAAAATTTTCAAATTAGAGGCACACGTTTAGCGTCAACTTGTTAAAAATACATTAAATATAAATAATGTGCTCGCATGCATCATTTTTTTCAAGTGCTGAAGAAGTTATAATCGGATTATCCCTTTTGGTTCTATTGCAAGTTAAGCCTGAAAACCCTATGAAAATCAACAAAATTTAACCTAAAATGGCTCTCGGTACCAAAATAATAATTCGATCTATTTAGCTCTTACACACATTATTAGTAGTACCCATATTCACCGATCACACAGGGTTGCCACCAGTTATTTTTCAAACTGCGGATGTGCTCTTCAAAAAATATGAAATTTCATGATCTGCACGCATCGACCTGATGATGTTCGTACTGTCATAATCTCCTTGTCGCTGAAGGCACACCAAATCGTCCGGTCGCCTTTTGTTAGTATCTCTGTCGTTTATAATCCAATATTAAAAAATTTGCAATTACGTTCACGCTGAAAGCGCAAAAAAGAATATTGTATCAATTTTCGTTTTATGCAAAAACAGAGTGACAGATTTTGAATAGCTAACTTTTATTCCTCAGTGATGGCACACGCCCTTTTCAACATATAGAAGATTCCGCAACATCATTACTATCATCCACAAAAAGATCAGAATGATTTTCTCTTATGCTGAAAAAGTTATACCCAAAAGAGTTGAACAACTCCCGAAAGTTACAAGCAAAAATAGGGTAAATTAGGGTAGACCTTAGCTTAGTAGACTACATTAACAGCATAATTTTAAAACTTTAGGATGTTGGCGAGGTTAAACTCGTCGTTTTGAAAATTATGACACTCTCAGATTTTCTTCCAATTTGGCAAAACGAGATGTATTTTAACTAAAAACAGCTCTGGTAAAAATAGGCCAGATCGGTTCAGATATATATATAGCTCCCATACAAATATCTCCTCCGTTTTGACTCTTTCCGCTCTAGAACCTACATATTTCAACAGATTTTTTTTTTTAAATTTGGCAAAACTACTTATATTTCAACTAGAAACTGATCTGTTAAAAATGGGCCACATCGGTTCAGATTTATACATAGCTCCCATACAAATGCCTCCTCCGATTTGACTCTTTCCGCTCTTGAAACCACATATTTTATCAGATTTTCTTCAAATTTGGCAAACCAGCTCATACTTCAACTATGGCAAAAATGGGCCACATCGGTTCAGATTTATATATAGCTGCCATACAAATGCCTCCTCCGATTTGACTCTTTCCGCTCTAGAAACTGCATATTTTATCAGATTTTCTTCAAATTTGTCAAAACAACTTACATTTCAACTAGAAAAAGCTCTGGCAAAAATGGGCCAGATCGGTTCAGATATATGTAGCTCTAATACAAATTTTGCCACTGAATTGATTATTTCCGCTCTCGAAATAACATATTTTAAAAGATTTTCTTCTAAGTCGGCACATCAGCTAATATTTGGAATAGAAACATCTATGGCGAAAGTGGGTCACATCGGTTCAGATTTATATATGACTCCCCTGATTTAATTCTTTCCGCTCTAGAGACCACATATTTAACAGATTTCCATATAATTTGGGAAAGCGTCTTATATATCAACTAGAAAACCTATGCTAAAAATGGGTCAGATCGGTTCAGATTTATATATATACTAGCTGAACCCCGCCCGCTTCGCCAGGCAAAAACAAACAAATGGTTAAATTACGTTCCAATTTTCAGCCTTCTAGCTCTCAATAACACTTTTGCCATGCCCACTCCACCCACAAAATGAAAATCCAAAATACGCCATCAAATTCATCTTTGTAATGATCAGTAATATATACGTTACAATTTTCAGCATTCTACCTAAAAAACACTATTTATTATTTATTATTATTTATTTATTTATTTGCCAACTTTGCCCACAAAACGAAATTACAAATATTGGCATCAAATTGATGTTTCTCGTGGTCAGTAATATATGTACCAATATTCAGCCTTCTAGCTCCCAAAAACACTATTGCCACGCCCACTCCGCCCACAAAATGAAAATCCAAATTTCGGCATCATATTTATCATTCTCGTGGTCAGTAGTATACATGTACCAATTTTCAGCCTTCTAGCTCCCAAAAACACTATTGCCACGCCCACTCCGCCCACAAAATGAAAATCCAAACTTCCATTTTAATTTAAAATTTTCAAATTAGAGGCACACGTTTAGCGTCAACTTGTTAAAAATACATTAAATATAAATAATGTGCTCGCATGCATCATTTTTTTCAAGTGCTGAAGAAGTTATAATCGGATTATCCCTTTTGGTTCTATTGCAAGTTAAGCCTGAAAACCCTATGAAAATCAACAAAATTTAACCTAAAATGGCTCTCGGTACCAAAATAATAATTCGATCTATTTAGCTCTTACACACATTATTAGTAGTACCCATATTCACCGATCACACAGGGTTGCCACCAGTTATTTTTCAAACTGCGGATGTGCTCTTCAAAAAATATGAAATTTCATGATCTGCACGCATCGACCTGATGATGTTCGTACTGTCATAATCTCCTTGTCGCTGAAGGCACACCAAATCGTCCGGTCGCCTTTTGTTAGTATCTCTGTCGTTTATAATCCAATATTAAAAAATTTGCAATTACGTTCACGCTGAAAGCGCAAAAAAGAATATTGTATCAATTTTCGTTTTATGCAAAAACAGAGTGACAGATTTTGAATAGCTAACTTTTATTCCTCAGTGATGGCACACGCCCTTTTCAACATATAGAAGATTCCGCAACATCATTACTATCATCCACAAAAAGATCAGAATGATTTTCTCTTATGCTGAAAAAGTTATACCCAAAAGAGTTGAACAACTCCCGAAAGTTACAAGCAAAAATAGGGTAAATTAGGGTAGACCTTAGCTTAGTAGACTACATTAACAGCATAATTTTAAAACTTTAGGATGTTGGCGAGGTTAAACTCGTCGTTTTGAAAATTATGACACTCTCAGAAATATTATATATTGCTCTTAAAGCGGTTAGAAGCCTGAGTGACATGGAATCGTACTATACCGTAGATTTGCCCATATATATATAGAGGTTATTTTGAACGCGTCCAGCTCACGAACGTACAATGATAAAAGCGAAATATTTTGAGAGAACACATAAAACAAACCAATGTTTCATTTTAGTCGGGAACATCCACTACTTTTATTTTGAATCCACTCTAATATACATTACTTTATAATATAAGAATTCCAAGTATAAGTATCTTACAATCTAAAATATTCATTATACTTT
This sequence comes from Polietes domitor, assembly GCA_947397865.1. Lineage (NCBI taxonomy): Eukaryota > Metazoa > Arthropoda > Insecta > Diptera > Muscidae > Polietes > Polietes domitor. Next base: position 65,967,784 of record OX377621.1, read on the forward strand.
AAACATACCACAAGTACTAAAATGATAAACTTTAGTTAAACAAAATTCAAATTTGAAATTTATTAAATTTACGCTAATATCAGCAAAATTTAATTTAAATTAATAAATGCTTAATAATCGTTAGAGTGAAAATTTTCGTAAATATTTTCCACATCACAATAAATTTGTATTATTTCCTAAAACTCAACCAGTGTCGTAGAATAAAATACTTGTGTAAAGTATGTTATATTATCTTAAAAATTCGTAGGAATTAAGACATAAACAAAATTCTAATTTCAAGGTTAACTCTGCTAAAATTCTTTGGATATTTGCGGCAGGATTCGTGGAATATATTTTGTCAACGCTGATAATGAACTAGTCAAAAGAAAGTGCGGCAGCACACTTCATGCCTCATACACAATCCATTTTTTATTCAATCTTAAGCTAAAGTCATGCTTACAGAGAAACCCTTTGGCAAATGAACTTATATTTACGGCGTCGACTGTAATCATTTATTTGTTTCATAAAACGATTTAAACGAGCAGCTTGTTGGATTGTTTTTTGTTCTCTCTCTCTCGTCGTTCTGGTCGTTCTGCTCGTTTTTACTGGCCGATGGTGTTCCATTAAAAATATTATTAGATTTGTTTGCCATAACTGTGCTTTGTAAAGCGATTAACTAATTATGAAAACAAAATTTCTTTAACAATAACAAAGTTTTATTTTTACCCTGTCCTGCGTAACAAAAGAAGAAGAAGAAAAAATACCCAAAACAACAAAAGAGGAAAAACAGCAGCAACAACAATAACAAAAACATCCTTGTTTGGCATTGGCAGCAGTGGCGAACGATTTGTTATGGCTTTAATATGTAAATAAATCAAAAGAAAAACGCTGGAAAAGTTTTAATAGCTTCGAAAAAGTATGGCCTTATTGAGGAAATTACAGACAAACATCGATAAGTTCGTGCTCTTGTTGTTTATGCTGTTGTTGTTATTATTGTTGCTACTGTTGTGCTGTTATGAAATTGAACTAACTACTCCTGGCTGTGAGTGGAGCGTCATCGTCCAGTAATTCAACAATTATTAATAATTGTATGAATAATTACCGCCACAAATCAAACAAATGGAGTTTTTCGGAAATTAGTAGCAACTCTGGCACTGCCACGTGGCCGCTTCTTCAGCTACAAAGTAGCTGTAGTAGGCTGGACAAATTAATCAGTGCAAGAAGATATCCAGTGAACTTGATCTAAGCAATAATGACATAACGATATTATGTATAATATCCATTGTGTAATTTGTAGGCAAATATAGTAGGGTGGCCCTTATTTGACACTTTAGGAACAATTTGGTTTTCATAATAATTTGAAATTTGATGCACTTTTTGATGTAAATATTAACAAAATTCAAGGAATTTACCATTTAGTGGTTGCAATTTGTTATACCCTCCACTATGTGGCGTTATGTCTTTGTGCAATTATTTGGAACGCCCAAATGGAAACGAGATAGACCTATTGACTTAGAAGCACATTCGATTTAGTAATAACAGATCAAATAAACTAATACAGATATAAGCATGAAATTTGAAGTATTTCTAGAAGATATTCTCCTCTTTAATTTGACGTTTATATACACACTTATACAACTACTAGAAGATGCGATTAAGTATTGAAAATATTTGTTTAAATGTTATTCCTTGAAACTTCGTTCGTACATGATAACCAAAAATGCCAATTAACTTCATCTTTTCTATAATTTCAGATGTATATCATCCGGTTCAAGTGTAATATGGACTGTCGGATGGAGTAATGGCTGCAAATGTTTTCCATAGAAACGATGGGTTTGAAACAGTCATCAAAAAAAATTAAAACAAGTAAAAACGGCGTTAAGTTCGGCCTGACCGAATTTTATATACCCTCCACCATGGATGGCATTCCACAGAAGCTGCTGATTTTCGTAGAAGTGCATGAAACTATAATTCTTTCAATATAGCCAAACCAAAACAAATACACATATTGAAAAAATAATTTTATAAATAAATATAATATTTTTATTATTTCAAACCACGCTAATAAGGTAAGGCTGCGTTACGTTTACACTATATATCGAAATAATATTTCAAGTCAATTCAAAAAATAAATATTCTTATATTTATATTTTCAAAAAAAGCTTAAATACCATAGGTAGATAGTGGGCGCTACAGTTGGTTGCATTTGTTTTCTATTTGAATTCCAAAAGTACAAAATTTGAAAATCTATTATCTCACGTACGCAGTGCAAGATAATCTAACATCATGATTCAACCAATTCTTGCCGTAAAAGTAAAAAAGTACGAATTAGGAAAAATATTTTTGCGTGTCTATGCAGTCACAGGAATGTATACACCAAATTCCATGATTCGAAAAATCCGTTTATTTTCCTACGCAGTCTACGCAGTCAGAGGAATGTATTCTCCGAATTGCATGACTCTAGCTGCGGTCATTTGATTGGTACTTTTTCTATCCCCTTTTTCATTTTAACCCCAAAAAGTACGAATTTCGAAAAAATCTTTTTATTTTAAGTGTCTACGCATTTTTATCCCTCCGTACCCATTGTATCCCTTGAAAGTACAAATTTGGAAAAAACCCTTTTATTTTTCATGTCTAAGTGGTCAAAGGAATGTATGCTCCGAATTTCATGACTCTAGCTGCGGTCATTTGCTTGGTACTATTATTATCCCCTTTTTCTATTTTGACCCCAAAAAGTACGAATTTCGAAAAATCAGTTTATTTTCCGTACTACACAGTCAGAGGAATGTATACACCGAATTTCATGACTCTATCTGCGGTCATTTGATTGGTACTATTTGTATACCCTTTTTTCCATGCTTTATATAAGGTTACTTTCTATATATGTTTGTGTGCCACAAAATTTGAAATCAATTTTTGAAAGCTTTTTTCTCAACCAATTTTGCTCAAATTTTGCACACTTAATCATTTTCGATGACAATACAAGGAAATGGAAAAATTTGACCAATTGGACAAAGGGGCGTGGTACCTCCCATACAAACCACAAATTAAAAATCTATTATTTCTGCTCCTGATAACGGTATTTAAACAAAATTTGGTACGTCGGTTTGGTGTGCATGTTGTAAGTGCTGCTGCAAATATGGGCGGGATTGTACAAAGGGGCGTGGTATCTCCCATACAAACCACAAATTAAAAATCTATTATTTCTGCTCCTGATAACGGTATTTGAACAAAATTTGGTACGTCGGTTTGGTGTGCATTTTTTAAGTGCTGCTGCAAATATGAGCGGGAATGGACAAAGGGGCGTGGTACCTCCCATACAAACCACAAATTAAAAATCTATTATTTCTGCTCCTGATAACGCAGTAATTTTTCCTTCTACAAAAGATAACTAAAAAAGAATTTCTAGGCCCAATAGAATTCAGCTTGCATAAAGCATGGATTTGAAAAAAAAATTTTTTTTGATTTACTAGTTCATTGTAACCCCACAAAGTACGAATTTCGAAAAATCCGTGTATTTTACTTGTCTATGCAATCAGAGGAATGTATACACCGAATTTCTTTATTCTAGATACGGCCGTTTGGTTGGTACCATTTTTATCCCTCTATTCCCATTTTACCCCTTAAAAGTACGAATTTGGAAAAAATACTTTTATATTATGTATCTACTCTCGAGTTTCTAGCAGTTGTCGTTTAATATGTACTATTTTTATCCCTTTTTTTCCCCATTTCACCCCCTACAAATAAGAATCACTTTATGGTGCACTTTTTTGCTGTAGGGGGAATGCGCATACCAAATATCAAGCAAATATAAACAGACATATTCAAAAACATGCTTAAATACTCTAAAATATTAGGGATTATTATGGGTATTTTTAGTCCTTGTGAGGGAAAAATTTTTCCCTTTGGCCCGATTTCGCCCCATTTCAATCCCAAGCGATCTACGACTATAAGACGCATTTATGGAAAATTTGAACGTTCTAGCTCCTTTCGTTTAGATGCTAGCGTGCTTTCAACAGACGGACGGACATGGCTAGATCGTCTTAGATTTTTATGATGATCAAGAATATATATACTTTATAGGGTCTTAGGTCGATATTTCAAGGTGTTACAAACGGAATGACAAAGTTAGTATACCCCCATCCTGGTGGTGGAGGGTATAAAAATGGGTATTTCGATAGAGCACAGTAAACAAATTGGAGATATGGTATGCATAACATTTTGGTTTTGTATTTTTTCCCGCATGCTATCCAACGGTTCAGGCAGATGTTTTGCGTGTGTATTAAGAACCAATATCGCGTGTAATATATATGTAGTCATTTATTTCAACTTTGTCTATCTGGGTTTCTAAAACAATATCACATATATTCTCTATTTAATCAAATGCCAAAAAAATTTGGTAGTATCTGAATAATAGAAAGATACCAGACGTGTGAACGAAGTTCCGTATAAATCTTAATTGTGAAATAATTATTAAAATTATCGAAAATCTCTAAAAATGCCCAGAACTCGCAAACATAGCGCAGAAGCCCGATTATTGATGGCTAGAAGCAGAATGCGCCAATTACGGGACGTGGACGAAAATAATGAGAATCAAGCGGGAGGGACACAAAACACATCCCTTCAAAGCAGAGATTTCACATATAATCCGGAAAGTGATATATCCTATAATTCATCTTGGAGATGGTATCGTAGGCAAGATCCTGAATATCACGAACAAGAACAACAGACGAAGAAGTCAAAGGTAAAATTTTGTATACCGACAAAATGAGCGCATTCAAGATGTCGTTGCACATTTTACTCGTCGGGCTGATCATCGCTATCGTCAAAATGAGCAACACCGCAATACAATTGAGCACCAACAACGACGAACCGACCCAATGTATCGTGCAAATGAACAGGCAATGAACACCATCCACCATCAGATTTCTCGGAGTTATTCGGTTCATTGAGAAAATGAGCAACACCGCAATACAATTGAGCATCAACATAGACGAGCTGATCCAATGTATCGTGCAAATGAGCAGGCAATGGACACAATCCACCATCAGATTTCTCGGGCCGATCCAGATTATCGCGAAAATGAGCAACGCCGAAACAGAATTGAGCATCAATATAGAAGAACTGATCCAATATATCGTGCAAATGAGCAGGCAATGGACACAATCCACCATCAGATTTCTCGGACCGATCCAGATTATCGCCAAAATGAGCAACGCCGAAACAGAATTGAGCATCAATATAGAAGAACTGATCCAATATATCGTGCAAATGAGCAAGCAATGGACACCATCCACCATCAGATTTCTCGCAGTAACCCAAATAATAACGAGGAAGAGCAATCTCGAAATACTGCAGATCACATCAGAAGACGACTACGTTCTTCAATTACACGAAGCGAGCAGACACGTGACACGTTGCGACGATCATTGCGAAGGCAAGATAATGAAGTTCGTGAAATTGAGAGGCAACAAGATTCAGCTCGAAGACAATCAAGGCGTTTACTTGAAAGGCAACTAATACAGGATCAAAATCGTACAAGAAATTTGAGAGTTCGTGTGCATAGGAGCGATGATACAAATAGAAGACTGGGAAATTTAAGGCAAACAGAGAGGAATCGAATTGCACGTGAAAATGACGACAGCGATCCATCTATAGCAACTAACAGCAGCATATTTAGATTCAGCCGATACAATGAAACAATCAAGAATGGTCCAACAATTGTGTGTATTTGCTGCGGAGGATTGTGGTTTCCCCATCAAACGGAAATTATAAACAGTGACCAACTTAATGTAAGTACCGAATTTTTATCACAAGTTTTTTGTCTTTCTGAAAAATTCCCTAATATTAATAACGACTACAGTTTCTGTAAGACATGTAGCCGATTAATCAAAAACAAAAAGAAGCCAAAAGAAGCGAAATTTGTATGGGAGGTATATATAAATCTGAACCGATCTAACACATTTTTACCACAGGTGTTTCTAGTTGAAATATAAGATGTTTTTCCAATTTTGAAGAAAATCTGTTATAAAATGTGGTATCTAGAGTGAAAAGTGTCAAATCGGGAGTGAAATTCGTATGGGGGCTATATCTAAATCTGAACCGATTTTCTTCAAATTAAATAGCGTTCGTTCTTATCCCGAAAAACTTCGTTGTGCAAAGTTTCATTTGGTTCTGTCTACAATTGCGACCTGTATCGTGATTACAAGAATAGATGGACGGACAGTCAGACAGACAGACGGACGGACATTGCTAAATCGATTCAAAAAGTGATTCTAAATCGATCGGTATAATTAACAATGGGTCTACCTCTCTTCCTTTTGGGTGTTACAAACAAATGCACAAAGACATAATACTCTCGTGGAGTGTATAAAAATCGAAAACAATTATTTTCTGTTAGTTAATGCGTTTGTTTTATTTTGGTCTGTAATCAAGATTTGATTTGAACTGGGATATTCTCCTGGCTCAAGACCATTATCTATATTCTATAGAATGAAAATTTGTGTACAAATGGCATGGTGACATTTATTACTTGGCTGCAGACTACCACCATCATGATTTCTACCCTATGAAAGGCATCGCCAGTTGGCTTCGCTTTAACTAAATGATGTTTCTGGATAAATGTGGAAATAATGTCCCCCTCCAAGAAGTGCCACAGTCTAAAACTATTGTCTTCAAATCATTTGTAAAACACAACTATTCTTATTACCGCTTTCTTTCATTTCCTAAATTGCCTAATGGCCACCTAGAAATGTAAATGTTATACAATATTTATACACAATTCAATTATATATTACCATTAAAACCGAACCGTAGTGTTATTTGATGGCTGGGATAAGGCTAAATCGGATTAATTTTTTATATTCTTTTAATATTTTAACAGCAATAGTTATCAATACTATTGATTACGTTAGTGGCCTTAATAATAAATAGTTCATAAATGGTATTTGAAGAATATGCAACGATATGAAAATTGCAGAAATCACAAAAAACATATGACGCCATATCATCGTATATTTAGATTTTTTTCATTAAATATAAATTGTAAATAATAATTAGTCGAATTTCCAGAGTATTTCATATGCATTTGCTTGTAACTTCAGGATGTATGGAAATATCCTCGCAATTGGGAATTCTGTTGCATTTAATGAATTCTGTGATTCCCTTTGAGGAATCTGAGAATGTTGTTGGCGTTTTACATGCCTGACATGAAGATCTGGCACAAAGGCGAAATGTCTTAGCATTATATTGCCAAACAGCTTTCATTTCATAAGACACGTTCGTATTCAGCACTTCTGCATAAGTGACGACACCTCGACAGATACGGAATATAATTTTTTTGTTGCATGCAAACAACAATTTATAAAATTTTTTTGTCCCTGCATTCAACTGTGCACCTTTCACATTATTTATGATATTCACATGCTACACTCCCTACAGAGCAAATGTTCGAGACAGGAAAATGCATCAAACTGAGATGTTTATGTTCATGTGTAATGTTTTTAATAATTCATAAAACTAGTCAAAAAATTATTAAAATGTCATTACAGATTTGTTTGAAGCTGTAAAACGACAAAAGCATTCTCTTTTGAGTTGAATTTTATTGAATTTATTAATAATAATAAAAGAAGAAACCTGGAGCTTTCGATCGATATTCATACGTTTACGAATTGAAGTCCAATAAAAATACTTTAAAATCGTAACAAGTAAGGATAGGCTAAAGACGGGAGGGGCCGGTAAAAAAGTGAAAACGGGTATGTTTCCTAATCAGCCAATTTGCCAAATCGTGAAGAATATTTGTATCGGGGCTATATCCAAACATGGAATGAAGTGACTAACTTTCACAATAAGTTCTTCCAGTTGAAGTATAACGTGTTATGCTCAATTTTAAGAAATTGTCTGAAAATACATGGTTTCTGGGGCGGCAAAAGTCATGCCGGGAGCGAAATTGGTATGGGAGCTATATATACATCTGAACCGATCTGACCCATTTTCATCTTGGATGTTTCTAGTAGAAAATATAAGGTTTTTTGCCTAAGTTGAAGAAGATCTGTTAAAATGGTTAGTTTCTAGAGCAGATAAAGTCAAATCGGGAGCGAAATTTGAATGGGAGCTATATATAAATCTCAACCAATCTGATCTATTTTCACCATAGGAGTTCCCAGTTTAAATCTAAGCGCCATTGCGAAATTTGAAGAAAATCTGATAAAAATATGTTAGGGCGAAAAAACTCAAATTGGGACCGAAATTTGTATAGGAGCTATTTATAAATCTGAACCGATCTAACACATTTTCACCACAGGTGTTTCTAGTTATACCCGCCACCCCTAGGATGGGGGGTATACTATCTTTGTCAGTCCGTTTGTAACACCTTGAAATATCGACCTGAGACCATATAAAATATATATATTCTTGATCGTCATAAAATTCATCGACGATCTAGCAATGTCCGTCCGTCTGTTGAAAGCACGCTAGCATCTAAACGAAAGGAGCTAGAACATTCACATTTTCCATAAATGCGTCTTATAGTCGTAGATCGGTTGGGATTGAAACGGGGCGAAATCGGCCCTAAGGGAAAATTTTTTCCATCACAAGGACTAAAAATACCTATAATAATCCCTAATATTTAGCGTATTTAAGTATATTTTTTGAATATGTCTGTTTATATTTGCTTGATATTTGGTATGCGCATTTCCCTTATAGCAAAACCGTGCACCATAAAGTGATTCTTATTTGTAGGGGGTAAAATGGGGCAAAAAGGGATAAAAATGGTACATATTAAACGCCAACAGCTAGAAACACGAAATTCGGTGTGTACGTTCCTCTAATTGACTAGATACATAATATAAAAGTATTTTTTCCAAATTCGTACTTTTAAGGGGTAAATGGGAATAGAGGGATAAAAATAGTACCAACCAAACGGCTGTACCTAGAATAATGAAATTCAGTGTATACATTCCTCAGATTGCATAGATAAGTAAAATACACGGATTTTTCAAAATTCGTACTTTTTGGGGTTAAAATGAAAAAAGGGGATAAAAATAGTACCAATCAAATGACCGCAGCTAGAGTCATGAAATTCGGAGTATACATTCCTTTGACCACGTAGACATGAAAAATAAAAGGTTTTTTCCAAATTCGAACTTTCAAAGGATACAATGGATACAGAGGGATAAAAATGGTAACAACCAAACGGCTACACCTAGAATAATGAAATTCGGTATATACATTCATCTGATGGCGTAGATACTTAAAATAAACAGATTTTTCGAAATACGTACTTTTTGGGGTTAAAATGAAAAAAAGGGGATAAAAATAGTACCAATCAAATGACCGCAGCTAGAGTCATGAAATTCGGTGTATACATTCCTCTGACTATGTAGTTACGGAAAACAAACTGATTTTTCGAAATTCGTACTTTTTGGGATCAAAATAGAAAAAGGGGATAAAAATAGTACCAATCAAATGACCGCAGCTAGAGTCATGCAATTCGGCGTATACATTCCTCTGACTGCGTAGACACGGAAAATAAACGGATTTTTCGAAATTCGTACTTTCAAGGGATACAATGGTACAGAGGGATAAAAATAGTACCAACTAAACGACTACAGCTAGAATGATGAAATTGTAATTGCGTAGAAATTGAAATTGGAATTCGGTATATATATTCCTCTGACCGAATAGACACGCGAAATAAAAAGTTTTTTCCAAATTCGTACTTTTTACTTTTACGATAAAAATTGGTTGAATCATGAAGTTGGGTTATTTTGCACTATGTACATCTGATAATGTATTTTCAAAATTAGTACTTTTGCAATTAATATAGAATGGAAATACGACCAACTGTAGCACCCACTATCTGCCAATATTTATGGTATTAAAGCCTTTGGAAAATATAAATATAAGAATATTTATTTTTTGAATTGACGTATTGGTAGCCTTGCCTTATAAGCGTGGTTTGAAATAATTAAAATATAATATTTATTTATAAAATTATTTTTTTCAATATTTGTATTTGTTTGGTTTGGCTATATTAAAAAATTTATATTTTCCTGTAATATTATTGCACTTATACGAAAACCGACAACCTCTATGGAATGCAGTCCATGGTGGAGGGTATATAAAGTTCGGCCCGGCCGAACTTAACGCCGTTTTTACTTGTTTTTTAATATTCCTGTGCATAGAAATAATTATTCTTGTAATGAACCTATTTTGGGATCATTGAACGAATTCAGTTTAATTAATAAGAAATTTGATTTAGATTTATCGCTTCCTATTAATAAATTTATTGAAGTCTTAGATTTATGTTACTTTTAGTTTTTAAGCAAGTCTGTAAGGAAATGTTTCCTTAGACTAGTGAAATAAATAAATAAATAGATGTTAACTAGGATGACCAAAACTTGTATTTTTCCAAAAAGTTTGTATTGAAAACTTCAATAAATTTGTGGATGTCATGCATCGTGTACTTTATGAATTAATAACAAATTAAATATATTGATTTTTTCTAACAAAATTCAATCTGACATATATTTTGGAACACCGTTTATATTTTCCATTTCCACGAGAGTAAATGGCCTCTGGCTAATTTATGAGCCCACCAAACGGAGGAACCCTAAATCTTATCGAGACCCCAAAAATACAACCAAGCGTGCATCCCATAGACAAAAGCCCTTATCGAAAAATATCAACAACTTGTAAAGACGAATAAACGATTAGTAAAATCTCTTTAATATATGCATACGTATGTATATATAGGTATTTCAATTTATCTCCAATCTATTTCCAAAAATCATTTTGCTATTTTTAAAACCCAACACACATTTTCGAAATTGCTGTGAGAACCGTGAAAGCATTTCAGCAGCGGTCGGGATGGCCTTTAAGTGTTTTCCATTTTTGTTTCTCCGCTGAAATTGTGCTGCTTTAGTCCATCAGAAGTGACACTGCTGCCTTAACGATTTGACTGAAATAAGAAAATATCCACACCTAAACATACACACGTTCGTTTACAGACCCATACCCCATCCATGCTCGGTCGCTCGTTCGGTCACAGCTGCTAATCCCACCCACAGTTAAAATAACAATGGGGCGGTCGAACCAGCCAGCCAGCCAAACGCTTGAATCCGAAACCAATCAGTTTAGCACATAAACTGATGACAACTAGGAAGGTGATGACATGGCGGCGGCTGCTGCTGCGGAGGAGGCAATTGGAACATGGAGCAAAATCACATCATAGTTTTTCACAAATGATGTGTTTGCCAACGAAGAACAAACATGAACAAAAACGAACGCGCAGAAAAGAAAGGAACGAAACGAAAACAAGTGTCGCAAGTATCTGAACATAAAAGAAAATTTGGTCTCAACACAAAAACGATTTTTTTTGTGGAGCGCGTACAGCAGACGGAGGGACGAACGGGCGGACGGACGGCCATACACATTTGAACATAAATCATCCAGCAAACGAGTGAGGAGTGCGTGGCAAAATACATCTCATGTTGTGTTGCCTTCGTCACACCCTTTAGGGTGTTGGACAAATGTTCGTTTAGCATTTTGCCTTAAATTTCATTTCATCGGTCATCATCATCATCGTTGTCGTGGAGTTCCAGAAAAATAAACGTTTCAAAGTAAACAAAAGCAAGGAGGAAAGGTTCCACAATATATACATAATTATTTGACACACGTCATAATAATTAAATTTATAAACAAGATAGTCTAGTGAATCATAAAGTTATGGAAGAAAAGCGAGACATAATAATGGTCTGATAATTTATTCTTTGTCCTAAACTGATATTCATGAATAACCAATTTATTATTACTTTTATATTATTTTTTATGTACTGGGGACCACTCAAGAAGTGCGAAATTCCCCTCAAACTATGTACAACATATCAAAAGATAATGATAATTTGAATCATGAATAAAGTTAAGAAAGTATAAAGGTCATAGACGAGTGAATTAAACTTTGCAGAGATTTTTTCGACAAAATATATATTATCAGGAAAATACGTACTAATTTATAAAACTGTAACGAACACGCTTCAACAACGCATTGAAATTATTAAAATTCATGAATGAAAATGATCTGGAATTTCATCGAAAAATCATCTTGACTGCTGAGGCCCATTTCCAACTCGGTGGCTACGTCAACAGGCAAAGTTGTCGCAACTGGGGCTCGGAAAACCCAAGAGTTATTGTTGAGAAGCCTCTCCATCCTCATCGTGTGACTGTTTGGTGCGGTTTATGGTCCGTCATTGGACCTTACTTTTTCGAAAATGAGGTTGGATCAACAGTTACGGTGAATGGATTGCGCTATCGAGAGATGCTTAATAATTTTTTATGGTCGGAGTTGGATGGTATTGATCTGAACAACGTTTACTTTCAACAAGACCATTGCTCTTTTACGGGAAAAGTTTCCGGACCGTGTTATCTCTCGAAGAGGCGATCACAATTGGCCACCGAGATCTTGTGATTTAACACCTTGCGATTTCTTCCTTTGGGGCCACAGCCCAGCGTCGATTCAAGACCTCAAAGATAGAATTCGTGAGGCTATCGAGGACATAGGGCAGCCACTTTGCGATTTGGTTATGGAAAATAACATGAAAAGGATATTGTGCTGTAAGCGTGGTCGTGGTGGCCATTCGGCTGATGTTGTTTTTCATTATTAGCGGCATACCTTCCTCTTTATTATGAAATAAACATCCGATCATTTATCTCAAAAATGACATTTTTCTTTGAATACCTGTTGGTAAATCCTGTATAATGCTCCCTTCGACCGAAAAATGAAAAAAAAATCTACAAAAATGATCCACTCAACATGTAAACACTACTCATCGAAGAAAATAAATAATTTTAAAGATCACACCTAATTGTAAAGGGTGTCCCAAGAAGAGCGCAATTTTTTAATTTTAAATAAAACACAGATATTTAAGAAAAAATCGTGAAACTTTATTATATCGTAAAGTAGACAGAATGAGGTTATGTATGGAACAATATATCGTGCAGATGGCCGCCGCGGCTTTGCTGGCATGCACGCGATCTTTTAATGCAATTTTCAATGACCGTTTTGCATGAATGCTGCGGTATTTCATTAAGGCTTGAGTCGTCGTCGGCTTATTCGCGTAAACCATCGACTTCAAAAAACCCCAAAGAAAAAAATCTAATGGTGTTAAATCGCACGATCTAGGCGGCCAATTCTGATCTCCAAAACGCGAAATAACACGACCGGGAAATGACTGATGCAGCAATTGAATTGTTACTCTGGCTGTATGACATGTGGCGCCGTCTTGTTGGAACCACATGCCCTCCACATTCATTTCTTCAATTCTAGGCAAGAAAAAACTGGTTATCATTTCACGATACCGAACACCATTGACTGTTTGCGCTTGACCTCCCTCATTTTCATAAAAAAAGTCCAATGATTCCTCCAGCCCAAAAACCACACCACACAGTGACACGTTGAGGATGCATTTGCTTCTCGTGAATCACTCGAGGATTTTCCGCACCCAAAATGCGACAATTCTGCCTATTGACGAAGCCATCAAGATGAAAATGGGCCTCGTCACTGAAGATGATTTTATCGGCAAAATCAGCTTTTTCATGCTGTCCATGGTCAGTTGGCTTCAGTTCCTGAGTCAATTGAACTTTGTATGTATGCATGAAGATGCAAATCATTCGTCAAAATTCGCTGCAAAGTGGATTTGGAGACACCAATTTGCTGAGCTCGGTGTCGAATTGAGGTGGATGGAGTTTGAGCGACATCATCACGTACAGCTGCGACATTTTCGGTCGATCGACCTGGTCGATGGCGCGTTGTTGTCTTTACATCACTAACAGACCCACTTTCGGCAAATTTATCCATTAATCTCTTTACAGTTGACTCTTTTGGAGCATTATTGTGACCCCAAATTGATCGCAATTTGTGAACTGTAGCCGCAAAACTTTCACCATTTTGGTAAAACAATTTCACAATGAGAATGCGTTGTTCATTCGTGTAGCGCTCCATTTTTACTAACCTCGTACCTTCTACTAATAAACAATAACAATTGTTCAAATGTCAAACAATGACACTTCGAATGTTGCCAGATTTAAAAATTGCGTTCTTCTTGGGACACCCTTTAGAACGAAACTACTTACAAAATAATTAATTCATTAATTAATTAAAAATAATAATTTCAGTCTATTCCAAAATTGAACACAAGGCATCAATCTTCGAAAAATGTTCCCTAAATCTTATTTATTTTAGTCAATGGTCATAATAAACTTTACAGATTAAATCTAATTTAAATTTATTTGTAAAGGGAGATTTTTTAAAAGCTATAGAAAAGTTTTCAAAAAAAAACATAAAATTCAGAAAAATGCATGAAATCTTTATTTGAATCGATAGAACGGTCCATATAATTTAATGTTTGAAGATTATTTCATGCAAATGTTGACCTTGACTGCGCCAGAAATGGTCCATCCGCTTAGTCCAATTTTGGCATACACTTTCCATTTGGCATACATATATCATGGACATTCAAGAAGTATGCTTTGGATTATATATGTACAACAATTGTTCTTAATTTTACTAAGAATGCTTGAAACTGAATTGATATATTCCAGTTATTGTAAAAAAAACTGTGAAAACCTGTAAATATAGTTAATAAATCATCTGTAAAGCAGGAAAATTAACCGTTAAATAGGTCTCTTTGTATATTGTAAAATGGTGTCCAAACCATAGAAACGTGTTCCGATATTGATCTAACAAAAGTAACAAAAAAGTATTTTGCGAGTGTGAGGAATAATAAAGTCCTTTGGTAAAACATAATCAATATGTAATCTTCATTTTAATTTACTATCAGAAGTTCACTATACGGAAGCGGATAAATGAGAAAATCATTATTGTCTTTTAATGGGATATACCATCTCTTTTGCACTTAAGCGTTTTTATGCTAAATATTTCACATATTACCAAAATAGTATACTGTGTCCATTGTCCATATTTCTAAAAGAAAATGTAACTGTCGCCACAGACGACCATACTGAATATTTTACATTTTTATTTAGTTTATACACTAAGAGAATGTAATTTGGCGATATGTCGTTGTGTTATATATGAAGCTTTCTTTTAATTTGATAAATAAGATTAATCGGCGATTTTATAAAAGATTTTATATTTGCATCCTAAACTATTTTCGATATGCTTTCGAATGCTGAAAACGGTGATATTGGGGACTGCATATTAACAACATAATCTGATATATGAATAAGATTATGAATATTCATAGTCTACCATAAAATGTGGCATCTGTTTAACAAAAGTTTTTAATTTATGTTTAACATATTGAGTTTTTACGGTAGCAAATTTGAAAGAAGATAAAATGTGACGGATTTTCGTACAAGTGCAGTAATATTACAGGAATATATATATATATATATATATATTTTTAATATAGCCAAACCAAAACAAATACAAATATTGAAAAAATAATTTTATAAATAAATATAATATTTTTATTTTTTCAAACCACGCTTGTAGGGCAAAGCTACCAATACGTTTACATATCGAAATAAAACTTCAAGTCAATTCAAAAAATAAATATTCTGATATTTATATTTTCAAAAGATATTGGTAGATAGTGCATGGGCTACAGTTGATTGTATTTCCATTCTATTTTAATTCCAAAAGTACAAATTTTGAAAATCCATTTTTTCACGTACATAGTGCAAAATAACTCAGCTTCACGATTTAACCAATTTTTACCGTAAAAGTAAAAAGTACGAATTTGGAGAAATCTTTTCATTTTGCGTGTCTATGCAGTCAGAGGAATGTATACACCGAATTCCATTTTTCTAGCTGCGGTCCTTTGGTTGGTACCATTTTTATCACCTTTTTCTATTTTACCCCCTTAAGAGTACGACTTTCTAAAATTATGGCTAGATCTTTTTATAATTTTATGACGATCAAGAATATGTATAGAATAGAATAGAGTTTCAGGTCGATATTTCAAAGTTAGTATACCCCCATCCTGGAGGTGGAAGGTATAAAAATCACCCCAACCTTCCTAAAATTAAAGCTGTTATTACTTATATGCAGATGATCGGAATTCTCTGAAATTTGAACTTTGGCATTGCTTTTATGGACGTTTCATACACTTGGAATATGGGCTATATTGACACAACCCTTCTGCTATCTTCCAAACAAAGTGGACAAGCCTTGATTGAAATAAAACCGATATAACTTCCATAAGGGTAGTCAAAATCAGTTGCAATTTGATATTTGAAAATCTTTTTATAATCATATTAAACCTAAAAAATAGTTATGATTTAGCCACGCCCCTTCTAGTACCTCCCACACAATTGTTCCTATTTTAGGCGAAATTAAATACTTTATAACTCGTATACCGGTGACTGAAATCCATTATGACTTCGTATCTGATTTACATTCACATTCAAAAGTGTGGAATTGCTACAAACTTCTATTACCTCCCACACGCATAACCCAGCGCTAAGTAAAATTGAAATTCTTTCATACACATGTTCGATGAGAGTGAGGATATATAAGTCGGTTTAACCTACTGACTTAACCTTACTTACTTGTTTTTTTTTTCATTTATTTGCGACCTTAAATCGGACAATAACAGAGAACATTAAATGTATTATTTATATTATTCATCATTTTAGAGCACGTAAATGGGGAAACAGATTTTTTTTGGTTTTATACCTTGTATATAACTAATCATAATGACATTATTAAACTTAAATGACAACTTGAATTGTTGTATATTAGGCGGTTAGTTAAGATGTTGCAGTTTATTGCTCATATAAGTATGATTGACTAAATAGCTTGACCAATTTAATGCAGGCAACAATTCGGCTATCCACTAAATTTCTAAACGATAGCTTTCCTTATTCGCCCCTATACATACATACTTATAATAGACATATCCTTGTTGTTTAAGGCCACGTAATTGTTGGATTATTTTTAATTATTTTCGGGGCGTTTACAGCCAATAAAGTTTGTAGTTCCGAAAAACTCGGGGAGGTTCTACAAACGTCATTACATTTCCAAGCAATTGGTGCTTCCTCGTTTGTATACGTGTCGATATGTTCGACGGCATTTCGGTGTGGGCGGCGAGTATTCCGAAATGAATTTTCCGTGCATGTCACACACAGCAAGCGGAATGTTTGGCGATGGCGGTTTTCTTTTTTCTCTCTCGTTTTTCTGGTAAATAAATGGCATTTATATCATTGATAACAGCCCAAACACTTTACATTGTTCTTTTATGGACTGACTGACTGACGTTCACGTGATGTGTATGTCGCGACGTACATAAGTAATTATCAGATCGTTTTCCATTTTTGTTAATGAACTTTATATGTAAATAAGGTGTACACATTAGAGGTGTTTTTTATATACAATATTATTATTCCCTAGTAGTATTGTAGTGTAGGAGGGTCAATTGTTACAGAAAAAAATTATGAAGTGACTTTCCTCTTATTTTACAATAACGATTAAACGACCACAAATTGTTCAGATCTATCAAAGCAATTCTCAGTTGGGTTCACTTTGATTTGCCATATCATCATGAATAGACTGCCAGCAAAGCAATGTTTGCAAATTGTTCTAATTTAATTTTTTAAAAAATCATAGCTCAGTTCCAATGTGATGATGCTCAATTTTGGCTCAATGGATATACCAATCAGAAAAAATTGCCGTGTTTGAAGTTCACGACACTACATCAAACAGTGGGTTTGTTGTTACAGTCAACGAAAACCACGTTTGAAAATTATTTATATTACTTTGAATGGAATGGAATGTTGACTGTGAAGCCATTTTTCCAACTAATCAAAAATCGTAAAAAACTAAAATTTTTATACCCTCCACCTCCAGGATGGGGGTATACTAACTTTGTCATTCCGTTTGTAACACCTTGAAATATCGACCTGAGACCCTATATATATATTCTTGATCGTCATAAAATTCTAAGACGATCTAGCCATGTCCGTCCGTCTGTTGAAAGCACGCTAGCATCTAAACGAAAGGTAGAACGTTCACATTTTCCATAAATGCGTCTTATAGTCGTAGATCGGTTGGGATTGAAATGGGGCGAAATCGGCCCAAAGGGAAAAAATTTTCCCTCACAAGGACTAAAAATACCCATAATAATCCCTAATATTTTAGCGTATTTAAGCATGTTTTTTGAATATGTCTGTTTATATTTGCTTGATATTTGGTATGCGCATTCCCCTTATAGAAAAAAACGTGCACCATAAAGTGATTCTTATTTGTAGGGGGTGAAATGGGGCAAAAAGGGATAAAAATTGTACATATTAAACGACAACAGCTAGAAACACGAAATTAGGTGTGTACATTCCTCTAATTGAGTAGATACATAATATAAAAGTATTTTTTCCAAATTCGTACTTTTAAGGGGTAAAATAGGAATAGAGGGATAAAAATGGTACCAACCAAACGGCTGTACCTAGAATAATGAAATTCGGTCTGATTGCATAGATAAGTAAAATACACGGATTTTTCAAAATTCGTTCTTTTTGGGGTTAAAATGAAAAAAGGGGATAAAAATAGTACCAACCTAATGACCGCAGCTAGAGTCATGAAATTCGGAGTACACATTCCTCTGAGTGTGTAGACACGGAAAATAAACTGATTTATCGAAATTCGTACTTTTTGGGGCTAAAATGAAAAAAGGGATAGAAATAGTACCAATCAAATGACCGCAGCTAGAGTCATGAAATTCGGAGTATACATTCCTCTGACTGCGAAAAATAGACGAATTTTTCGAAATTAGAACTTTCAAGGGATACAATGGTACAGAGGGATAAAAATAGTACCAACTAAACGACTACAGCTAGAATGATAAAATTCTGATTGCATAGAAACGTCAAGGGGGTAAAAATGGTACCAACCAAGTGGGCGTAGCTGAAATCATGGTATTCGGTGTATACATTCCTCTGACTGCATAGACACGCAAAATAAAAAGTTTTTTTCCAAATTCGTACTTTTTCTTTTACGGCAAAAATTGGTTGAATCATGAACATAGGTTATTTTGCACTATGTACGTTTGATAATGGATTTTCAAAATTTGTACTTTTGGAATTCAAATAGAATGGAAATACAACCAACTGTAGCACCCACTATCTACCAATATTTATGACTTAGAAAATATAAATATAAGAATATTTATTTTTTTGAATTGACGTATTGGTAGCATTACCTTATAAGCGTGGTTTGAAATAATTAAAATATTATATTTATTTATAAAATTAATTTTTTTTGGTTTGGCTATTTAAAAAAATTATATTTTCCTGTAATATTACTGCACTTCTACGAAAATCGACAACCTCTATGGAATGCAATCCATGGTGGAGGGTATATAAAGTTCGGCCCGGCCGAACTTAACGCCGTTTTTATTTGTTTATTTTGGCATTGGGCGTGGCACTGAAATTTTTCATTTTATTGTAGACTCAAATGCAATCACTGGTAATGATTTGTATTAAAATATATATTAAAATAAGAAATTTATGACGTTTTTTACTTTCAACTTACGTGGGAGGTAGACGTGGTTGTGGGCGGATTTAAACAAAAAATGTTTTTGATCTAATTTGAGGATATAATTATAAATATAATTTCAAAGTACTAGCTAAATAGAAGAAATGATGCCTAAATAATGAAGTCACTGACTCATTTTTTGTGAAGTAATTTAATATAGAAGATGATTTTTCAGAGCCCAAATTGTCAAACTCATTTTATAAGTTACTCTAACACACAAATCAAAATTTATATTTAAAGTACTTTCAAGGGTCTATTATTTCAGAAAAAAAATGACTAAAATGCAACACAAAAAATTTGTTCACAGATGACTTGATCTTTTTTTGGTGGAGTGACTGGTAATTGTCTTTCCATTTGCATGGGGTGCGATCCGGTCTAATGTACATTACCATATACAAAATTTCATAGTATTCCGATCGTCCGTGTGGATATTATAAGAGCTTTTATTTTGCGTAGGTTAGGGCTATTTCGAGTTTCCTTTTAAAATTACACCGTGGTTGGAAATGGCATGTCCCCTTCCATGAATTTTCATCGCTTTTTGTGGAAATCGTATTATCACAATATGGATTCCAAATGAAAGAGTGGAATTTGTTTTAAAAATATTTCAAATTTCATGCTTCTACCCGAGTTAGTTTAGCATTTACAACCACGTCAAATGTTTCCGATATTTATTTAGTCTATTCATATTTATTCATTTAAAAAAATAATGCGTTTTCGCTTCGCTAAATGGGCCAAAGTTTATTTGGGAGGAGATAAAGAATTTTAGCGAAAAGTCGTGTTTTCAGATGAAGCTTATTTTCATCTCGGTGGCTATGTCAATAAGCCAAATTGCCGCATATGGTGTTCAGAGAACCCACACGCGACTATTGAGAAGCCAATGCATCCACAGCGAGTCACTGCTTGGTGTGGATTTTGCGCTGTACTGAAAAATTGGGTTGATTGAATGAGGCCAGTCGTGGTAGTCATATGAATGATATTGTATTCCATTATCTAAAGACAAAGTTCAACCTTTCCAATAAAAACAGAATTTTGAAAAAATAATCACAATTTTTTATAGCCGATGTTAGTATATATAAAAACACCGAAATTAGCATTAATTATATATATATCGTTACCAAAATATAACTAGTAAATCAAAAAAAAAAATTTTTTTCAAATCCATGCTTTATGGAAGCAGAATTCTATTGGGCCTAGAAATTATTTTTTAGTTATCTTTTGTAGAAGGAAAAATTACTGCAAAATTTCAGTTTTTTATCTGCCATAGAACGGCATATATTCGAAAATGGGTTTTAACTTCGTATGGGAGGTGCCACGCCCACATTTCCATTACCGCCCATTTTTGTCACAACTACGCACATTAATGCTAGATGCACTTACACAAAATTACAGTAGGTGTAATTTTGGTTTTAACTTCATATGGGAGGTGCCACGCCCACTTTTGCATTACCGCCCATTTTAGGCGCAACTACGCACATTGATGCTAGATGCACTTACACAAAATTTCAGCACTCTAGGTGTCATAGAACTGACAATATTCAATAATAGGTTTTAACTTCGTATGGGAGGTGCCACGCCCACTTTTCCAATACCGCCCCTTTTTGGCAGAACTACGCACATTGATGGTAGATGCACTTACACAAAATTTCAGCACTCTAGGTGTCATAGAACTGACAATATTCAATAATAGGTTTTAACTTCGTATGGGAGGTGCCACGCCCACTTTTCCAATACCGCCCCTTTTTGGCACAACTATGCGAATTGATGGTAGATGCACTTACACAAAATTTCAGCACTCTAGGTGTCATAGAACTGACAATATTCAATAATAGGTTTTAACTTCGTATGGGAGGTGCCACGCCCACTTTTCCAATACCGCCCATTTTTGGCACAACTATGCGAATTGATGCTAGATGCACTTACACAAAATTTCAGCACTCTAGGTGTCATAGAACTGACAATATTCAATAATAGGTTTTAACTTCGTATGGGAGGTGCCACGCCCACTTTTCCAATACCGCCCCTTTTTGGCACAACTATGCGAATTGATGCTAGATGCACTTACACAAAATTTCAGCACTCTAGGTATCATAGAACTGACAATATTCAATAATAGGTTTTAACTTCGTATGGGAGGTGCCACGCCCCTTTGTCCAATTGGTCAAATTTTTCCATTTCCTTGTATTGTCATCGAAAATGATTAAGTGTGCAAAATTTGAGCAAAATTGGTTGAGAAAAAAGCTTTCAAAAATTGATTTCAAATTTTGTGGCACACAAACATATATAGAAAGTAACCTTATATAAAGCATGGAAAAAAAGACTCAACTAACATTTTTTTGCAAATCGAGATTTTTGGTATTTTAACAAAATACAACAATTTCGGTCATAATAAACAAAAATATCGATTTGCAAAAAAATGTTAGTTGAGCCATTTTCATATTTTGGTAACGATATGTGCCAATACAGTTACATAGTTTTGTGTTATAATATACAAATTATTCTACTTTTTAGCGTTAAAGGTCTTTGTTGTCCCCTATACGTAGGTAGGTATTGTCGAGTAAACAAAGAATCTGTTGTTCAAGTTCCTCAGACACCCCAAAGAAACGGTTGAAAAGCCTAAAACTTAAATCATTATCAGTTTCTCATTGTATTTAAAAAGAAGACACTTAGATCTTTCAAACGATTTATACGCTGCTTAGTTAATACTTGAGGAATATCTTTGTATTCTTCCAGAGAACCGAGTTTATTAAAAAATTGTCGTCCTTTTTTTTAATTTCGGGAATATTTTCCCTTAAGTTTGTAAGATATCCGTACTGCATACAAATTTATTTAAAAGTGGTGTTTAGTAAGGAGGAACTCTACGATGATTTTATAAATCCACCGTTATTTGACTGAATTTTCACTAAAACTACTTTTTTTCAAAAATACAAGTTTTGTGTCACTCCAATTTAAAGCTCTCAAAATGTCTATGAAATGCAAGTTCAACAAAAATACCTTAAATTTAGCAAAATAGATAAAAACGGTAATAACAGGGGAATGACGACCGTTTCCTGTAAAAACCTCAAATTGTGGAAAACATTTTCCCCACTTTTTTAATTTGGATTTTTTGGAAAAAATACTAAATCTGCAAATCTTGTAATTGTTCATCATTGATACACTCCACTTTCAATCCGAATATAATTTAATTCAGTGAAAAAGTGAAAACGGGAAGGATTTTTGTATCCTATAAACGTATGTGTTTGACAAAAAATGTTAAATCGGAAAGGACATTGGTAAGGGAACGAAATAGGTGAAATATAATATGTATAGTTTGGCCAAAATCGGTTAAACATCTTGGAGCAACATTTCTATTTGCGCTATATCTAAATCTGAACCGATCTTAGCCACTTTCACCATATGTTTTTTACTTGCATTATAAGCTGTTGTGCCAAATTTAAAGAAAATCGAGCACAATATGGTTTCTAGAGCGGAAAATGTCAAATCGGGAGCGACATTTGTATGGGGGCTATATCTAAATCTGAACCGATTTGCCTCAAATTAAATAGCATTCGTCCTTGATCCACAAAACTTACTTGTGCCAATTTTTGTTAAGATCGGACTATAATTGCGACCTGTAATTTGATTACAACAATAGATGGACAGACGGACGGACGGACATTGTTAAATCGATTCTAAAAGTGATTCTAAGTCGATCGGTATAATTAACAATGGGTCTATCTCGCTTCCTTTTGGGTGTTACAAACAAATGCACAAAGACATAATACTCTCGTGGAGTGTATAAACATCTCTGAATAGAAATGTAGAAATTTTGAAGGGCCATAAACCTTGTCTGTAATTCATTTCTAAAACACAGCTATTATAAGATACAATAGGAAAAACGAACTCTCGTTACCGGTTACTTTCATTTCCTAAAATGCCTAATGGCCAGCTGGAAATGTAAATATTATACAATATTTATACACAGTTCATTGTTGTATGTTTATACGAGTGCACATATATTTAAATTATATATTAGCATTAAAACCAAACCGTAGACATGATTTATAAAGTGTTATTTGATGACTGGGATAAGGCTAAATTGGATTAATTTTTTACATACATTTAATCTCGTAATAACAGTAGTTTTCAATGCTATTGATTACGTTAGTAGCCCTAATAATTGTTTATAAATTGTAGCCAATTCATTTGAAGAAAGTTGATTGCATTTGAAAATTGCAGAAATCTCAAAGAAAACATTGACGGCATACCTATCGTATTTTTTGGCTTTATTAAATAAAATTTAAAAAATAATTTCTCTTTCTCGCAATGCACTATGGGACAAATGGCCCATTTCACTGGCCAAAAGTCTTAAACATCAAATATGTAATTGTAATGAAGACTGTTGACGATCGACCATATGATCGACATCAGCTGATGCTGGCATGTTGAAGATCGACCATATGATCGACGTCACCTGATGCACGTTTGACATACTGTGACATCCACATGCAGATGGCGTTATTGTTTGTTTTATGTTTGACAAAGTTGTGTTTTGTGTACTTCGTACGAAGCAAGTCGTGCTAAAATAAAATATTAAAAACCATAGTATGTGTTGTTTTTATAAATTGTCTCCTCTAGACTCCGTCTAGGGGAGACCAACAGTTCCACCAAACTGTTAGGATTCTGTTCAAACACTGTAAGTATATATTCTTCTTGCAGAAAGCTATTCCTCAATTAATTAACCCATTTGGGACCTGTTTATTTCATTGGTCACTAAAACTTTATTTACTGTGCGGACTATATTTGCCAGTTAATAACTCTTTTACTTCAGGAAGAATTAGGAAGCGGTTTTCGTTGTGAAAACCGTCAACCCAAATTTATAAAGGACATAATCACAAACTGTAACTTCTCGCTTTTGTTCGGTGCAATATTTGATCCAGCAATTCGACATTTTTGATAATGAGTGATATTTTCACCGAGGGGCCAAATATGTGCAAAACCAGATATTAATTAATGTGTTCGTTCACAACACTTCAAGCTTTAATTCTATGTTTAGCTTTACTGTCCCAAACCGTCCCAAAATTGTAATAGCCTATATAACATCACATTTTAAAGATTTCGGCAACCGTCACAAGGCTACTTCAAATATTTAACATTTTTATCCAACTAGAAATCTGAATACACTTGTGTAGCACACAATTTACGATTACTTAAAAATTAGACAAAAAGCAGGCCCTGTGAACACTTTTGCAACTAAACTATAAAAGTACTTATTTAACAGATTGCTGATTTAAAGGTATATTTTTTCCAAGAAAACCAAAGCCATTTTCTGTTACTCTGATGTATTCTTTATAACATTTTGCCATCAAATATGTAGAGAAACAAAGTGTACAATTTGACTTTTGGCCAGTGAAATGGGTCATTTGTCCTATAGTGCAATGGTGCGATTTGGATGAGTTCACCATTTATAGCTTCTACTAATTGTACACTGAAAGAATTTTTCTTCATAATATTTATGAAGCGAATTCTTCATAAATATAATGAAGGATTTAATAGTTTTTGTGAAATATTTCATAACTTACAACTACATTTTCAGTGTGTCGACTTTATTCGTTGAATGCTAGCAATTCTCATTTGTGCTCTTTTAACTCGGACATAATTATTTACCCTGATTTAGGTCAAAGGCATATTCATTGCAAAAACTCTCGCAGTGGTGGTGTGTGTTGATTGGTTAGCCAACAAGTTAGAGCTTTCTTTGATTTTTTAATTTATATTGGAAACATCAGTAGACATTATTACTATTTATCAAACTCTTTCATAAAATTAATGAAGCTTCTTCATAAAATCTTATCACTCAATTTTCTTAAATCATATTGTGAAATATAATGAACTTGTAGGACAAAAGTTCATCGAATGAAGAACTGGATTTCATAGTTTCTAACAAATGTTTCATAAATTCTCTGACACTTTTCATTGATTTATGCATTATGAAACATGGTTCATACATTTTATTAAATGTTTTTTTAATGAATATTTTCAAAATCATAACTATTATGAAGATAATTCTCTTCAATACTAAAACCTATTAGGATTCTGTGCCATTTCAAGAATTCTGTGATTTCCTTTGTGGAATCCAGAGCTGTTAAGTAATGATTAGTAATCGTAATCATTAGTACTTAGATTACTTTTTTTAAAGTAGAAGTAATGATTACAATACGATTACATTCAGTTTTATACGATTAGTAATTGATTACGATTACAAGTAATCAAAAAATAATCAGGATTACTTGCGATTACTGAAAAATAATCAAAAGTAATCAAAAATGAGTTCGACTACTTTAAAAGATTACTTTTGATTACTTTTGACTATTTTAGATTACTTTTGATTACTTTTGATTTTTTGTGATTACTTTTGATTCTCGCGAAATCGGTATGAGAGTCATAGTAGTCTGTTTGTCAAAACTTTTGACTTCTCAATATATGTCAGTTTTGATTTTTTCTGTTCTCGTTCTTTTGCCAGCTAAAACCGAAAGGTAACGGTAATCGCAAGTAATCCTGATTATTTTTTGATTATTTGTAATCGTAATCAATTAGTAATTAGAAATTGTTGAATAGTGGATTATATAATCATTACGATTCTTTTTAAAAAGTAATGTAATTGATTACTAATCGTAATCGAAATTTAACAGCTCTGGTGGAATCTGAGAATGTTGTTGACGTTGTACATGTATGACAAGAAGATTTTGCACAAAGATGAAATGTCGTCTTAGCATTACATTGCCAAACAGATTTCATTTCATACGAAATGAGAATTTTCAGTACTTCTGTACAAATGATGACACCTCGACAGAAAAGAAAATTCGGGAAAATATATATCTATATCAAAGACTAATGAGAGAGATCAATAATATTTATTTTATATTAAATATATTATAGAGCAATGCACCTAAACATCTCACATCTCGTTCCCAATTTGTTATTTACCTTAGCGAAAATCCCTTTAGAATCCTCAGTCGATTCAAATGTCAAATTCTTACTGTGATTCAAATTTTTTGAAAATTGCTGTCTCCCATCAAATGTCACGGTTCTGACGTAGTATGATTCACATTTAAAACTTGGTGATATGTTCATAGAAGAAATAATTTTAAAGAGAAACCCCTCCAATTCATCAATGAAATATTATCGTATTCCAATCGACACGAAAATCAAAAGCAGCAGTCGTAGATTTTTGTTTGAATATCAAATGTTTTTCATTTACGCATTTTCCCTTTCAACTGTGAACAAAATCCTGTGGTAGTTTAAATGATTTCTGCCCTTTCGTTTATGGGTCATCACAACGAAAAGGTCAACATTAATGACCGGTGGCATCCCAGCGAGCGAATGATATCGAATTATAGTAATTTCCACGGAAACACGCCGTTTTAAAAGAGTGTAAATTATCTGCGTTGCAGTCAAGAAAATCACAAGACATAGACGTAATAAGTTCTCATGAATATTTTAAACTGAAATTTCCAGCAAATGTCAAAGTGTATAATCGTCGAAGGGGAATTGCTTTAATTACAACAAATTAGAACCTCATGAATGACGTCCCAACTCAATATTGTTTATGGACAAACTCAATTGACGCAATTAATGGTAACCCCTTTTGGGCAAATACCACAAGCTCCCTCCCACTCAATATATTGGAAATGTTCAAAACAGAAACCTCTTTCTCAGCCTGGCGTCTATAGATGATGCCAATGCTTTAGCAGTTTCCATTCATTTGATGTTTTCCACAAACTTTCATCCGATAGTTTCATTCCATTCGGTTCTTTCACATCCGGAGTTTGATGTGGTTGGCTTTTTGTCTATTTCTAGAACTATACGCAATTAATTAACTTAATTTACGACAACTTTCATTTATTTCCAATCAAATTAGTACTTATTGTTTAATGTGAAATGGTTACTTAACGATTGCCATCATTTTGAAAGTTGACAAAGAGGAACATCGGACTATAAATCTAAAATGAATCACATATGGAAGACTAAAAAGAGAACCGACGTCCAGTCTTCAAAACAAAAACCAAAATATTAGCCGAAAAAGTTATTTAACATGAATATAATCCATCTGACAGATAAGAAAAGAATGACTACAGAAACAGATTTACCACCTTGGATATATGGACTTCCAAAAATACACAAATTCACTGATCTTTGAAATTTCCATATATATTGTGGACATCAAAAAATTGACAAATGATTCTCGTTATAACATCAAGGATGCTATAGATTTTAAATCAAAGCTAAACAACGTGCAAATAGAGGACTACGAAGCACTAACTTCTTTTGACGTGGTTTCCTTGTTTCGGAGCATACAAATAAATCAAATAAATGGGCCATACTGGTAAAATATACACAAATACCACATGGACTATTCAAAGAAATATGAAACATTTGTATAAGGGACTTACGATATTTTAAGAACGGAGACCTTTTTCCCCCGGTACACATTGTGATGGAAGAATTACTGGACTCTTCAATGAAGTTCTTGAACCGTAAGCCAAAATTCTTAATCAAATCTGTGGACGACCTGTTCCGAATAATAAAGTAAAAGGATGTGGAAAATACATTATTTATACTTAATGTATACAACCAACAAATACAATTGACGATGGAAGAGAAAATTAACAACAGGATACCATACTTTAACTCACTAATAATTAAAGAAGGAAACAAACTTAAACTAGACTTGTGCCAGAAAACAACAGCATCAGGAAGCTTGATAAATTGCCATTCAAAACACCCAAGAAGGACTATAATAAACACAGCGACGAATTTTATATCCAGGGTTTTAGCCATAAGTGGCAACGAATTCCACGAATCTAATAAATAATATAAATCTAATCTAATAATATTAAGAAAGAATGAATTCCCAAACAATACCATTCATGGTCTATGGAAACGAGCTACGGACAGGAGAAATAATGACACAGCAACACAAAAAAACGTACAAATCAATGACCTTTACACCTGGACTGTCGGATAAATTTAATCAATCTAATATAAAGGTTGTTAAATTGTAAGGGCCGATGTTGAATGTGAACCACACCTAAACGTCAAGTTTTTTTCTGCATTTCATTTGACATTTCTCAATTTCAAACTAACTTAATTTGAACCATGGAACAATCGAGCTCCGCGTTCAAATCAAATTGCATATCGTGCACTTCGTGATGAGGCATCTTCAGTGATGAGGCACATTTTCACTTCAGTGGATTCGTCAAAAAGCAGAATTGCCGCATTTGGGTGAATGATAATCCAAGAGTGATTGTCGAAAAACCAATGAAGCCACAAAGAGTGATTGTTTGGTGCGGTTTATGGGCTGGCGGCATCATCGGGCCGTATTTTTTCCAAAATGAGGCCGGTCAAGCAGTTACTGTGAGATGATAACGAACTTTTTATGGCCGGATTGGAAGATATGGATGTGGACGATATGTGGTTTCAACAGGACTGTGACACTAACCACACAGCTATCGAAACATTGGCTCTTTTGCACGACAAATTCAATGGCCGTGTTATCTCACGTAGTGGCAATGCCGATTGCAAGTACTTCCCTAGGAAGCACATTTTAATCGAATCTCAAAATCCAAATTTAAATTTTTCCGCTTTTGACGAAGTTCTGCGAACAACAACTTCCAAAAAAGTCGATAATATGTAACATTTTACAAATAGCATTTTCACAAGTGAATGGTAACGAATTTTTAGTATTGGGTCACAGGTGTCCGTTTTGCACCCAGAAGGTCTGAAAGAATTCTCATTGTCAGAACTCTATTGTGAAATTTTATGAGGATCATTTTTGTGGAAGATCTTACCCCTCCAGCTCCTCTCTTTATGAGTCAATTTAAACCTTTTTGAGAAAATCAAAAAAATCATTTCAAAAAGGACATATAACGATTACAATGTTCTAAAAAAATTGACGCAACATTTCAGTGGGGGTTACCAAGGACACCAAAATTGTATATTACTAGGGCTGAAATTCGTCGTTCGATCGATCTTTCACGATAAACGATAAATACAAATTGAACATTTTTTTGCAAAATGTTCATCTTCGCAGGAGATATGGTTAAAATGATTTGTAAGCATGACATTTTTATTTTATATATTTTTTTTGCGATCTATCCAACGGATAAGGCTGATTTTATGCATGTGTATTAAGAACCAATGTCGTTTGTAACATATATGTTGTCAGTAGCGAAAAAAAATCTGTAATTGTTGCAAAAATCCAGAAATCCACGAATGTATTTATTTTAACTTTCTCTATTTGAGTTTCTGAAACAATTCAAGTTCACTTGACAAATATTCCCTATTTAGTCAGCGATCATAAGTGAAAACAATTTTGGTATTCTTCATATGACAGAAAGTGGGTTTTTCTAAAGGCACTTCTCACATTTTGTTACTTTATAGCCAACATTTATTTTAGTTCAATCTTATTTTAATCGCGTTTAAAAGGTTTTCCAGATTTTTAGGGTATATCGTGTTATCAAATTCCACGATATCGTCGTTTACAACATTTTGCGTCCCACGTTATCAGATTAAAATAATAGTGAAAATGTAGGCTGTAAAGTCATTATGGCTGTTTTTCGATAAGACTGGTTAACTAAGCTGCGATAACAAAAATCTAACTAAAATATTAAAATTTCACGGAAAATCAAAAATTCTTTTTTAAAATTGTCACCAAAAGCAATATCAATGTGTGTGTGAAAACAAATTTTGAAAAAATAATTTTGTGTTAAAAATGTTTGACTTAG
Organism: Polietes domitor; assembly: GCA_947397865.1. Taxonomy (NCBI): domain Eukaryota; kingdom Metazoa; phylum Arthropoda; class Insecta; order Diptera; family Muscidae; genus Polietes; species Polietes domitor. Next base: position 65,998,072 of record OX377621.1, read on the forward strand.
CCTGGATAATTATCCAGTGTAAGTTAAAATTATGGTTATAGAGGCTAAGTCCAATAAAGTCAACACAAAATATTTTTTGAAAATTTCCTTTGATACATATATAGGGTGATTTTTTAAGAGCTTGATAACTTTTTTTTTTTAAAAAACGCATAAAATTTGCAAAATCTCATCGGTTCTTTATTTGAAACGTTAGATTGGTCCATGACATTTACTTTTTGAAGATAATTTCATTTAAATGTTGACCGCGGCTGCGTCTTAGGTGGTCCATCCGCTTAGTCCAATTTTGGCATTTCCACGTTTTTGAGTAACAGAGACCCAATTGGTGCGAACGGCGACGAATCGAAAATTGGTGGTCATCATTAACACTGGCCGATACAGCTGCGATATTTTCTTCAGTTCGCACTCTACGTAAGCGTGTTGGTGGTTTAATGTCCAACAATGTAAATTTGGTGCGAAATTTAGTCACAATAGCCCGAATAGCCGCTTCAGTGGGTCGATTAAACTGACCATAAAATGGAAGCGCGCAATGAACTTTCTTAACAGAGCACGCATTTTGATAATAAAATTCAATAATTTGCAAGCGTTGTTCGTTTGTAAGACGATTCATGATGAAATGTCAAAGCATACTGAGCATCTTTCTCTTTGACACCATGTCTGAAATCCCACGTGATCTGTCAAATACTAATGCATGAAAATCCTAACCTCAAAAAAATCACTCTTTACTTATACAATATGAAAAATTTTTTTTTATTTTGAGCAAAAAATTAAATTTTATTAACGTTTTTGTTATCGCAGCTTGTTATCCCGGCTTAGAGAAAAACAGCCCTATTGTCAAACTGAACATAGTGTGTTGGAATTCAGAGTGGAGTGGATAAAGTGCCAAATAGTCCAAACATCACAAAGACGACTTGGATTATTACCGATATTAAATTTTCACTGACTTATAGAGTTCATTTCTTTTGCTTTCCATTTTTATACACTCCACGAGAGTATTATGTCTTTGGCATTTGTTTGTAACGCCCAAAAGGAAACGAGATAGACCCATTAATTATACCGATCGACTTAGAATCACTTTTTGAATCGATTTAGCAATGTCCATCTGTCTGTCCATCTATTCTTGTAATCACGCTACAGGTCGCAATTGTAGACAGAACCAAATGAAACTTTGCACAACGAAGTTTTTCGGTACAAGGACGAACGCTATTTAATTTGAAGAAAATCGGTTCAGATTTAGATATAGCCCCCATACGAATTTCACTCCCGATTTGACTCTTTTCACTCTAGATTAAAATTGGCAAAACATCTTATATTTCAACTAGAAACACCTGTGACAAAAATGTGTTCGATCGTTTCAGATTTATATATTGCTCCCATACAAATTTCACTCCCGATTTGACTTTTCCCGCTCTAGAAACCACATATTGTATCAGATTGTCTTCAGATTTGGCAAAACATCTTATATTTAAACTAGGAACACCTATGGTGAAAATAGTTCAGATCGGTTTAGATTTATATATAGCTCCCATACAAATTTCGCTCGTGGCATGATATTTTCCACTCTATAAACCACATATTTTAACAGATCCTCTTCAAATTAGGCGAAATATCTATATTTGTTCTATAAACAGCCATGACGCAAATGGGTCAGATCGGTTCAGATTTATATATAGCTCCCACACAAATTTCATTCCCGATTTGACTTTTTCCACTCTACAAACCACATATATTAACAGATCTTCTTCATATCTTTCAAAATATCTCATATTTCAACTGGAAATACCCATGGTGAAAATGGGTCATCGGTTCAGATTTACATATAGCTCCCATACAAATTTCGCCCCAAAAATTTCCCATACAAATTTCGGATAGACTTTTTCCGCACCAGAAAGCACGAATTTTCAAAAAATGAAATGATACTTGAACTGGATGAACTTATTGCGAAAGTTAGTCACTATATTCCATGTTTGGATATAGAACCGATATAAATATTTCCGATTTGACAAATTGGACCAGGTAATATTAGCCTATGATTAGGAAACATACAAAAATTCTTCCCGTTTTCACTTTTTTACCGAGTTGAGTTGTTTTCGGATAGAAAGTGGAGTGTATCATATAGTCGGCCCCACCCGACTTTAGCCTTTCCTTACTTGTTTTCTTTAGTGTCCGTTTTCCAGAAGACGAATTCGTGCGAATTTTTATAATTCACACATTATATACGTTAAGATATATGCTGCCCCACATACTTATATCATCTTTGGACAATTTATAATGTCTACATTTCAGTCGATTCCTTCGTCTAAGACGAATTCGTCTTCTGGAAACCGCCTCTTAAATCAGGCATTTTCTCTCTTCATAACAATAGCCACCACGTGGTTTCCAATCAATTTTAAAATTAAAATATCCACGATGTCCACATCATTTAATATAAATAATACAAATATAAAAATAAATTTAAGCTAATGTTCAAATTCATGATTATTTTTAAACCAAATTTTTAATGTAAAAATACCTTTAATAAATTTATTTTTAATGCGTATAACCTTTTTTGGTAGACAACTACAGCTGTATGATGATACATACCTTTAAACTCCGTTTAATGATAAATCAGCCAGTATAATCCTTTTCCGTTTACAGTGCGTTCAAATATGATTCCTTATGTTTTTTTTTAATTTGTGTAATTCACTTTTTTCACAGTGTATCCATAAATCGATTTATATCCAATTTCCAGCAAACAATTACTTTATTTGTTTGCCAACGAACTCTATTAAACTTGGTCGGTAGTTGTTTTGTGTTAATTATGGGGGTTATTCAAAAAATTAACATTTCATTTTTTCCTTCTACGTTGAATTTGTTTTTCTTTTCTTTTTTCGTTCTATTTTGATATTTTCATTTGTTGTGACACTTTAGTTTGCTGTTGCCGTTACAATGACATCAATTATTCTCAAACAAACAAGCAAACATTTCACAAACTGACACTTTTTCCGTTGAAATAATAATTTCCAAATACAATTTTCGGTTGTTTGGTGTTGTCGTTGTTGTTAAAATTTTTATGGATATTAAATTACACTGAGTGCCAGAAATAAAACACAAACACTGCGTTGAACAAGCGGCGGTTTTTAAAAGAATTTTTCTCTTTTGTTTCGTATTTTGTATTTAATGGTAACAAATAAACATTGAATGTTATGTTTTTAGCACTTTTGACACTTTTTTTGCGTGGCGTGGGGTAATTTCCCCAATTTAATTATGCAAATGGACCTGCTGTTGGTCACTACTGTGGAGGATATTTTTTTTTGCTAATTTTACACCGGAATATTTAAGAGATGAAGAAATTTCTTTAATTTATTTATTAGCGTTTTTTGCTAATAAATCTGCTTGGGTGTATTCACCTTTTTGTTGCTCTTTAACACCAAGTCACACACACACAGGGACAGACATGTACACTCACACAACAATTCCGCCGTTTGACATTGATTGAGGAACACACCTCTAACGGGGTGTCACAGGTCGGCAAACGGCGTTGGCCGCCGTACACAATAATTGCGTTTTATTATGATGGATTAATTTCGACTCGTAGTCGCCGCCGCGCTCTTTGCCTTATTTTGGAAAATCCACAATTAACACCTTCACAAATACTGTTGTTATCTCTCCGTCAAACAGACCGCTGTTTGATTGGGTATTTTTTTCTTCTTCTACAACACTTCCGCTTTACTCATTTCCTTTTGCCTTTACACTGTTATTCTCAATAATTTGTTATTTATGATTTGCTTTTTTCACTCTTTCACATTCATCATCGTCATCGTTATCGACATCATCATCAGCATTACAACAACACAAATAATAATAATAATGACAGATAGCACACGCAGCATATGTTGCACGTTGAAAATTCCGTTTAGCGTCGGTTTGCACACAAAATTCACAAGACGAACGTTGTTTTCTGAATCATTGTCACGCTTCTACTGATTTCACGTTAGGCCTTGCACTTGTGCTTTGCCTTCTTCACGAACACCACCGAACCAAACGACGGCTACTGTGTGAAGTTGTGTTTGCTGTGTGTGCTCCACACAAGCACTCACACACACACGGTGAAGAAGAGCTCCACCACCTCGTAGTGTGCTCTCGCACACTCCTTGTTTGGTTCCTGAAGAGCACATGTGTGCGTGGCGTGGGCTCTCTCTGAAATGAGCGCCAAATCAGCTGTTTCTACTATTCTCTCTCTCTCCCTCTCTGGCCAGAGCAGAGCAGACCACCCACCAACATATAGTTTTGTTTGTGATTTTGTGAATTCGCCGTGAAATGAAAATAAATTTCCTTTTCAACGGTGTTCTTAAAGATTTCTGTGTGTTTTTGTTTTGCTTTCTGTGTGTGTGTTTTCTGTTTAATGCATGAGCTGAAAAAAGACTGAACATTGAGCATTGAAAATAACAGTTTTCATTCTGTAGCTCCCTATCACCCCCCTCCCAACAACGCACACAAAACTGTGTTATTGTTGCTCCTTTTTTATCTGGGGCATAAAATTATGAAATTCTACACCAGGGGTAAGTAAATATCTGATCTTAAAGATGACTGACTGCCTGAGTGAGTGCGTTATCAACGGGGAGGATATAAAACTTAAATTGAAATAAACTGAAAACGTTTTGTAATTGAGGTAAACCGCCGCCATCGTATGCACTCTTTCGTGCTGATGCAAATATAAGTGGCACGATGAAGATATAATCGCTACTTCTGTGCATACAGAGCTAGAAAACGGTAGTAAATTATGGAAGTGGTTATGTTTTACTTTTTTTCTGCATAAAGACCGGAATAATGTGAACGTTTTTATTTGAACATGCAGCACTGTGGGGAATATCGCATCTATTCCTCGAAGAGGGAAATAAATTATTCCACACTCCGATTTAGCTTTCATATGTATTGTTCAAAGGCAGGACAAATAGAAGACGCACAGTGGTTGTAAAACGATTTATTTTGTAAATAAATTACGTAAATTTTGTTTTGAACTACTTCACAGGCATAGACAATAATTTCTTGGCCATATCCCATCAATTGTCGTGAAGACGTCACAATAAGAGCTTTTATGGCATTTAAATATTAGTTTGTGCTGTGTGCGGATATACACACATAATCCTCTTTTTCGGATTTTGGTTGTCAAACTCAAAAATCTGGAAAAAGTGGATTTTAGGTGTATAACCGAAAGAAGTATTGGTTTTTGGAAAATGCTCTCGAATAGGTTTTTGGGTGTATATCCGAACGCAGTATTCGTTTTTAGAGAGTGATCTCGAAGAGGTAAAGGGTGATTATTTAGCTATTATCTTTCTGGCAACACTGGTTTAAACAGCTGACGCACGTTTCGTGTTTTGTTTCACTGTCAAACATCTTCAGTTTGGTCTATAATTTAACCACGAGTCGTCTTACAAACGAACAAAGCTTGCAAATTATTCAATTTTATTATCAAAATGCGTGTTCTGTTAAGAAAGTTCATCGGGCGCTTCCATTTTATGGTCAGTTTAATCGACCCACTGAAGCGGCTATTCGGGCTATTGTGACTAAATTTCGCACCAAATTTACATTGTTGGACATTAAACCACCAACACGCTTACGTAGAGTGCGAACTGAAGAAAATATCGCAGCTGTATCGGCCAGTGTTAATGATGACCTTCAATTATCGATTCGTCGCCGTTCGCAGCAATTGGGCCTCTGTTACTCAAAAACGTGGAAATGCCAAAATTGGACTAAGCGGATGGACCATTTGAGGCGCAGTCACGGTCAACATTTGCATGAAATAATCTTCAAACATTAAATTATATGGACCGTACTATCGATTCAAATAAAGATTCCATGCATTTTTCTGAATTTTATGTGTTTTTTTCTTTTAAACTTTCCTATAGCTTTTAAAAAATCACCCTTTAGTTACAAAAAACGTAGCTACAATAGGACCCAGCAAAAAATAATTATTTCAGCAAGTAGCAAAATGTAGTCACATTCCAAAATCAAAACGAGCATGTTTTCCGCTTTTGGGGAAGTTCTTTTGAACACCATTCAAAAACTATAATATCCCGTAAGGTGTACGCTTTGCACACAAAAGGTCTCGGGTTCAAATCATTTGAAATATTTTATTTTTCATTATTTATCAATAAATTTTATTGATGTTGTATAAAATTAAATAGTACTGATTTAATTAAATATTTGAATTATATTATTATTAATAAATATTTTAATTTTTATTCAATATTTTATTTGTATTTATAAATACCGAGGGCTTATAGTCATAAGTGGCTACGAACAAAAACATAAATTCACAGGAGAGCGAAAAAACTGATCTTAATTTCAAGAGTAATTATTAATCATTTTTCTACAGTTGAATCTAAAAAGGATTACTACTCTTAAAAAGTTTTCGAAATATCCTATTACTCGTGGTTTTTTGGTTCATAGCCACTTTTGCATGTTTAAAATTAAGGACTATGAATGTTGAAATAAGCACATATCCATTAATGCCCAAATATATAAATAAGATTTCATGAAATCTTGGCAATATTGTGTAGAAGACGCATTTTCTGCAATGTACAAAGCGAATTTAAAGTTCCCATCTTCATCCGTAAGATTAGTACCATTTTTACCCCTTTTTTCAATTGTATCCTTAAAAGGACGAATTTCAAAAAATCCCTCTATTTTATATGTCTATGCAATTTGATACCGATTTTCATGATTCTAGCTGTTGACGTATCATTCGTACCATTTTTATTCTTTTTCGTCCCAAAAGTACGAATTTTGAAAAATTCCTCTTTTTATGTGTCTACGCAATTAGAGGAATGTCCACACCGAATTTCAGGATTCTAGCTAGCTGTTGTATTATTGGTACCATTTTTATTCCTTTTTGTCCCATTTCGCCGGCTGATTTTTTTATTTGCTTTTTGGTGATTTCATGCTACAAGAGGAATGTACGCAACAAATTTCGAGCGGATATAAATCAGAAATTTAAAAAAATGCTTAAATAGTCTAAAAATTAAGGTATTTTCAGTTTTTGTTAGGGAAAAAATTTTCCCTCTGCATCGATTTCGTCCACTTTCAATCCTAACCCACCTAACCTCCTTGCTCACCCGGTCGGCGGCTGGAGTGCTTTGAAGAGACGGACATGGCTAGATCGTCTTAGAATTTTACCACGACCCAGAATATATATATACTTTTTAGAGTCTCCGATGAATATTTCAATGTGTTACAAACGGATTGACAAAGTGAATATCCTTAGGTGGAGGGTAGAAAAATAAATAAGACATACATTTTTGTCGATATCGTTTTCGAGTTTAGAAAGCCAAAATACATAAAAAAATTGTATACATAGTCCTCGGATTTAAATTAATACCCAAACGAAGAAATTAAATAAACCTCGAAATCGAATGAAATAACAACCATAAACAGTAACGAAATAAATTCCATAGATGTGGATGTTATTTCATAGTGAAATAAACTCCAAAGTTTAAGTCAAAGTCATCGCCCCAAGAAACTGAAATAAACCCCAAAAAACGTTTACCCTGCGTAGCCCTCGTTGGACATTGCCCTGAAGGAAAACGCAACGCATAAATCTTTGACTTTGCCAACGCAGGAAACTTTTTTTTGGGATTTACTCCAAATATATTTTGTAAAAATGAAATAAAATAAATGAAATAATTAAATGAAACCCAAAAATACGATACGATTCGTTTGGACGTCATTCCATTATATAAAGGGTGATTTTTTAATAGCTATAGGAAAATTTTTCAAAAAAAAAACACATAAAATTCAGAAAAATGCATGAAATCTTTATTTGAATCGATAGTACGGCCCATATAATTTAATGTTTGAAGATTATTTCATGCAAATGTTGACCTTGACTGTGCCTCAAATGGTCCATCCGCTTAGTCCAATTTTGGCATTTCCACGTTTTTGAGTAACAGAGGCCCAATTGCTGCGAACGGCGACGAATCGATAATTGATGGTCATCATTAACACTGGGCGATACAGCTGCGATATTTTCTTCAGTTCGCACTCTACGTAAGCGTGTTGGTGGTTTAATGTCCAACAATGTAAATTTGGTGCGAAATTTAGTCACAATAGCCCGAATAGCCGCTTCAGTGGGTCGATTAAACTGACCATAAAATGGAAGAAGCGCACGATGAACTTTCTTAACAGAGCACGCATTTTGATAATAAAATTCAATAATTTGCAAGCGTTGTTCGTTTGAAAGATTCATGGTTAAATTATAGACCAGACTGAAGATGTTTGACAGTGAAACAAAACACGAAACGTGCGTCAGCTGTTTAAACCAGTGCTGCCAAAAAGATAATAGTTAAAAAATCACCCTTTATATACATTTTAGAGTCTCCGATGGATATTTCAAGGTGTTACAAACGGATTGACAAAGTGAATATCCTTAGGTGGATTTGCCGATATCGTTTTCGAAAGAAAACCAAAATACACCAAAAAATGTTATAGACAGTCCTCGGATGCAAATTAATCCCCAGACGAAGAAATTAAATAACGACCAAAACAATAACGAAATAAATTCCATAGATGTGGATGTTATTTCATAATGAAATAAACTCCAAAGTTTAAATGAATCATCGCCCCAAGAAACTGAAATAAACCCCCAAAAAAAACTTTTACCCTGCGTAGCCCTCGTTCGGCATACCCCTGAAGGAAAACGCAACGAATGAATCTTTTACTTTGGCAACGCAGGAAACTTTTATTTGGGATTTACTCAAAATATTTTTTGTAAAAATGAAATAAACCAATAAAATAATGATCAAACCCAAAAATACGATAAGATTCATTTGGACGTCATTCCATTATATATATAAACCACAAAATAAAAACAAGTAAGGAAAGGCTACAGTCGACTATATGATAAATGTAATGTGTTTTGCCAGTTTTGAAGAAAATCTGTTAAAATATGTGGATTTTAGAGCGGAAAAATTTGGGAGCGAAATTTGAATGGGATCTATATATAAATCTTAACCGTTCTGGTCCATTTTCACCATGGGTGTTTATAGTTGAAATATAAGATATTTTGCAAGATTTGAAGAAGATCTGTTAAATATGTGTTTTCTAGAGCAGCAAAAGTCAAATCGAGGGCGAAATTTGAATGAGAGCTATATATAAATCTGAACCGATCTGGCCCATTTTCCCCATGGGTGTTTCTAATGGAAACATAAGATATTTAGCTAAATTTGATGAAGATCGGTTAAAATACGTGGTTTCTAGAGCAGCAAAAGTCAAATCGAGAGCGAAATTTGAATGAGAGCTATATACAAATCTGAACCGATCTCACCAATTTTCAACATAGGTGTCCCTAGTTTAAATATTAGATGTTTTGCCAAATCTGAAGACAGTCTGATACAATATGTGGTTTCTAGAGCGGAAAAAGTCAAATCGGGAGCGAAATTTGTATGGGAGCAATATATAAATCAGAACCGATCTAACACATTTTCAGCACAGGTGTTTCTAGATGAAATATAAGATGTTTTGCCAATTTTGAAGAAAATCTGTTTTAATATGTGGTATCTAGAGTGAAAAGGGTCAAATCGGGATTGAAATTCGAATGGGGGCTATATCTAAATCTGAACCGATTTTCTTCAAATTAAATAGCGTTCGTCCTTATCCCGAAAAAGTTCGTTGTGCAAAGTTTCATTTGGTTCTGGCTACAATTGCGACCTGTATCGTGATTACAAGAATAGATGGACTGACAGACAGACGGACATTGCTAAATCGACTCAGAAAGTGATTCTAAGTCGATCGGTATACTTAACAATGGGTCTATCTCTCTTCCTTTTGGGTGTTACAAACAAATGCACAAAGACATATTACTATCGTGGAGTGTATAATGAAATAACTCCCGGAAAGAATAAAATTTCTAAATTATAGAGCCGGAAATATCTTCAATTACATTGATCGGCTTGGAAGCACCGGCTACCTAAACATAACGATATCTGTATGTCCTGGTCTAATACATAGACTAATTTATTCTGTCTAAATAGACTGTGTGAGTATTCAAACGAATATATTTCGACCACTGGATGTCTTTTCTGCTGAAAATATCCGCCTGTGGAAATTATCCCCCATATTTGCCACATGCAAACGTAAAAATGTCCTAAATTTAGAGTAAAAATAGACTGGACGTATGAAATAGACTTGCATATATTAAAACATAACAAAGTTATATAAATTTGTCTGCTAAACAGACGTATTTGCTTTACTTTATTATATTTGATTTACTTTTTAGGCAATTAAGAGACTTGCTATTATTAACAATGCGGTTGTATTAAATATGTTTGAAAAAATCTGACAGACAATATATAATCCAGTGGGAAGCACCTCTTGTCATAACCCTTTCGCAATTGTAATTAATAAGCTCTCATTTTTTAAAAAATCTTAAATTCTGAAAATTTATCAAACAAATGCCGCTAAGCGGGAAATCAGCTAGCTAGTAAATAAAACACACCAAATATTGGGAAAGGGTTAAGTAAATAAATCCATACACAGTTTAAGCTAATAAGACCAGTCGAACATATATTTTTTCCTGAATACTGAAAAAGGCCCAAAAAGTGGAGAATCATGAACACGTGGCAACCGTGCGTGCCACTAGCATTCTGGTCCCCAGTGACTTGGTTACCTTTTTTTGGTATTTAATGGAAAGTTGACAGACACCCCCCTCCACAGAGATAAAGCTAAACCCTCATCAGCTTGAAGCCGAAATAAATTCATACACTCTCTACTCAACTCGCGTATAAATATTTCGTTAAACTAAAACATTTGACGTCCGTTTTGTTTTGTGGCCCACCATTCAATATTGAAGTGAAATAAAAAGCATTTTCAACATTCCACTTTATGTGGAATGATCCTGCACGCACACACACACGCACTCACATCTGAAATGAATGAAAATGCAATAGTCTGGTGTCCTGGATATCAAATAAATTAAATGTTCATTTGAGCTGAAATTGTACAAACTCGTACACATTTCAATAACTTATCCACAACAATAACAACAACAAAAAACAAACGCTGTACGTTGAGGTACGAGCAGTGCACGACGTCCTTGAAACAGAATACAGCAAACGCAGCCACTTGCTACAGCAAACACACAGCAACACAGCCACACACAAGGAGTGCGAGTATCCTGAAATAAGACCTTAACTACTTGAGCTCGGCGAAAGGAGCAGAGGCAAACAATGAGCGCCACAGCCACCCGCCCGCATACATTGATAGAGGGCGCAGTGGGGCAGAGTGTGTGTGTGTGAACGTCTTCAACACACAATGGATACTAAATTATTTAAAAAGAATTGAACTCATGTTCTGCCAGCGAGTGATACGCTCGCTACAGGTTCGTTTGTGTAATCGCTCTTCAGCAGTCCATCCAGCAACGCTCGCTCATATACTCCATGGACGCGTTTTCCTTTTCAGCACATAACCTGAATAAAATATAGCCCCAAATGCATGCAGAGCGGGATTAGGCGGCATAGGTCAGTTTCTCTGCTTAAGAGAAAGAGCAGTACATGTAAGAGCAGGGAAAATGGCGATTGCGCATACACGGTACTCGTACTCTTTCACCACGCCGAAGAGAATGTGGCGGCGAATTTAGTCACTGTGCGAGTGTGAGTACGAGTATGTGGTGGCACGGCAGCATAATGTTGGCCTACATTTAACAGCAGCTCCTTTGAATGTCTCCTTGCCGATGTTTGTTGACTTTATTCATGTGGATGATATGAACTATGGATACAGTAGACGAATAAAATATAAGTTTACTCTTTAAGTGGCGTAAATAATTGTATTAGTTAGGAAAATATTTTTTTTAAATTTACAAAATACGTAGCGAAATATGTTCGAAGAAGTTCGAAGCGTATTGTACAATAAACCACTATTTCGAACTTAATTTCCAATAAAATTTGGCATCCTAGCCACAAGTGAAAATACAAGGATAGCGCAAAAGATAAAAATGACCGAAAATGTGGAAAATGGATAAAAGTGGCAACAATAATACAAATTTGACAAAAATATTTTAAATTAAAAGAGACATGTAAAAAACAAATGAAAAGGCGTCTTCACTTAAAGGTGCAGTAACATATTAGGAGAATTGTGATATTTTTATACCCTCCACCTCCAGGATGGAGTATTCTAACTTTGTCATTCCGCCTTGAAATATCGACCTGAGACCCTATAAAGAATATATATTCTTGATAGTCATTGAATTCTAAGACGATCTAGCCATGTCCTTTCGACTGTTGAAAGCACGCTAGCATCTAAACGAAAGGAGCCAATTTTTCCATAAATAAGTCTAATATTCGTAAATCGGTTGGGATTGCAACTGGGCGAAATCGGTCCAAAGGGAAAACAAATTTCCTCACAAGCACTGAAAATACCCATAATAATCCCTTATATTATATAGCATTTGGGCATGTTTTTTCAATATGTCTGCTTGGGTATGCACATTCCACCTATAACAAAAACGTGCACCATAAATTGATTTTTATTCGTAGGGGGTGAAATGGGCCAAAAAGGGGATAAAAATGGTACATATTAAAGGACAACAGCTAGAAACACGAAATTCGGTGTGTACATTCCTCTAATTGAGTAGATACATAATATAAAAGTATTTTTTCCAAATTCCTACTTTTATGGGGTAAAATGGGAATAGAGGGATAACAATGGTACCGACCAAACGGCTGTACCAAGAATAATGAAATTCGGTGTATACATTCCTCTGATTGCATAGACAAGTAAAATACACGGACTTTTTAAAATGCGTACTTTTTGGGGTTAAACTGAAAAAAGGGGATAAAAATAGTACCAATCAAATGACCGCAGCTAGAGTCACTAAATTCGGTGTATACATTCCTCTGATTGCGTAGACACTTAAAATAAACAGATTTTTCGAAATTCGTACTTTTTGGGGTTCAAATAGAAAAGGGGATCAAAATAGTACCAACGAAATGTTCAAAGCTAGAGTCATGAAATTCGGTTTATACATTCCTCTGATTGTGTAGACACGTAAAATAAACGGATTTTTAGAAATTCGTACTTTTTTGGGGTTAAAATAGAAAACGGGATAAAAATAGTACCAGCCAAATGACCGCAGCTAGAGCCATGAAATTCGGAATATACATTCCTCTGACTGCGTAGACACGAAAAATACAATGGGTACAGAGGGATAAAAATAGTACCAACTTAATGGCTACAGTTAATTGCGTGGGCACGTAAAATAAAGAGATTTTGGAAATTTGTTCTCTTAAGGGGGAAATTAGGAAAAAGGGGATAAAAGTAGTACAAACCAAATGAACGCAGCTAGAACATGGAATTCGGTGTATACATTCCTCTGAATGCATAGACACGCAAAATAAAAAGATTTTTCAAAATCGTACTTTTTACTTTTACCGCAAAAATTTGTTGAATCATGAAGGTAGGTTATTTTGCACTTGAGATGCTGGATTTTCAAAATTTGTATTTGTTTTGGTTTGGTTATATGCAAAAAATATATATTTTCCTGTAATATTACTGCACTTCTACGAAAATCGACAGCCTCTATGAAGTGCAATCCATGGTGGAGGGAGTTCTGCCCGGCCGAACTTATTTGAACATCTTACTTGTTTTTTCCTTATTTCGACAATTTTTTTATTATGAAACTTCAAGTAAACTTGTTCTCTTTTATTTTTATTAAAAGTTGATGTGTTATAAAGAAAATTACTACTTTTTCCGTTTTGTCGCGTCCGTATTTCTGCTGTACCGAATTAAAAAATCTAAAGGAAATTCTCATATTTCATACATATTCGAACAAAATATATTCTCTGACCTTCATTTACATGTATATATGGAAAAACAAAGTTCGCAAAAAATCGCTGAACTTTGTATATTTCTATAAGAGCTCCAAAAGTATTCTGTTTTTTGTAGCGTCCGTTTCAATGTAAAATTGTTTATAATTTTTTTGTACTAATTTGTACTAAATCCTGACGATATAATTTCAAAATGTAGTACTCTTTAAGCGCTTTAGAACACTAGTAAGGCTGATCGTCTTTTTCAGTTTCTTTCTTGTTTTTGGCGTAGCGAATGTCACGTCCGTGCCAGTGGAAGATGCCCATATTATGACTTTCGAAACTCAAAAACGTTATTAAAAAATATGTGGATATTTTTTTTAATTTTTTACTAAAATTCGGAGTGCACTCCATGAATGAGGGTATATAAGATTCTGACTCATCTACCTTTTTACTTGTCATTTGCTGGCAGAGATAAGGGTGCATTTGCGAGCAAACAAAGGAACGAACGGCCATACTGTTTACTACGTCTACTGTACTAATTCGACCCTTTCTGTCCTTACTACAATTGTTCGCTACGCCTTTACTTTAAGCTCATCATCATGCCCATCATTATTGTTACTCCTGGGTCTCTGTTTGTTTGTGTTTTGCAAAGGGGGGGTGAACAAAACAAAGAACTTTAAAAAGTGTTGGCCACAAAGACCACTCAATAATGAGACTTAACTGCTTTGACAATCATTTCGTTGGGCTCCTCGGCCACATAGTGAGCGGCAGCCATCCAGCCACCGGCTGGCATTCGTGTCAACTGGTTAGAACGGTGTTAGAACGTTGCTGGATATAAACGCCAGTTCCGGTTGTTGGCATTGTTTTCGAAAATTCCATTTGCATTTTCCAAAGAAATTTCGTGTTACAAAATAAATATTCAGACAGTGGGAAGCACAGCGCGAGCGAGCACAGAACATTCGCAGGAAAATTCGGAAATCAATTTCTACATTAAGTCATAAAAATGTCAAGGAGTACATAAGTATATTCAAATACTTCACCCGCCCGACCAAGGAAACTGTTCTAAGCCATTTGTGCCACTGGCACGCAAACAACGAAGCAGCGAACTACCGAAAAGGTTCTGCCTTTGGTGTGACAGAACTATCAGGTTGCGCGCCAGGTGTGATGATATAATTTGGCACATTATCATGTTACGTTTGGCGCCTGTATAAATTATGGCGCAAGCGATTCATAAGTACCAGGCAGCAGAAGCACAAACACAACACATTAGCAAATGGCAGAGAAAAGTGTGTCTGTGTTCTAAATATAATTGTTTTTCCCGGCAGTAGAAATGCGAATGCGACATTAAGAAACATTAGGAGTTTGCTTACAAATTGGTTTCCTTCCCAATGCTATATAAATATGTGAATATATATACACGAGTATATGTTGTCTTCTGACAGATAAATTACATTTCAGGCACTAATTTATGATGTCAATATCAATGAATTTAGCGGAATATTAGTTTGTAGTTTGACTCGAATATGTGAACCGTGGCGCAAAGTGTACATGAGATGAGGAAGAAATGTAGTTATACAAGGTTTATACAAATGTAAAATGAAATAATCTAACAAACTAGAAATAAAATAATTCCGTAAAATCTGTGCTTATTTCATAATAAAATAATAAGTGTAGAACTTCTTTTTTTCAAATAGTTGCTTGAAATTACATACATACATATATATTTTGAAGAAATATTACACAAAAAACGACCGAATTCCTCGGCGCTTGACCCCTCTTCAGGCCCCGCATTTTCTCTATGATAAATGCAGAAAATTGGATATGCTTGCTGACAAAGTATGGGCCTAAATATGATGTCTAACGAGTTTTGGGGTTTTTAATTTATACAGGAGTTACATGAGTAACAGGATGTTTACTCAAAATCTTCATACGCATATTCCGATTAAATAAAAATATTTGGAGATGTTTCTTCATTTTTATAATCTTTAAGACATCGTTTTTTTTTTAGAGAACATCGTTTTTTAGTTTCTTTTGTGGGAAAAATTAGTTTGTTTGCGGTAAACATGTCATCAGTTGTTGTAACTGAACAAAGAGAAATAAGTTTACATATCGAGGGCTTATATTCATAAGTGGGTATGAACTATTCTTAGTTTTGGATGTCATCTGTCATATAAATTTAGAAAAGAATTTTTTTTCTAAAGCTATTTTTTATGGTATATGGCATATCGCATTATCAAATTCCATCATTACGCGGTTAATAACATTTTGGTTCCCAAGTTATCAGGCTAAAATAGGATAAATAGTGGCTGTAAAGGCAAAAATTTTGGAAAGTATCTTTAGAAAAACCCGCGTAACTTTTTATCATATTGAGAATACCAAAATATTTGTATGGCATATGATTGCTGACTTCATTCCGCGAATTTTGGATTCTTCAACAATTGCATCGATTTTCGCGACTGACTTCATAAAAGTTACAAGCGACATTGGTTCTTAATACACAAACAAAAATTCAGTGGGGTCCGTAGGCTAGATCGCGAGAAAATCATAAATCAAAAATGTCATGTGTGAAAATCATTTTAGCCATATTTGCCGCGAAAATTAAAATTTTCCAAAAATATCCAATTTGTATTATTTGTTTACCATGCCCTACCGCAATATCCACTTTTTGTAAAAAATTGGAAAAAGGGTTATCCCTTTTCCCTTTTTTTGGTACCAATCTGACGGATGAAGCTGGAATCTTTACATTCGCTGTGTACATTCCAGAAAATGCATTTTCTACACAACATTGCCAACATTTCATAAAAAAAATGTTATCGAGTTTACAATAAGTCTTATTTATATGTTTGAGCGTTAATGGCTATGTGCTTATTTTAACATTCATAGTGCTCAAATCTAAAGTGGCTACGAACCATAAAATCGCGAATAATAGGAAATTTCGAAAACTTTTTAATTGTAGCAATTAGTAATCCTTTTTAGATTAAACTGTAGAATAATGATTCATAATTAATCTTAAAATTAAGGAGAAAACATTTAGAAGTAACAGAAACCTTTGTTGTTTCATATGTGATGAAAATAGGTCACATCGGTTCAGATTTAGATACAGCTCCATAAAAATGTCGCATCGCAAATGTTACAAACCACACATTACAAACGGAATATACGAATAGCCACACCATATTATATTTGACCTGTGAACATCTATTTTGGAAGTGGAATATGTGGGTCAAAGTTTTGATATAGCCCTTATACAAATGTCCCACCCGATTTCTATATTCAAAGAGGGGTATATCACTCGTTTGATTTGAAAGAAATTTAAAAATGCAAATAGTATTTCATTTAAAAATTAAAGTATTGTACTTTCTTTTGTATAAGTAGAAATGTCTACATAAAAAATTCTTAGGTTACTCCAATACTTTTTTGCAAAAATGAAGAATTTCATCTGGACAATAGATTTTTACATAATTATTAATTTAGAGGTTAATTGCTTTTCAATGATTTCATTCCAATTAGATATACTACAAATTTGTCCTAAGTTTGGCACTCATAGTTAAGCTGCTTGATGCTATCCCAAGCAAATTATTTGCTTTTATTAAGAATGTTTTTAGATTTCATTATGATATCATAGTGATTCTTATCTACACTTTTTTAAAATTACTAAAAAAAATATTAAATCTCCAAACATTTATTGCAGATATTGCTCTAGTCAAATGCCAAGAAGTGGAGAAATTAGCATTACACAATGTTGAAATTGGCACAATTCGTTTAGTTTGTTTGTATTTTTCATAAACTTTGTCCGAAATTCAAGAAAGTGTCCACGATGTTTATGTAGTTTTCGTGTTTTTACTACAAAATTACGATTTCTGACGAGTTATTTAAAAAAACTTAAAAATTCTATATTTTATTGCTTCAGAAAGTCTAGAAGGTTTTAAAAAAGTATATGTTCGAAACGTTGTATGAAACCGTGACACTGTGCGCCCCCACCACCCACGAAACTAACATTCAAAATACGGCATCATATTTATCTTTCTCGTGGTCAGTAATATATATGTACCAATTTTCAACCTTCTAGCTCTCAAAACCACCCTTGCCACGTCCCCACGCCCCACCGCCCACGAAACGAAGGGGCGTGGCCAAAGCATTAATATTTTATAGGTTTGTAGAGTTGTAGAGATGTGATTCTCGTTCGTTTGTGAGAATCATCTTCTTATAGAGGCCGAGTTTGATGTTGAAAAGTCGCTGCGAAGCCACTTGAAAAGACTTTTGACATGGTCGAAATCATGATCGTGGTAGTCTGCAGCCTAGTCTTCAAGTAATAAATGTCACCATGCCATTTGTAAATAAATTTGCATTCTATTAAATGTAGATGCAAAATGGTCTTGAGCCACGACAATATCCCAGTTCAATTCAAATAGGTTTGAAGTGATTTTAAAAAACTATTTTCTAATATCAAAGCGCAACTGATATCGACTATTCGAATGGATGCTATATTACTTTTTATGTCAATTTATGTGGGTGGTAGCAGAAGTGGCGTGGCATGGCAATATGGCCCATATTGCAAGTGAATGCAACGTCTATAAAACATTGCCGATTGTCAAATTTCATAGTATTCGGATCATCCACATATAAGTTATTAACAGTACCCGCTGCTTGGCACGCGAAAAAGCAAGTTATTTGTTTTATCCGTCTCTGTTTTTGGATAGTATTTATTTGGTTTTCTTTTGGCGGATATAGATAAATCTAAAATACTAATTTGAAATCTTTCTATTAAATAGCACTCATATACAGTCAAAGGAATGTGCTTGTCGATGTGCACTATTTCAGCTGAACTCCCTTCGTATGCATAATTTTTATAATTTTCTACCCAGTTTTGAACAAAAAATTAATACAGCAGAGCATTTTATTTTCATTATAACTTTTTGCACCTCTTTCCCAAAAAATACACATTATGAATAATCACTGTAGGTAACATGTGTTTTAGCATCCCCTAAAAACATGTACTTTATTAGGTACCACTTTTATCCCTTGACGCCCAGCATCCTCCCAATAAGTACAAACTTTGTAATATTCATTTATGTTCCGTGTTTACGTAATAATACACCCACCCCTTATAAGAAAAAATTTAGTAAAATCCATTTTGATTGTGCTTCTGCATGGTCAGAGGAATTTACATACCGAATTTCACAATTCTAGCTGTAATACATAAGTTGGTACCATTTTTATCACTTTTGGTCCCGCTCGCCCCTTAAAAGTACAAATTCGAAAAAATTAATTTAGATTTGCGCTTCTACGTTGTCAGAGGATATTACACACCAAATTTCACGACTATAGCTACAATACTTAAATTGGTACCATTTTATTCCTTTTTGTTCCGCGCACCCCTTAAAGGTACAAATTTCGAAAAAAAAACAATTTTACTGCGCTTCTACATGGTCAGAGGAATTTACATACCAAATTTCACGATTCTAGCTGAAATACTAAAGTTGGTACCATTTTTATCCCTTTTTGTCCCGCTCACCGCTTATAAGTACAAATTTCGAAAAATCCAATTTTAATTCGCTTCTACATGGTCAGAGGAATTTATATACCAAATTTCACGATTCTAGCTGTAATACTTTAATTGGTACCATTTTTATCCCTTTTTGTCCCGCTCACCCCTTATAAGTACAAATTTCGAAAAATCCATTTATATTACAAGTCTACGTTGTCAGAGAAATGTAAATACCGATTTTCACGATTCTAGCTGCAATTCTTAAATTGGTACCATTTTTATCCCTTTTTGTCTCTTTCCTCCCTTAAAAGTACAAATTTCGGAAAATCCCTATTTGTAGCTCGTCTGCATGATCATTGCAAGGGACACACCGAATTACATGTTTCTAGCTACCGCCGTTTAGTCTGGACGAAGGTTCGATATTTATCCCTTTTTGCGCCATTTTACCCCCTAAAAGTACGAATTTCGTATGTCAATTTCGGCCATCTTCGAAATTAAACTAAGTTTTGATAAAATGTTACCATGTGCATAGTTTGAATTGATTCCTTAACATCTTTCGATAGTTATCGTGTATACCAGCCTGCCAGACGGACGGTCGGACATGTCGCAAATAACTTAAAAAGTCATGAAACGGATTTCAAGGTGTTGCAAACAAAATGACAGACTTAGTATTCCCATACCCTATATTTATTTCTACCAATATTTCTCGCGCTACCAATATTTTGCGTATTGGCCCACTTTTTTCAAGACATGGCAACACTACTTACGAATGCTATATGTCGTGCTCATTCATCACCTTGCGCCTAAAAATATGCAGTGATAAATACAATTATTTGGCAGCAGTAAGATTACCCTAACCTATGAGGTGGCCAACATCTGTAGTATTTTACGATCAATGGTAATTAACATTTGTTAGGAAAATAAAATTGTTAACATTTCATCCACGCACATAAGGCCATAATAACTAAATAACTAGAATATTTATATTATTGATCAGAAACAATATCAATGTGAAGCTAGATTCTGATTTTTTGTACTGTGTGCGGAACAGCGTGTCAAATGTGTCTTGATGGCTAACAGGTTGACACATAACATTTTATTAATTTATTTCTATTGTTATAAAAATATCCAAAATATAAAAAAAATATTTTTTTATAATTTACAGATTTTTGCTTAATAATGCTGATTTTACATTGTTACCTCAAAAAATAACTAAATTCCCAAAGTAGGCAATATGCGTTTCAAATTTGGATTTGTTTACTATAATGGTCGCTATAGTTTTATTTACCGGTTTTACTTGTATTCGTTTAATTATTTCGTTGAATTTTTGAGATATGCAAAACTTACAAAAAAAAATACAAAATGGATTTCATTCCACAGATGCTGCCGATTTTTGTAGAAGTGCAATAATATTACAAAGGAAAATATATTTTTTTAATATAGCCAAACCAAAACAAATACAAATATTGAAAAAATAATTTTATAAATAAATATAATATTTTTACTACTTCAAACCAGGCTTATAAGGCAATGCTACCAATACGTTTATATTTATATACGTTTATTCTGTTAATATTATAAAACCTTAGTGTAAGTCTGCCTGTCCGTATGTTTGTTTGTTCCGCAATCACGTGTAAGCGGCTGAACAGATGTTGTTGACATTTTCAGATAGATACAGGTCTATAGGCTATAGAATTTTTAAAAATTTGCTCTGTGGGCGGAGGGGGCGTGACAATAGTGTTTTTGAGAGATAGAAGGCTGAGAATTGGTAGATATATATTACTGACCACGAGAATGATAAATATGATGCCGAAATTTGGATTTTCGTTTTGTGGGCGGAGTGGGCGTAGCAAAAGTGTTTTTTGAGTTAGAAGACTGAAAATTGGTACATATATATTACTGACCACGAGAATGATAAATATGATGCTGGACTTTGAATTTACGTTTGGTGGGCAGTGGGGGCGTGAAAAACATCAATATGAAACCTGATTTTAATTTTACCATTTGTTTTTTTTTGCCTGGCGAAACGGGCGGGGTTCAGCTAGTAGTATCTGAAAATTCGAATTTGGAAAAATCTTTTTATTTTGTGTGTCTCTGCAGTCAGAGGAATGTATACACCGAATTCCAAGATTCTTCCTGCGGCCATTTGGTTAGTACCATTTGTATCCCCTCCTTCCTATTTACCCCCTTAAGAGTACGACTTTCTAAAATCTCTTTATTTAGCGTGTCGATTTTTTGGTGATTTATAAAGTAGATGGCGTTTTTGTTGGCTAATTTTAGAAAATTTTATATCTGTCCTCCGATTTTATTATATTGGCGTTCATGTCAAACCGAACACTTTTCAAATTACCATTTCCGATTTCTTTGCAACTTAGTAGGATAACTTCACTCTATAAAATATTTGATTTATAGAAGACGAAAAAAAGATTTTTTAAAAAAATATGACCAATTGAGAATTAGTAAAATCAAGATAAAAGGTTCGAAGGAAGAATATTGAAAATTGTATTGTATGAAAACGCCTTAGGTACAATTCAAAAACTGATGGCTTATTTTATAGATAATTGTACTTTGCTATCTTTTGTGGTTTCCCTTAAGTCGTAATCCCGTCGATTATAAAGAAGCCATGTGCATTTAAGAATTGAGAAATAATAATAATTAAAAAAACAGCAATAAATGCAGACGACCGAAAACACTATTTTTGAACGAATGTATGCATTGACTTTTCTACTAAAACTGATTTTTCAAAATGCATCTGCTTTTATTGAGATTTGTTTCTTTTTCGTTCCATTTAAAATATCTGAAATAATACGTAGGAGACATTGGTCCATGAAAACGGGAGAAAGAGATCAACTTAATATTAGAAACTGCTTCATAAAGGAGAAAAATTATATTTTTTAATGTTAATAGTTTTTTAACCAGTAATCCCTGCGTTGAAAGTGTATTCTACATTATGAATTGCCTAAACTAGGCTATGGTATAAGAAAATGTTTAGCTTTTATTAAGAATAAGAAATACCAATAAAATATGTTTTAATTTTGTAATTTTTTTGCAAGAACTAAATATAAAATGGAATTTGCTGATTTTTTAACAAAAACGTAAGTTGTTTAAATTTGACGGTTTTTGGCCGTTTCTGACAACTGATTTGGCGATAGAGGTACAAAATAATTTGACAATCCTTTTGTCTACTACACTACTACATACATCATTCTACCTGAAGCCGTTTAGTTGGTACTATTTTTAACACTCTGCACCCATCTCTTGAAAGTACGAATTTGGAAAAAAACCTTTTATTTTTCATGTCTACGCAGTCAGAGGAATGTATACTCTGAATTTCATGACTCTAGCTGCGGTCATTTGGTTGGCACTATTTTTATCCCCTTTTTCCATTTTAACCCCGAAAAATCCGTTTATTTTACGTGTCTACGCAATCAGAGGAATGTATACACCGAATTTCATAATTCTAGATGCAGCCGTTTGGTTGGTACTATTTTATCTCTCTATTCCCATTTTACCTCTTAAAAGTACAAATTGGGGAAAAAATACTTTTATGTTATGTATCTACTCAAACCGAATATCGTGCTTCCAGCTGTTGTCGTTTGATAAGTACCATTTTTATCCCCTTCTGCCCCATTTCACCCTCTACGAATAAAAATCTTTTTATGGTGGAAGTGTTTGTGATATTGTTATTCCCAATATCAAGTAAGTACAATCAGACATATTAAAAAAACTGCTTAAATACTCAAAATATTAGAGGTTATTATGGGTATTTTTAGACCTTGTGAGGGAAAAAATTCCCTTTTACCGATTTCGCCCAGTTTCAATCCCAACCGATCTACGACTATAAGACGCGTTTAGGGAAAATTTGGACGTCCTAGCTTCTTTCGTTTAGATGTTTTCAACAGACGAACGAATATAAAAATAGTTTTAATGAAATCTTCAGTGAATCAGTCAATTTCAAAACAAAATGACATTTGGAAAATGGCCAAAAATTTAAACCAAATGTGTTTGCTGGACAAATATAGGGTGTTTTTTATTGAGGTATAGAACTTCGAATTGAAATAAAACACAAGAAAATCGTTTTAATGTCCATCAATTTGGCTTTATTGGAAGGATAATTTTATGCCATTAATGTTTAAATATGATTTCGGGCATGTGGCCGCCGCGGCTGGCTCGAATATAGCCAATTCTACAGGTCCAATTTTCCAAAGCTCCAATTGCTGTGCACGGTGGCGAATCGATTCATTCGGGTCCTCTTCAACACTTTGCTCTACAGCGGCAATTGTTTCTTCGGTGCGCACTGTTCGACGTCTCTGCGGATGCGTATTATCACATAGAGTAAACGTAGTGCGAAAACGATCCATGGTTAACCGAATTAATTGCTCTGATGGACGATTATGTCGACCATAAAATGGACGGAGCTTGCGGTGAACTTCGCGAACTGAACCATTACTTTCGAAATAAATTTGCACGATTTGCAAGCGTTGTTCTTTTGATAATCATCATCAAGTTACAAGTTATTTACCCGTAAGTCAATATTTTGCGGGTGTAATACCCAGAGTAATATGCCGTATGAAACCCTAGGTATTATGAACAGCGCGATTTTTAAAAGTGATATAATTCAGGAATTCAAGCAAAATATTCCATTTCATCGAAATGCGGCTTTTAACACCAATTATGCATTCTTAACATCAAATTTCGACATCCGCGGAAAGCATTATCATATTCAATTATCGCACAAATGTGCTTCGTTGTAAAAATACTCTTGATTCTTCTGCAACAAAAGCCAACAAAATATTTTGCGACACAAAAAACGCCACCACCCTCCACTATTGTAATTATTTATAAATAAATACATTGAATCCGAACTTTAATCCATTCGCCATTACTCACTTTAATGGTGAAATGCCTCAAAAGTACGTGAAGCATATTGCTTCGGTAGGGAAACATAATTTTTAATTAATTAAAAAAAAACTTTTCATTTTCATTTTAAAAACGGAGCTGAAATCATAAATCACTATCCGACCATTTCATTTTGTTGAGTAGTCAAGGTCTTTCAAATTGAAAGCATTTTCGTCAATATTGTGTGAAGAGGGGGCAGATAGAAAAACGCATATAAATGTATATACATACATATGTACTATGCATGTATGTATGTGTATATATAGATACGTTACAATTTGTAAAATAAACAAAAAAGCTGAATTTTTCATTGAAAGTGATGGGCATTTGAATAGCAGTATCATGCAGGATGTTTGAATAAATTAGAGGCTTCTATTTAAATATGCAGACGCTTGTAGTTGTGAGTACATCCTACCAAAAACAAACATCTAAACTAAAAAAAATCGATTAAAATTAAATAAATGGAGGAGTTTCCACATAGTGTATATAAAATTCTTAGATTTAAAATTTGTTTAAACTAAAAAATTACGTAAATTTAGTTATATTTTATTGCAATTTCTAAATAAAAGTTTTTCTCAAATGCAAAATCCTCTATAAATTCGTCAGTGCTTTTATAAACACATCGTCTTTCGCGCTAGTTCCAGTCTAGAAAAGATGTTGAAGCAAATTAGCAAAATCATAAAAAAATCTAACAAAATATGTATGAAAGCATTTTACCAAGATCAACTTGAAGCTCTTAAACAGAATCCAAAAAAAGTTGAACATTTTTAAATGAACATCTCGTGGATCATTGAGATCGGAGATAAAAGTTAAAGGTAATAATGGTGAATTTGTTGTGGATAACAGAGGAAAATGTGATGCCTTCCATGAATTCTTTTTACAAGCTCCATCTCTACTGAAGGAGAGTATTGTGCAATTACCTGGAGATTGTGATAATATATTTCGCAACATGACACAATGCCAGCAATTTTTATACCCTACACCACTTCGTGGTCTAAGTTAGTTTCGCGCCAAATGTTTGTAACACCATGAAATAATCGAGCTAGACCAACCTTTAAGTATACCGATCGGCTTAGAATCACCAGCTGAGTCAATTTAACGATGTCTGTCTGTCCGTCCGTCCGTCCGTCTGCTGGCCATCTAGGCTTGTTCGCACTCTACAGGTCGCAATTGTTGTCCGATTGTCATGAAACTTGGCAGAAGTTATTTTTGCTGGGCAAGGACCATTGCTATTGAATTTGGAGGAAATCGGTTCAGATTTAGATATAGCCCCCATGCAAATGTCGATCCCGATTTCACTATTTCCGCTTTAGAAACCACATATTGTACCCGATTTTCTTTAAAATTGGCACAACATTTTATAATAGAACTAGAAACACCTATGCTGAAAGTGGGTAAGATCGGTTCAGATTTAGATATAGCCCCCATACAAATGTCGCTCCCGATTTGACATTTTCCGCTCTGGAAACCACATATTGTACCCGATTTTCTTTAAATTTAGTACAACATCTTATAATCCAACTAGAAACTCCTATACATAAATTGGGTAAGATCGGTTCAGATTTAGATATAGCCCCCATACAAATGTCGCTCCCGATTTGACTCTTTCCGCTTTAGAAACCACATATTTTACCCGATTTTCTTTAAATTTGGCACAACATCTTATAATTCAACTAAAAACACCCATGGGGAACGTGGGTAAGATCGGTTCAGATTTAGATATACATTTTTTTTATATACACAAATGTTGCTCCCAAATGTTTAACCGTTTTTGGCCAAACTTTACATATCATATTTCATCTATAAACATACATAGTGAATGCGGGTCACATCGTTCATTGTTTCAATATACCCCCATGCAGATGTCCTTTCCGATTAAAATTTTTTGTCAAACACATACATTTACAGGATACAAAAATCCTTCCCGATTTCACTTTTTGACAGAATTGAATTATAATAAGATGTCAAGTCAAGTGTATGATATAGTCGGCTCCGTCCGACTTTAGCCTTTAGGTATAAAAATTGCTGGTATTGTGTCATGTTGCGAAATATATTATCACAATCTCCAGGTAATTGCACCATACTCTCCTTCAGTAGAGAGTATAATACCCTAGTCCACGAAGTGGTGGGTATAAAAAAAAAAAACACAGTGCATTGAATGAAGAACTGTATTTCATAGTTTCTAAGAAATGCTTCCTAAACACTTTTCATTGATTTGTGCCTTATGAAACATCTTTCATACATTTTATGAAGTGCTTCTTTGGCGACTTTTTAATGAAAATTTAATTTTAAGAAATTCGCATAAAATATATGGTTCTTAGGGTGCAAAAAGACAAATCGGGACTGATTTTTATATTGAAGCTATAAATCTAATCATAGATTTTTCTAGTCCAAATATAACGTGTTGTGCAAATTTTAAAGAAATTCGGATAACATATCTGCTTTCTAGTACGGAAATGTGCAATGCAAATGCATTTTATATTTTATTTTGTATGGGCTTTCTGCAAATCTGATACGATTTACTTCAAATTAAATTGCGTCTGTCCTTCGCCCACAAAACTCACTTGTGTCAGTTTTTGCGACATGTACTTTTATTACACGAATAGATGGACAGACATAGTGATTCTAAGTAGATCGGTACAAGAAACGATGGGTCCATTTCACTTCCTTTTGGTTGTTACAAACAAATGTTTGCCGAACACCACTTTGTCACACCATAGCCAATCCTAGTTTATTCGAGACTCGTTAGCATTCGATAACAAAGTTAATGCTCTCCACGGCGTGGCATGTTACGCATAAACGTTGCTCAAATATTGTGCATCGCTCTGGATATTATCCGGTGACATATTTCCGCTTTGCCAAATGTGACTTCCTTTCAAATGTGTGTGTTTTTTGCGCATTTTTTTTTTCAATTGAAAAAATGCAATAAATAAAAAGTGTAGAGTATGTACGCGCATCGCATGCATGTGCATTAGGGCGTACCTCAAAAAAAAAGTTCGCCGTACACCTTCGAATATGAAGTATTATTGAAAGGTAGTTTCAAAAAAAAAAATTTTATTTTTTTATGCCGAACGTAGGGGTCGCGCTTTTACATTTTTCTATATAACTTGTATTTATAAACGGATTTTAAAGTGTGATACATCGATGTTTTTGTCTCGACGAGGCCGATTTTTTTGTCTTTGAAGTCATTGAGCTCAAGCACCCCCTTCTGGTACTTACCCATCATTTCTCAGTTGCTACTACCCTAATGTACCACTCTAATAATCGAAAATTAAAGCTCGCATAAAATCATGAATCATGTTTGAGCTCAATGACTTCAAAGACAAAAAAATCGGACAAAAACATCGATGTATCACACTTTAAAATCCGTTTATAAATGCAGAAGTTATATAGAAAAATGTAAAAGCGCGACCCCTACGTTCGGCATAAAAAAATAAAAAAAATTTTTTTGAAACTACCTTTCAATAATACTTCATATTCGAAGGTGTACGGCGAACTTTTTTTTTTTACTTGTAACCTGGTACGCTCTAATGTGCATATGTGTATGTGTGTAAATATTCTATAAAATTTAAATTATGCTTACACCACAAGTGTCGCTGCAGCCTTTTTGTTACTTTTGAGTAGTAATGACACAAATTCCAAAACGGCCGAAAAAACAGAAAAAAACAAGCAAAACAGCTTTTGTGTGTGATAGTGACGAATATTGTGGACACTACAATTAGAGTGATTAGACTCGAAAAACGAGTCGACGAAAATTTTTGTCTGGGACTCAATTCAATATTAATTATTGTAACAGTAAGTTAATGAAATTACATGTATTTATTTCTTACGGCCACAATTAAAAAATTAATAAATTTGGACCGAACTTTTCTAGAGCGTTCAAGAGTCTGTTGGGGTCAAAAATTACGTTATGTTATATATTAAAATATTTTACTTAGGAAGTTCTTTTGAATCGGAAACAAATCTTTAAATACAAATTTAAATTGGCGTTATGGTTTTTATTATGTGCTCATAATCATTCACCACTTTACTAATCCTAGATGCGAATTTCCTCTTTTGAGTTACATCACTGAATAGAGTTTCTGACGAATATTTATCCATGTTACAAACATACTGACAACTTTAATATACACTTCACATGGCGGAGGGTAATCTTGGCAAAAACTATTTATGAAATGTGCAATATGTGGTGTGAATAACATGCGGAATGTGTGTCACTAAGGGGCCTTAATTCACAGCAATGCGCGCCAGAAAAACAAATCAGAGTAGTGTGAACATTAGAATGGGTCACGAAGACACAATTATACACAATGTAAATATATCCAATTTATAGGTTGTCGTTTCGATAAAAAAAAACTTAAGAAAGAAACTTTAAAGAAAGATTGAGTTTTTTGTACAGCATATTATTTTATGGAATTTATAAATAAAAAGTATTTAAAGTAGAATATCATTAGCCTCCTTTTTGTACAATGAATCTAAATGATTGTGTATGATTTTGTTATATTTATTATTTCTGAAGTCAGCAGAATTATACTATAGTTTCAGTTTTCTCTGCTAGAAAATGTATTAACATAATGCACACAACACTGTAGTTTATTGGCTTTTTTGAGACCCTCCCTTTTGCACAAATGTATACATGCATATTTATATAACGACCAAAGACATCAAATATGGAAAAAATAATAACTTTATTTTCATTATGCTCAAAAATCGATTATAATAATTTTGTTTTGTTAAAAAGTCGAACTTTAAAGTATCAAAAATAATAATTTAAAATTTGTTAGCTGAAATTGGGTTTGTGCGTTTTTGGCATCTCATTTTGAAGGTCCGTCTGTCTGCCCATCTATTTTTGTAATCAAAGTACAGGTCGCAATTGTAGTCACAACCAAATTAAAGTCTGCACAACGAAGTGCTTCTGGATAAGGACGAACACTTTTTAATTTGAAGAAAATCGGTTCAGATTTGGATATAGCCCCCGTACGAATTTTACACCCTATTTGAATCTTTTTACTCTAGAAAGCATATATTTTCACAGATATTCTTCAAAGTTGGCATAACATTTTATATTTTAACTAGAAATACCATGGTGAAAATGGGTCAGATCGGTTCAGATTTTTATAAAGCTTCCACACAAATTTCTCTTCCGATTTGACTTTTTCCGCTCTAGAAACCACATATTTTAACAGATCTTCTTAAAATTTTTCAAAATATCATATATTTCATCTAGAAACATTTATGGTGAAAATGAGTCAGATCGGTTCAGGTTTATAAATAGCTCTCATGCAAATTCAGCTCCCGACTTGACTTTTTCCGCAACGATTTTCTTCGAATTTGGCACAACGCCTTGTATTTCAACTAAAAACATCTGTTGTGAAACTGGATCAGATCGGTTCAGATTAATATATAGCTCCCACACCAATTTCGCTCCCGGCTTAACTTTTTCCGCCCTAGAAACCACGTATTTTAACTAATTTTCTTAAAATTTTGTATAAAACTTTATACTTTATCTAGAACCACCTATGGTGAAAGTAGGTCACTTTGTTCCATGTTGGGATATTGCCCATATATCCCTATACAATTATTCTTCTCGATTTGTCACATCGGTCTATGATCACGACACATACAAAAATCCTTCCCGATGTCAGTCTTTTACCGAATTAAATTGTATTCGGATAGAAAGTGTAGGGTATCATATAGTAGCGCCGGCCATCTTTGGTCTTTCATTACTTGTTTCGATTTTTCTATATCCATCAA
Source organism: Polietes domitor (assembly GCA_947397865.1). Classification (NCBI taxonomy): domain Eukaryota; kingdom Metazoa; phylum Arthropoda; class Insecta; order Diptera; family Muscidae; genus Polietes; species Polietes domitor. The sequence continues at coordinate 66,027,991 of OX377621.1, forward strand.
ATAAATACTATCTCAAAACAGAAACAAAAGTTATTTAGTCAAATAAATTAACACCACTTAATGTTACCTAGATGTTCATAAAATTTCTCAATATAAGTCTGACAATAAGAATTCTCTCAGACATTAATTACATTTGTCTTTCTCAGACACGTATTTTCAATGTCACGACAATAATGACGCGAAGTATCTACCGAAGTTCGAACACAACCCTTCATCACCTGCACACGAAATACTATGGGGTGATTTCAAAATAATTCGACACAAAAACATCTTTTTTGTGTCGGGTCCACCTTTTGATATATATAAAAATCGGCACGTTTCTTTTTATACAAAAACGTTTCAAAAATAATTAATGTAACAAATATGAATAGACTTTAAACATTAAATATTTTTTCAACATATTATTATTTATTGTTTTTATAATTTATCAAAGGCTCTTCAATGATGACACTCTGGTTACTAACAACCTTGTTCTTCAGATTTAAGCACATTTGATTATTTCCTATCCCGAGATTTCAAGGTGTTACAGACGAAATGACAATTGCGATCAGATTGTAAATGTAATAATAATTCAGTATTTTTATGAAGGAAAATTATTTTTGCATTGAGAATATTTAGTTAACTATTGAAAATATATTTAATCAGAATTTGAACTGCTATGTTTCTGACTTCAACAATTTCATTGTACCATATCAAAATTCATTATTATTATCATATTTTGTATAAATACGAGTACATTTAGAAATACTTTCTATTCAAGGTCTGCACAACTTCTTCCTCCAGGAATTCATCCTTCCAGAGTTCATTTGAAAATTAAATTGGAATAAGAAATATTTTCCAAATGCATAATTTCATTTTATTCTAAGTGAAGCATACATACATAGAATTTCCTTCCATCAGCGCTGTGTGCTGTACGTTCAGTTGGTAAATCTGTGTATAAACAGATAAATATTCATCATGAACATCTTTCCATCTTGCCATCTTTGCATGCATCTCTGGATCTCTGCATCAGTTGGAGTGTGTCTCTTGAAACAACATTTGCATTCAAACAAAATTAAAGTCATTACAAAAATCTTCCTTACGATCCACAGTGGTTATAATTATGTGTTGCTCTAACTTCGCTGTAGCGAATAGTTGCAGATGAAGATAAAATATTTTATTAACTTTTGGGGAAATGTTGCCGTCAAATAAATAATGTTGGAGGTCTGTGTCATATAAGTGACTATGAAGAAGACACATGGAAGTACCCAAATGCCAACACTCAGTTTTCATTAATCTATGACATATAATCATTATACTCGAATCGGTTAACAACTCGCTGAGATATACATAATTATTAACTATTTTTTGTTGTTGGTAACCACAGTGTGAACTGCATAATTTTATTTGTTACAAATGAAACAACCCAGCAATTTAATATGATAAAAGGGAACAAAATTAAAATCGTTTTGATGAAAATAACTACAATGCAATTTGTGCAACAAATGGCTGTAGAAACAATACGAAGAGTTTTTGTTTTTGAAATATTACAAAAGTTTAAGGAGGTCAGATTCCTATTTAGCACTTAATTTAATTCATTAAATTTCTGCAGTAGTATAACTTGTAATCCAGTCCTTAAACACTGGATTCTGTCATGAGGAATGCACGTCGCACAGGGGACACCTTTTGGACGAAGGAAATGAAATTAGTTCCTCACTTACATTTATAACTTAAGTTAAATCTTTTTATAGCGAGAACGCAGCATCATGAAATTCGATTTATACTTTCCACTGACTACAAAAACGGGGAAAAAGCTGTATCGTCTTGAAAACCCATCAGCCTACAGCAAATGGTAATGGGAAAGGTTTCAGGTAGAACACAACGCTCTTCAAAAACGCTTTGTGATGAGTTTTTAGGGTGTATACATATAATACGCATATCGATCATTCCATCTCAAACCGAACACCTTTTTCACATCACCATTTCCGATTTCGTTGAAACTTTGTACGGTAACTAAACTTTATAAAATATTTAATTCGTAGAAGACGAAAAAAAGACCGAAATTTTTTTCAAAATATATGACCAATTCAAAATTGGGAAAATCATGAAAATCGTGCCGAGGTATGAACATTGAAAATGGTGTAGTGAGAAAACGCGTGAGCACAATTCAAAATATGAAGGCTTATTTTAAAGGCAATTACAAGTACCTTTCGCCGGCGTTCTTGGCTATTGGCTGCTACTGACAACAATTTTGTGTATTTCTGATTTTTCTGCTTCTTTTGTATTTTTCACTATGAAAACACCAACCTAAAAATTCAGAAAAAATATAGGCATACTAGCTGAACCCCGGCCGCTTCGCCAGGCAAAAAACAAATGGTAAAATTAAAATCAGGTTTCATATTGATCTTATCATATTGATATTATCGTGGTCAGTAATATATACGTTCTAATTTCCAGCCTTCTAGCTAAAAACACTTTTGCCACCCACGAAACGAAAATTAAAAATAAAAAAACACTATTGCCACAACCACTACACGAAAATCCAAATTTCGGTATCATATTTATCATTCTCGTGGTCAGTAATATACATGTACCAATTTTCAGTCTTCTAGCTCTCAAAAACGATTTTGCCACGCCCAAATCCAAATTTCGGCATCAAATTGATCTTTCTCGTGGTCAGTAATATATATATACCAATTTTCAGCCTTCTAGCTCTCAAAAACACTTTTGTCACGCCCAAAAAATGAAAATCCAAATTTCGGCATCATATTTATCAATCTCGTGGTCAGTAATATATACTTTCCAATTTTCAGCCTTCTAGCTCTCAAAAACACTATTGCCACGCCCACTTTGCCCACTAAATGAAAATCCAAATTTCGGCATCATATTTATCATTCTCGTGGTCAGTAATATACATGTACCAATTTTCAGTCTTCTAGCTCTCAAACAAGTAAGGAAAGGCTAAAGTCGGGCGGGGCCGACTATATAATACCTTACACCACTCCCTGCGTATGTACCTAGCTTTGATTACTAAACCCAGTTATTTCATGGGAGCAATTTTATGTAGTTCATATAAATTATACAGTTACTATAACAACATTTTGGGCCTGGTCCAAAACATGGGTAGGTATTCCTAGTTGAAAAATATAATGATCTGAAAATTTGATGAAGATCCGATGTAAGATGTAGTTTCTCGAGCTGTAATAGATCAGAATGGTGCCCCATTTGGGTTATACCAAAGTGTGGACATATGGGCATCTCTCAAACAAGTAAGGAAATGCTAAAGACGGACAGACTTTCTATCTCATTACAATTCAATTCGGTAAAAAAGTGAAATCGGGAAGGATTTTTGCATTCTGTAAATGAATGTGTTTGTCAAAAAATGTTAAATCGGAGAGGACATCTGCATGGGGTTATATTGAAACCTGGAACGATGTGACCCGCTTTCACCATGTATGTTTATTGGTGAAATATAATATGTAAAGTTTGACCAAAATCGGTTAAACATTCGCGAGCAACATTTGTATGGGGGCTATATCTAAATCTGAACCGATCTTACCCACTTTCAGCAAAGGTGTTTCTAGTGCGATTATAAAATGTTGTGCCAATTTTAAAGAAAATGTGGTACAATATGTGGTTTCTAAAGCGGAAAAAGTGAAATCGGGAGCGACATTTGTATGGGGGCTATATCTAAATCTGAACCGATCTTACCCATTTTCAACACAGGTGTTTCTAGTTCGATTATAAAATGTTGTGCCAAATTTAAAGAAAATCGGGTACTATATGTGCTTTATAGGGCGGAAAAAGTCAAATCGGGAGCGACATTTGTATGGGGGCTATATCTAAATCTGAACCGATTTCCTCCAAATTCAATACCGATGGTCCTTCGCCAGAAAAAATAACTTCTGCCAAGTTTGATGACAATCGGACAACAATTGCGACCTGTAGAGTGCGAACAAGCTTAGATGGACAGCAGACGGACGGACGGACAGACAGACATCGCTAAATCGACTCAGCTGGTGATTCTAAGCCGATCGGTATACTTAAAGGTGGGTCTAGCTCGATTATTTCTTGGTGTTACAAACATTTGAAACGAAACTAACTTATAATACCCTAGACCACGAAGTGGTGTAGGGTATAAAAAACATTTACTAAATATAGTCGCCCGAAAAAGTATTTTCTGAACGATTGTTCATAAAATAACATATACAATTTTAATTATTTTTACCCACGCTAATAAGACGTTGAAGTAAGACTTCAAGTCAATACCGAAAGTAAATATAAGGCGATCTACAAAAAAGCTTAAAAACCCTAAATATTGGGGTATAATGGGTGCATTTTCAGCTACAACCGTTCGGTTGTATTTCCATCCTATTTTAATTCCAAAAGTATACATTTTGAAAATCTTCTATCTTTCACGTACACAGTGCAAGATAACCTAACTTCATGATTCTACCAATTTTTGTCGTAAAAGCAAAATTACAAAGTAAGAATTTGGAAAAATCTTTCATTTATTTATTTATTTTATTTAATATTAATTACAATACAAAGTAAATTTATATTATAATTTTGGTCCAGGGATTGAGCCGGGGTGACTAAGACCATTGTAGCTAGTTGTTGCAGCGACAGACCAGAGCCTCTGGTGGGAATCGAACCCACAACCGCCACGCTGATAGCCGAGCACGCTACCAACTCGACTACCGGGGCGCTCAAAAAATCTTTTTATTTTACGTATCTCTGCAGTCAAAGGAATGTGTACACCGAATTTCATGAATCTAGCTGCGGTCATTTGTGTGGTACAATTTTTATCCCCTTTTTCCATTTTACCCCTAAAAGTACGAATTTCGAAAAGATATTTTTATTAGATTAGATATATGTACACGCCGAATTTAGTGTTTCTAGCTGTTGTCGTTTGATAGGTACATTTTTTATCCCTTTTTGTCCCATTTCAACCCCTACAAATAAAAATCACTTTATGGTGTGCGTTAATGCTATAAGGGTAATGCGCTTTCCAAATATCGAGTAAATATATAAGCAGACATATTAATAAACATGCTGGAGTACTATAAATATTAGGGATATTTTCAGACCTTGTGAGGCAAAAAATATTTCCCTGTGGACCGATTTTGTCCTACCGATCTATAACTATAAAACGTATTCATGCAAAATTTGGACGTTCTAGCTCCTTTCGTTTTGATGCTAGAGTGCTTTCAACGTCAGCGTATTCATTCTTTCTTCTCCGAATTTTATGACGATCAAGAATATATATACTTTATAGCGTCTCAGGTCGAGGTTTTACAAACGGAATGACAAACTTAGTATACCACCAGGATGGAGGTGGAGGGTATAAAAACAATGAAAAGACCTTTTGAGGGTATATAACTGTCAAAATTTTAACATTTTTATACCCTCCACTTAAGGATGGGGTATATTCACTTTGTCATTCCGTTTGTAACGCCTTGAAATATTCATCGGAGACTCCATAAAGTATATAATATATCCGTCTGTATGTCTGTCTGCCCGTCCGTCTGTTTGAAGCACGCTAACTGTCGAATGAAATAAGCTAGGAGGTTCACATTTTCCCTAAATGTGTCTTATCGGTTAGGATTGAAAGTGGAAATTTTTTTCCCTAACAAGGACTGAAAATACTCCCTAATATTTAGACTATTAAAGCATTTTTTTTTTAATTTTTGATTTATATGCACTTGAAATTTGTTGCATACATTCCTCTTGTAACCTAAAAGCACCAAAAAGTAAATAAAAGTTTTAGTGGACGAAGTGGGACAAAAAGGGATAAAATATGGTACCAATGATACGACAAGAGCTAGAATCATGAAATTTGGAATGTACATCACTCTAATTGCGTAGATACGTAAAACAGTGGGATATTTCAATATACGTACTTTTTGGGGATACAATATGAAAAGAGGGATACAAATGGTACCAACCAAACCGACGAAGTTGAAATCATTAAATTCGTTGTGTACTTTCATTTGACTGTGAAGATGCGAAATAAAAAGGATTCTTTCGAAATTTGTACTTTTAGTCGGAAATGGGGCGAATGGGGATAACAATTGTATGGCCAATATTTTTGTAGAACATTTCATCCCCGCCCTTCATCCTTTTAGGGGTGTTTTTTTATAATTCGTTAAAATAAAGCCAAAAATGTCGTTATGAGGGGTAGTTAGAGGGTTAATATGTTCTACAAAAATGTTCGCCATATCATTATCTACAAAGTTGCTGAACATGTCCCATGCCTCAGATGTAAAGAAAACATAGCTTTATACACCGATATGCTGCAAGAAGAGACCAGAGTTGGGAAACTTTAATCGTCTATAAAATGAAATTCCGATGTGATCTAAAAAACGCCGACACACGTATTATTTTTGGTCTCCTCTTTTAGAATCCATTGTCAGAACCCCGTAATTTTTTTTTCGTGTTGTACTGTGTAATTAAAATTGAAGAGTTGTATCTTTACAAAATATCATATTTTTGCACTTTGGGACTTGGAATTTGTCAATATTGAGAGATATTTTAAAAATCTCACTGTATTTCCCAAAACAGAGGTTCTTCTGAATGCTAACTGAAACAAGTACTGTAGAATGGGTCTATTTAATGTTCTTGTCTTAAGCTTATCCTTGTTGTCATGTGGCCACATTTAACTTCCTGGATATCATCACTGTTGGTAGAATATATTTTCACCAACACATATGTATATATGTATACCAATATTATTTTCATTAAAACTCTGTTTACTTTCATTGCGTATTTTATTGTATATTTATTAACTTTTCGTGCAGTGGTTTGATGTTGGCGTTTCATTATTCCCATTATTACCTTGCAATCAAGGATGTTGTGTTGAATTAAGATGAAGTCGAAAACGTTCTGCTAGATAAAAAGGCCAACATAATTTTTATGGAAATGATTATCAGCATCGTGTCTTATTAAATAGGTTTGAGGATGAACTTGAATTACTGATGTGTATAAATAATAATAATAAGTCGACCCCGCCCTACTTAAGCCTTTCTTTATTTGGCTTTCTTTTAAGGATTTTTCCATTTGTTTGGGTATCGCTCTAATTGGGATGATATTTTACAAAGTCGCACTCTTAAGGGGGAAAAAGGGGATAAAAATGGTACAAACCAAATGGCCGCAGCTAGAATCTTGGAATTCGGTGTATACATTCCCTTGACTGCATAGACACGCAACATAAAAAGAGCAAAATTGCCGCGTATGGGGTTCAGAGAACCAACACGCGTCTATTGAGAAGCCAATGCATCCACAAAGGGGTGGGATAGTGAGGATCGGAAAAGAAATGTGAGAGGCCGCTCATCAGGGTAAAAATTGAGGGAAAAAGGGCAAAAGGCCAAAAACTGCCACTAGTTGAGTTAAATGTATGACTAACCCCCAATATTTTTTTAACCCCCACATTTTCTCCGAACATACTTACCTACTATCGTCAACCCTTAGGGTGGCCGCCATACGAATTTTTAATTTTTTATAATTTTTGTAAGTTGTAAGTAAGGCCCAAAACTGCCCTGGAGTCACCCCTAGCTGTTATAAATGTAATATAGACCTCCACTAATTTTCCCCACAATATTTTTTGAATACGCTTACCCCCTATCCTTACTTTTTAATGGAGCTCCCATACAAAAAGTAATTTTTACCTCTATTCACCTCTCTAAATGTCCCAAGGAGCTCTAATATTTTCTCAGAACACACCTGCCCTCCAACTGCAACCCTTAAGGTGGCCCCCATACATTTGCCTATTTATACCCTACACCACAGGGTATTTGTTGTAACACCCTTTGTGCATTTGTTTGTAACACCCAAAAGGAAACGAGATAGTCCCATCGTTTATTATTACGATCGACTTAGAATCACTTTTTGAGTCGATTTAGCGATGCTCGTCCGTCCGTCCATCTATTTTTGTGATCAAAGTCCAGGTCGCAATTGTTGTTAGAACTAAATGAATCTTTGCACAACGAAGTTTTATGGGACAAGGACGAACGCTATTTAATTTGAGCAAATCGGTTCAGATTTAGATATAGCTCCCATACAAATTTTGCCTCCGATTTTAATTTTTCCGCTCTAGAAACCACATATTTCAACATATTTTCCTCCAATTTCGCAAGACGCCGTATATTTCAACTAGAAACACCTCTGGTAAAAATCGGATAGATCGGTTCAGATTTATATATAGCTCCCATGCAAATGTCTCCTCCGTTTTGACTCTTTTCGCTCTAGAAACCACAAACTTTGACATATTTTCTTAAAATTTTGCAAAACAAATTATATTTCAACTAAAAACAGCTCTGGTAAAAATAGGATAGATCAGTTCAGATTTATATATAGCTCCCATACAAATGTCTCCTTTGATTTGACTCTTTCCGCTCTAGAAACCACAATCTTTGACAGATTTTCTTCATATTTGGAAAAAAAACAACTTATATTTCAACTAAAAACAGCTCTGGCGAAAATGGGTCAGATGAGTTCAGATATATATATATATATAGCTCCATTACAAATTTCGCTTCTGAATTGATTATTTCCGCTCTAGAAATATCATTTTTGAACAGATTTTCTTCTAATTCGGGACATCAGCTAATGTTTAAAATATAAATTACAATAGCGAAAGTGGGTCACATCATTTCAGATATATATATATATAGCTCCCGAATTGATTATTTCAGCTCTAGAACCACGCGTCTAATATTTCAACTAGAAAACCTTTGCTAAACATGGGTCAGATCAGTTCAGATTTGTATATCCCATTCAAAGTTTGTGTTCAAATTTTCTTACAAATACAGATAGAAGTATGGAATTTGTAGTATATTCTCCTCTTATAGCTGCATCGTTCAAATGTAATGACCTTTTTATATCCTACACCATCCATGACTAAGTGTAGGGTATCATATAGTCGTTCACGTCCCACTTTAACCTTCCTTACTTGTTTTTATATTTTTTTATGAAAGAAAGGCCCAAAACTGCCCCGCAGTATTAATTAGTTTTCCCTGCTCAACATTTTACCCAATCATACCTACCCCCTATCGCCCCACCTTAAGGGAAAATTTGATATACTTCCTACAATTCTTAAGGGGGCTGAAATATAAATGCAAAATTTGTATAAAATTTGCTGCCACCAATCTAGGGGAGTCAAGTGTAAATATTTTTTTTGGTATAGGAGTCCCCCTAAAAACATTTTGGGGTGGGAAAATTAATGGGGATTCTGTATTACATGTAACCCTTCTGGGGACAACTCCGAGACAGTTTTGTGGCTTTTTATGTATTTTTACCCCTTTCCTATCACTTTTGACCCCGATAAGCGCCGTCTTGCACTACACCCAATTTTTGGCCCATCCAAATCGAACTCCTAAAATTCCCAAATAACACTATCCGGCCCCTAATCCACAACGAGTATGAAAAATTGTACTGACAAATTGGGTTGATCGGATGAGGTACTGCAAGCCAATGGTGGTAGTCATATGAATGATATTGTGTTCCATTATTAAATGGAAAAGTTCAACTTTTCCAATAAAACCAGATTTTTTTTTTAGTTTTTTCGTCTGCATTTTTTTTTGGTCTATAATCAATATTTGATTTGAACTGGGATATTGTCCTGCCTCAAGACCATTTTGCTTCTATATTTAATAGAATGCAAATTTATTTACAAATGGCATGGTGACATTTATTACTTGGCTGTAGACTACCACGATCATGATTTCGACCATGTCAAAATTATTTTCAAGGGGCTTCGCAACGACTTTTCAACATCAAACCCGGACTCTATAAGGAGATGATTCTCACAAACGAACGAGAAGCACTACTCACTTGCCGAATTTGCGTTTAAAAAATCGCACCAAGTAATAAAGCACACATGCCATCTTACAAGCATCTCATTGAGTTGCATATGTAAGTATGTGTATATGCAGGTATAGTTACCCAGCAATACTTCTGCCGTGCCAACGCTCATTTGTTTTAGTTTTTTCGTTTGCATTTTTTTGGTCTGTAATCAACATTTGACTTGAACTGGAAGCAAAATGGTCTTGAGCCAGGACAATATCCCAGTTTAAAACCAGAAATTTGAAAAAATAATCAGAACCTTTTTTAGACGATTCTTAATTAAAGCTTGTAATGGCCTTTATATAGTATAAACATATTGACTGCTTGCTTTAGTGGTTTGAAATAATTAAAATTTTATAAAAATACAAACGAAAAAAAACTAAAATATAATTTTATACTTATTTATAAAATGATGTCTTTTAATATCTTTATTTGTCCTGGTTTTTGCCGCTGTCGAATACAATCCATGATGGAGGGCATATAAGGTTCGACCTTAATGAACTTAACGCTCTTTCTACTTGCAAAAATGAACTCGAATCATATTTAAAGCATGCCATAATTAAAAAAAGAATGTGAACTTGATATGAGGAAGAATACCTTTAAAGAAATTAAATTTTCCTACATTTTAATTCATTTATAGGGTTCACTTTTTCACTGAGTGTTTCCCGATTATGGCTTTGTATACTCTGCAGCGCAAAACGTCGCCCATACATATTATGCGTACTCAACAGGCACGAAATGTAACGAAAACCACATTTTAATTTAGCTAAATTAATGTTGAGTCATTCCAACGCGCGCTTGATAAAAATCGCATAATAAAATATCAAAGAACCACTTCCGAGCATCTCTACATAGCTTAGCCTTCGTTCAGGCCATACGTACAAACATACATACGTTCGTACGTATGTCTGTATTCTGAACATCTCTCGTAGTCATTGGATAATTTCCAGCATTTCATTTGAAGCATAAAAGAAGGAGCAAAACGATGATCCATTAAATGTTAGAAGTGAAATAAAATTCCCATCGCATATGTTCGCTTGAGTACTCGTAACAAAGTTTAAAGTAAATGTTCTATTACATCCAGAAGATGACTTGTAAAGTACAAAATCTATAAAAGATGTGCCAGCGATGTAAGAGACATGCCACATGCCGCACGCCTCAGCGCGCCGCCTCGCTAGCAAACAAAGGCACACACAAAAGTGGCAAACCAAATGTTTGTTGGCACTTTGAGCGGGAAAGGAATGTTTTCTGTTATTTTTTGTTCAGTTGTTTGCCGGCTGTCCTGGTACTTGCTGTCGTCTGAATGTACAACACGAATGAGGACGAGTGTGGCTGGCTGGTTGTCTCGCTGTCTGTATTTGCAGGAGCATTATTATCGCCATGAAGACCGTATTTGATGCGTGAAATCATCACCACATGACTGTTTATGTCGATGTCTGGCAAAGTCCCATCAACATTTCAATTTGTTTTTATTTTTTCCGCATCCATCGGTTGCGTGGACGGACGGGTTGATGATGGATGGATGGATGGCGGTTTTCGCTTTCTATTGCCATTCTCATTCCCATTGCCATCGCTATTGTTGTCTATTCCCATCTCTTTTAAGGACCTTAAGGATATCGTCTGTGTGTGTGTGTGGGTGGGTGGGGGTGTGAATCTTTATGGTTAGAACATAATGATTTTACGTGCAGGTGTTTAGAGAATAAAAAAATATTTTTAACCTTTCTTTTATTATCGCTCTGTGTCTACACACACGCACACATACATTCGAAATTGTATACAGTTGATGCCATAAAACCGGTGCTACTTACAGCGATTTGAAATGATGCTAAGCTATGTACTTCCCCTCTGGACCAATCGAACAATTATAGAAAAAAGTGAGCCTCGTTCGTGGCAGTGTAGCTAGAATTCCGTTTATACAGTTTGACAAGGATTTTTTTTCATGGGAAAATTTAATTTAACGAACGAATAACAAGAAATATAAAAGTTGTGTATTTGTTGTTAGATAATATTGCTATATATAGGTGACCAAAATATTTATACAAACACAATTAAGATGGGGTGTATATTTACATTAGGATGTATATTAATTTTGCCAATCCGTTTGTTATACCTTAATATATTAATCGTAGACCCCATAAAGTCAAGGTCCCGGTAACATGCTGAGACCATATAGCTGTGTCTGTCTGGTCACCAGTCTGTCTATTAAAATCATGATAGTATCCGACAAAAATATAGGTTGGGTGAAATTGGCCCAGAGAGCAAAAGCTTTTCTCACAAGTATAGCTAGCTAAAATGAACTTTGAAGTGTACATCTTTCTAATTGTGTAGATACGCAATATAAAGGTATTTCTTCGAAAAGTTTTCTCATTTAGGGTCGAAATGGGAAAAAGGGATACAAATTTTGACCAAACTGGTTCTAACCATGATGCTCAATATATTTACTCAACTTTCTGCGCTCTTTTAGGGCTGTAATTGGTATTTTATTAGTGTTTTATATTGATATGTATAGTATAGAGGAATTCAATGTAAAAAAGGTGGTTGGTATTGCAAGATATAAGGCCTGTTCGATTGGGCTTACTAGCTTAATATTTGTATGGCATTTACTCGCTTAGCAAAAAAGTAGCTTACTACTCTATTAGTTACCAGATTTTTATCTCTGATATATTTAAATAAAACCAATGGATAAAAATGTTACCACCTTATCAAGTCTCTTAATTGTAAGCTAGTAAGCCCAATCGAACAGGCCTATTAGTCAGACAAAATGTTGTTGAACATTGTGGCAACTCTGTAATGGGACATTTTTTGCAGCAGAATTGTTGGTGTTTAGCACATAAAAATCACAAAAGAATAGTTTTTTCATATATTTTTAGAAACAACTATTTATTTTTATTTTGAAATAAAATTTCATTTTTTATTTTTTTTAAATAAATCCTTTTTATTTTTTTAGTTTTTCTCAGCAAGAAAACTACCTAAAACTAAGCACTCTGTAAATCCCTTTTTTATTTTTTAGCTATGTCCTAAATAAATTTCAGAGTGAGCTTTTCCGTAGTCTCTGAGATATAAACAAAACTGTAGAAGGACACAGGTGATTTTCGCCTTTTTTAAATTATTTTGCTACTACTGAAAGTAAAGCCATCACATGCCAAGGAAATATTTTGGAATTCTCAATATAATAAAAAGTTACGCTGGTTTTTCTAAAGATACTTCTCCCATTTTTTTGACTTAACAGCCACTATTTATCCTATTTTAGCCCGATAACTTCTGAAGCAAAATGCTATTAACGGCGAAATGATGGAATGTGATAGTACAATATGCCCTGCATCAAGAAAAATGTTTCAAACAAAATCGCTATAGCGAATTACAACCTTCGATTATATGCTGGTCCATTTTTGAGCTATTTTATTTTTATGATGATAGCCACTTTTGCAGCCACATAATAATGTGTGAGTAGATAGTCAAATCAGAATAATTTGAAAAATGGCAGATGACATCCAAATCTGAGAATAGTTTGGCATCAAAAATTATTCGACAAAATTATTCATTGCCACTTTTGAATACAAGCAATCGATATATTTTATTTTTATTTATTCGACAAAAACTAACAATCTGTCATACATAAAAACATAAATTTTGGAAACTATGTCAACCCTAGTTTCCAAAATTTTTAAAAATAATTTAGTCAAACTTCATATTTTCCAATACCAATTTCCACCAATCCACCAATTTGCATCAAAATCGTAAGATCTTCAAAACTATCTGTTTTATTTAAAACTAGCTGAACCCCCGCCCGCTTCGTCAGGCAGAAAAACAAACGGAAATAAAAATCATATTGTTTTTTCTTGTGATCGGTATTATAAAGGGTGATTTTTTAGCTATTATCTTTTTGCCAACACTGGTTTAAACAGCTAACGCACTTTTCGTGTTTTGTTTCACTGTCAAACATCTTCAGTTTGGTCTATAATTTAACCATGAATCGTCTTACAAACGAACAACGCTTGCAAATTATTGAATTTTATTGCAAAATGCGTGCTCTGTTAAGAAAGCTCATCGCGCGCTTCTTCCATTTTATGGTCAGTTTAATCGACCCACTGAAGCGGCTATTCGGGCTATTGTGACTAAACGACCACCAACACGCTTACGTAGAGTGCGAACTGAAGAAAATATCGCAGCTTTATCGGCCAGTGTTAATGATGACCATCAATTATCGATTCGTCGTCGTTCGCGGCAATTGGGCCTCTGTTACTCAAAAACGTGGAAATGCCAAAATTGGACTAAGTGGATGGACTATTTGAGGCGCAGTCATGGTTAACATTTGCATGAAATAATCTTCAAACATTAAATTATATGGACCGCACTATCGATTCAAATAAAGATTTCATGCATTTTTCTGAATTTTATGTGTTTTTTTTTTTTTTTTTGAAAAACTTTCCTATAGCTTTTTAAAAATCACCCTTTATGTACCACATATAATCAAGGTACTTCCCTGAGATACAAAAGAAATGGATATGTTCCATGGAAAATATTGAAGAACAGAACTTTAGTTTACGGGGAATAAAGGAAGAAATGTCGAAAATCAAATTTATTTTAGGTTGAGTGTAATTCTCCTCCTTTCCATAACCAAAACAAAAAACTTCCTACGTAAGAAGAACTTACTTAATCGAATAGCTGCAATTCGAATGTGCTACATTCAAAACACATAGAATGTCAATCAAATTGTTCACTAATCAAACAACACAAAAACTAAAAAGTTAATATAATTTCGGTTTTCTTGACTTAAATCGGCTTTTGGTGATATTTCTTTTTTGCAATCTTTCTTTGCTATTGTGCTAAGAAAATCCAAAGAAAACGTGTAATTTTACAAAATTCAAATAAAATATTCCATACCTTTCAAATCCCGCCCATTTGTATAACAATATATGAATCTCGGTATCGAATATACTCTAAAACCGATTTTAATTTCATATGGGAAGGGCCACGCCCACTGTCCGCCCATAGTTGCACAACTACTTACACTGGATCTATTCAGACAAATTTTCAGCACTCTAGGTTTTATAGAACTGACAATATTCAATAATAGTTTTAACTTCGTATGTGAAGTACCATGCCCACTATCCCAATACCGCCCATTTTTGATACAACTACGAAAGTTTATGCTAGATGCACTCAAAAAAAATTGAGTATTGTAGCTGTTATAAAAGTCAATATATTCAATAATAGGATTTAACTTTGTATGTGAGGTACCACGCCCACTTTTCCATTGCCGCA
This sequence comes from Polietes domitor, assembly GCA_947397865.1. Lineage (NCBI taxonomy): Eukaryota > Metazoa > Arthropoda > Insecta > Diptera > Muscidae > Polietes > Polietes domitor. The sequence goes on from OX377621.1 coordinate 66,043,078, forward strand.
AATTTATGACACAACTACCCATATTGATGCTAGACGCACTTACACAAAATTTCAGTATTGTATCTGTCATAGAACTGCACATATTAGAAAATCGGTTATAACTTCGTATGGGAGGTGCTACACCCACTTTTCCAATACCGCCCATTTTTGGCACAACTACGCACATTGATGATAAATGCACTTTCACAAAATTTCAGCACTACAGGTGTCATAGAACTGACAATATTCAATAATAGGTTTTAACTTTGTGTGGGAGGTGCCACGCCCACTTTTCCAATACCGCCCATTTTTGGCACAACTGTGCAGACTAACAATTAGTGAACTTTCACAAAAATTCAAGACTCTAGTTGCAACAGTACTTGGAATATGCTCATTTATAAAAAACGAATAAATCCCCAATTTGTGTGGGAGGTGCCACGCCCACAGAAAATATCAAACATTTATATAGCCTATTTTCACCACCTGTTCAGCATGAACATACTGTGAAAATTTCAAGAAGATCGGTTCAGAAGTTTAGTCTGCTATAAAGAACAAACAAACCCACAAACTTACAAACACAGATTCATAGATGCACCGATATCTCAGAAACAGAAAAATTATATAGGATTAAAAAAAAAAAATAATTTGCAATATATTTGGGCTTGAAAAGAAAATAATAAAAAATGCTTAAACCACATATGTACTTCGACAGTCTTGCCTATACTACAAAAACTTTCAATAGTCCCCATTTGGTGAGAGAAATTCAACAATTTTTATTTCAAAAAATAAATTTCAACATTTTTTCATTTTTTTTTTAATTGTAGTTATTTTTTGCGCCATAAGCCAACAACTACACACATGCTATATTAAGCCATTGATATGCTTCTTATTTTGATCACATCTTATTTTAAGTTTTTCATAGCAATCGTTCTCATCAGAACCAAATGGTGGGGAGCAATATATACGTTTTGGACGATATAACATTTTTCTTTTAAATTTCTCTCAAAATAGAATTTATATTACTTACCCTCATTCCTTTCACAGCTATCTCAATATACTTTTGATAGTTACCTGCTTAGTGACAGCCACCCATTCCCATCGCTTGAAGAAGTCTGTACCGCTCGCCAGTCTTTGTGAAGGTTAAATATGTGTGTGTGAGTATCTGTGCATTTGTTGGTATGTCTTTCACTTAAGATGTCTATGCATAATGCATAAGGGCAATCCTCAGAAATTCGTCATGGCCCAAGATGTTTATCACCATTTGCTATAAATGGGTGCGTGCGTGTGTGTGTGTGCATTATTCTGTGAGTGTATTTGTGCAATTGTATGTCCTGATGAATAAAAGTCTACGGCTAAGGACCCTTCGGGTCTGTTGTAGTGTGAAACATGACACATGTTGATGAATTTCAAAATGAAATGCAAATACGAATGCGAGCAAATGTTGCTCATATATGACCACCTTCCCCCCATCAACACATATCCTGTGATTGACAACCAGCCAAAAACCCAAGCACTAGGTAGGTGTGTTCCTCAATGATGACTTGAAATGTGAAATGTATACTTTATTTAAATTTCGACACACATGTAGAATTGTTTCAAGTAATTGCAATAAATTAAATATAAATTAAATTTGCATAAATAAATACGAGCATAAATACATACATATAACTAGTTTACTGTACGCACATACATATGTACATATGTGCGTCATCAGTATGTAGTGGTAAATAATAAATAGTTCTTACATTACGTGTTGCTTGTCTGTGTGTTTGTATAATAAATTAGTTAGTTATACTTAAATTAAACAGTAATAAATAGATGTAATAAATTATTAAATTAAACTACTTGCAATTTTGTCTTTAGACAGACAGACACGCATACATAGTTACAACATTTGATTTCATGTGTTATTGGCCCAAAAGGATATTCATTCAATTATTTAATTATGGACTGGGAAATTCAGCAAATTTGATTAATTGCACGCATCTGATTTTTGTCTTTCGATGTTAGTTTTGTAAATTTGCCAATTGCTCATTTAAATAACGTCGACCTTTAGCCACTTATGTCCCTGTGTGCTGTGTGCGTTGTCCTCGGTTGCATATTATGTTACTTAAAATCATTTCATTTAGGTTGTTGTTGCTGTTGCTGTTGCCGCCACCGCCTTATAGTCGCACAACTTCGACACCCTGTGGAGCAAAAAATGTTTCGGCTGCCAGCTTAAGTTTCTCATTGACCAATTTGGCGATTTTGGGTGTGCGACGCCAGACAAATTCTCGGGTACGGTCATGGTTATCCTTGCTCTCGACTTCGACCTGCAATGACATGAAGAAAATGTGCGGAAAAAAGAATTTGAGAAAAAATTACAGCAACTTTGCAAAGCGAAGACAGTAATTATATTTGCTTTTCACTATGTAATTTTTAATTAAAGGTTCAATTATTAAAAGAATGCAGACAATTTATTTTGCAGCAGAAAATGAAAAAACGGCGTGATAAGTGGTGCCAGAAAGCGTGGAGTCTACTTGTAGATGCCGTACACTGGCCAACAAAACAAGACACACATATTTGCTATCTGTTTCAAGGAATATAAATATTTTTTTTATTGAAAGCGACAATATATTGAAAAATCGCAATTAAGTATCCTGATTAATAAACAGATTACATCCGGTGCTGTTGATAGACGAAGTTCAATGCAAAAAGTAGTGTTCAAAGACCTAACGAACAGGCTATCTAAATCGAACACGATGAATCAGGCGGTATTAGGTATTTTTCCATTCTTTTTCAAAATATTTGGGATTTAAAATTATGGTGCCTAAGAGAATAAAACATGACATAGTACTAATAAATACCGGTTAGCGGGATACAAATTATATTAAATTCATTTGAAAGTCAAAGTCGAACTTCTTCTCTGCAACGAATCTTTATGAAAGATCCAAGTAGAATTTCGCACAGTGAATAATCTCTCTATAACGTATTTCCTATATAACATAAAAATCCAATATTCCCCCACCGCGCTTGCCAGATGTGGGAATTTGTAACCCATTTTTTGCTAGTAAAAAGGGCAGAAAAATGAAATGTGAATAGGAATTTTTGTGGAGTCTTCTTAAAATATTTCGGGGATTTACTGGTGATATTCTATGTATTTTGAAATAAAGAGTGATTTTTTTGAGGTTAGGATTTTCATGCATTAGTATTTGACAGATCACGTGGGATTTCAGACATGGTGTCAAAGAGAAAGATGCTCAGTATGCTTTGACATTTCATCATGAATAGACTTACTAACGAGCAACGCTTGCAAATCATTGAATTTTATTACCAAAATCAGTGTTCGGTTCGAAATGTGTTTCGCGCTTTACGTCCGATTTATGGTCTACATAATCGACCAAGTGAGCAAACAATTAATGCGATTGTGACCAAGTTTCGCACTCAGTTTACATTAAACCAACCACACGAATGCGTACAGTGCGTACAGAAGAGAATATTGCGTCTGTTTCTGAGAGTGTTGCTGAAGACCGTGAAATGTCGATTCGTCGCCGTTCGCAGCAATTGGGTTTGTGTTATTCGACCACATGGAAGATTTTACGCAAAAGATCTTGGTGTAAAACCGTATAAAATACAGCTCGTGCAAGAACTGAAGCCAAACGATCTGCCACAACGTCGAATTTTCAGTGAATGGGCCCTAAACAAGTTGGCAGAAAATCCGCTTTTTTATCGACAAATTTTGTTCAGCGATGAGGCTCATTTCTGGTTGAATGGCTACGTAAATAAACAAAATTGCCGCATTTGGAGTGAAGAGCAACCAGAAGCCGTTCAAGAACTGCCCATGCATCCCGAAAAATGCACTGTTTGGTGTGGTTTGTACGCTGGTGGAATCATTGGACCGTATTTTTTCAAAGATGCTGTTGGACGCAACGTTACGGTGAATGGCGATCGCTATCGTTCGATGCTAACAAACTTTTTGTTGCCAAAAATGGAAGAACTGAACTTGGTTGACATGTGGTTTCAACAAGATGGCGCTACATGCCACACAGCTCGCGATTCTATGGCCATTTTGAGGGAAAACTTCGGAGAACAATTCATCTCAAGAAATGGACCGGTAAGTTGGCCACCAAGATCATGCGATTTGACGCCTTTAGACTATTTTTTGTGGGGCTACGTCAAGTCTAAAGTCTACAGAAATAAGCCAGCAACTATTCCAGCTTTGGAAGACAACATTTCCGAAGAAATTCGGGCTATTCCGGCCGAAATGCTCGAAAAAGTTGCCCAAAATTGGACTTTCCGAATGGACCACCTAAGACGCAGCCGCGGTCAACATTTAAATGAAATTATCTTCAAAAAGTAAATGTCATGGACCAATCTAACGTTTCAAATAAAGAACCGATGAGATTTTGCAAATTTTATGCGTTTTTTTTAAAAAAAAAGTTATCAAGCTCTTAAAAAATCACCCTATATATTAAATATTTATTGAAAAAATTTTATTTTAATAAATTTATGTAGAAAATGTAATGAAATCCTGTATCACAAAGTAGTTGTGCATACTTTTTGGGATATTTTTATTCCTTCAACTTTTCGAATAAATAATAAAAATAAAGAAATAAAAAATTTAGCAAATGTAAGTCGAGAATTTGATGTCCTCAACTCATAACTACTACAAATATCGTTCATTCCATATCAAACCGAACGATTTTCTTAAAAAAAATACGACATTACAGACATATTCTACTGTTAAAAATATTTTACACGCATTTTTGTAAAAAAACCGAAATTTTTTTTCAAAAGATAGGGCCATTTGAAAATTAGAAAAATCAAGAAAAACGTGCCGAGGTATGAACATTGAAAATGGTGTAGTGCAAAAACGCGTTGGCACAATGCAAAGAATGGTTGCTTATTTTAAAGGTAATTACAAGTACTTTTCGCCGGCGTTCTTTGCTATTGACTGCTACTGACAACAATTTAGTGTATATCTGATTTTTCTTCTTCTTTTGTATTTTTCACTATGAAACCACCAACATAAAAATTCAGAAAAAATATAGGCCTATTCCCCGATCGATTCTAAACAAACCCTGAAAATTTCACCTAGGAGAAGTAACGGGTTGTATTTAAAAAAAAACAATTACTAAATGTAGTCGCCCGAAAAAAGTATTTTCTGAACGATTGTTCATGGGGGCGACTGTATCTAGTTGTAAAAAAGTACTTGTAATTACCTTCAAAATAAGCCACCATTCTTTGAATTGTGCGCACTCGTTTTCTCTCTACACCATTTTCAATGTTCATACCTCGGCACAAATATTATATAAATATATATTATATAAATATTATATAAATATTAATAATATAATATAATAAATATTATAAATATATAAATATTATATAAATATTTTATAAAGTTTAGTTATCGTACAAAGTTTCATCGAAATCGGAAATGGTGATGTAAAAAAGGTGTTCGGTTTGACATGGAATGATCGATATAGGAAAACAAGTTTAAAAATTTCTTGAACTGTATTTTGTCTCAAAAGTTGCGTATTGTGAGTTCTATTATGGCAAATGATTTTAAACATTTAAATTCTCTATTATGATTAGAAATGCTAAAAAAATCGAAAGAATATATAAAATATATTTTCCGTTCTGCGTTAGCAAATTAAAAATTTGAGTGTTTTTTACGCAAATATGGTCGGAGGGGACATCTATTTGAACATACATATCTCCTATCTGAGTTTCGAATCGATTTGAATTTAGCAGCATTTACTAAGGTTCTTGTCTGCAAATTTGTTTTTCCGACTTCATCTTCTTCTGTTCAAACTAATGATGTTTTGACTAGGCAAATGAACATGGTTTTAGCTGAACGAATAAATTTCGAAGCCGAAAAGATGAATTCAAGTATATTTGTTGTATAACGTGAGCAATATTTGATGTTAATCTTTAAAACCTTCTGCAATGATTCTATTATAAAAATATGTATAAGAAGCTCAAGATGATGGCTTCTGAATTATATTAAGATACTACTTTGTTTGAGTTTTTAAAACGACTTCACTTCACAAGTAAGGAAATGCTAAAGTCGGACGGGCCGACTATATGACACCCTCCACTTGCAATTCGACAAAAAAAGTGAAATAATGGACAATGTAAAATATAACGCGTTATGTGAAATTATTTTAAAGTATTTTGTAAATGTATGGGGTCTATATCTAAATCTGAAAAAACATTACCTGCTTTAACCACAGGTAGTTTTAGATGGATTTTAAGATGTTGTGCATAATTTAAAGAAAATCGGGTGCAATATGTGGATTCTAGAATGAGAAAAGACAAATCGGGAGCAACATTTGGGGGCTATATCTAAATCTGAACTGATCTTACCTACTTTCACCACAGGTGTTTGTAGTTGCATTACGAGATGTTGTGTCAAAATTAAAAAATCGGATACACTATGTGGTTTCTACAGCGGAAAAAGTCAAATCAGGAGCGATATTTGTATGGGGTCTATAAATCTAAATCTGAACCGATTTTCTTCAAATTAAATAGCGTTCGTCATTGATCCACAAAACTTACTGTTGCAGATCGATGATATGGTCGATCTCAACTGATGAATTTATGGCAATGCTATAAAATATATAATAGATAAATCCGATAGATGGCGGTATCGTTTTTGTTATGGTTGTCAAATGGGTAGTAGTTTTGTGTACTCCGTACGAAGCAGCAACACTTGCTCGAATAAAATATTGAAAAATCCAAATTTGTGTTTTTTTTATAAATTGTCTCCTCTAGACTCCGTCTAGGGGAGACCAACAGGGCCACCATACTGGTTGGAACCTGTTCACTTACTTTTGCCAATTTGTGTTAAGATCGGACAATAATTGCGACTTGTAATTTGATTACAACAATAGATGGGCAGGCGGACATTGCTAAATCGACTCAGAAAGTGATTCTAAGTCGATCTGTATAATAAACGATGGGTCTAACTCGTTACCTTTCGGGTGTTACAAATGCAGAAAGACATAATGCCCTAGTGGAGGGTATAAAAATATATCTGGCAAGCCTCAACAGCTGCGCTATAGAATCTACCTTATTCTTTCTCAATTAAGCTGTGCTCATAATGCATTCAATAGAGCAACTGGGCGAATAAGTAATATTATCTTAATCGACACGTATACGCTACCATGGAATTTTAAACGAAATCACGTTTTTGACAATTCAAGGGAAATTTTGTCACAGCACAGTTTCACTTAGTTTAATTTCCAGGAATTATAGCCAAATAACCGTGATTTACGACGTACGTTCGATAAATGGGCAATAAATCAACTGGAAGTCAGTTTATTGTTTTATCGCAACAATCTGTTCAGTGATAGCGATGGGCTCACTGGACATATGCACAATCGATATGAAAAATTGACGCACACGCATTGATAGTGCATTCATAAAAAATCACTGCCTGCTTCAAGGGCTGTATGGACATTAAAAATATGAATATTGGGAAGGAGAGTCACAGAACGATGATTATCGATAGTTGAATGGAATATAGACTGAAGACATATTTTTTTAAAGAACGGCGCCATATATCATATAACTTTCAACATTTTGAAGGAAAAATTTGGTGAAGACGAAGACATCCTGTTACGCCTTTACAAGACTACAAAATTCCAAAGGATAAAATTGTTGATTCTCATCCTATGATAGCGGGTAAAGTCAGATTAAAGAGTATACTTCAAAATTTCATGCTTCTATATGTACTAGTTTAGAATTAACAACCATTTCAAGTTGTCCCCTTAGTTTATTTAGTTGATTAATATTTTACTTTTTAAGAGGGAAATCTTGAAATGGTTATTAATGTTAAACTAATACAGATAGATGCTTGCAATGGTTGACCGATTATCATGAAATTTGGCAAAAGATACTATTTTTGGCCAAGGACGATCGGTATAGAATTTGGAGAAAATCTGTTCAGATTTATATATAGCCTCCATACAAATATCCCTATAATTTACACTATTACTGCTCTAGAATACACATTTTACATGGGATCATGGCCAAATTTTCAGGATCGTGTTATATTTTAAGTAGAAACAGTTCAAGGGAAAGTGGACCACATGGGTCCATATTTTGATATAGCCCCCATACAAATGTACATCCGATTTACAATATTACTGCTCTAAAATGCACATTTTACATCGGATCTTGATAAAATTTTGCACACAATGTTACATTTATACTGGAAACACGCATTTAGAAAGCCAGCTATATAGGTTAATGTTTTGGCATAGCCCCCATACAAATGGGCCCCCAATTTACACTATTATCGCTCTAGAACCCACATCTTACATTGGAACTTGATAAAAATTTACAGATCATGTTATATTTCAATAAAGAATACCTATTTTGAAAATTATATTAAAGGCCCACTTTTTAATGTAGCGCTCTTACAAGTGGGCCCCCATTTGAATTATTACCTCTCTAGATCGGATCGGAAGTTTTTCAAATTTTGCGGATTATATTATGTTCATATTTCATTCTAAGAATACCTACTTTGAAAGTGATCTATATGGAACCACTTTTTAACGTAGAGCCCTTACAAATGGCCCCCATTTTTATTATTACCCCTCTAGGACCCATAATTTACATCGGAAGTTTATCAATTTTTGCATTTTGTATTATATTTCAACTAAGAAGACATATTCTGAAAGTCAAATATATGGGTCCATATTTTGGTATAACCCCCTTACAAATTGGGCCCCCATTCTACTCTATTACATCTCTAGAACCCACATCGTGTATTACATCTGGATATAATTTTGCATATCATGTGATATTTCAATTAAGAATACCTTCTTTGAAAGTGATCTATATGGAACCACGTTTTAATGTAGAGCCCTCACTAGTGGCCCCATTTTAATTTTTACCCCTCAAGAACGCAAATTTTACATCGGATACAAATATATGTGTCCATACTTAGGAAAAACCAAAATGGGTCCCCATTCTACTCTAATACAGCTCTAGAAACTACGTCTTACATCGGATCATGATATATTTCAACTATAAATACCTATCGTGAATGAGAAATATATAGGCCCATGTTTTGAACCAGGCCCCAAGTGTCGTTATAGGCCTACTTTCAAATGTCGGTCCGATTCATCCTATTACTACTGTATAATTTGTATTTGTCTGCCGGAAAATTGGATCAATTATCACATTATTTACCATATTCGTTAAATATGACTAAAGATGTATAATTTATATGAACTACATAAAATTGCTCCCATGAGACACCTGGGTTTAGTAACAAAAGTTTCCAAATAAATAGGTTTGGATCCACTGTATACATAAGAATGGACAATGGGAATTGAAACGCCCATAAACTTATATAGGGTCCGCCATCTAAGGTTTTTTTTTTTAACTATTCAACCGTTGGACTATTATTAGTGGGGTGCTCTCAGCAGCCATTTGAATGAAATTATTTTCCATTATTAACCGGAAGGATTGTACTTCCAAATAAAAAAAGAAATTTGAGAAAATATTCAGCAGTTTTTTTTGTATAGCATTTTTTGGCGGACCCTATATTTATTGGACCACTCTACCAGTATCTGTTGACCGAAAAAAGCTTGATTTTGTTGTGCAGTGTAAGTACTACCACTTTTGCCAACTATTCTCTAGCCACTGTGCCAACTATTCCCTCTTTCACGACAAACTTTAATCTATGTTCAACGATTTAAGCTTTTTTGGCGCAATAATTTGTGTATTTGTGAGTGCGCGCGTGTGTGTTCGTATGTATGTTTGTCTATGTATTTACCTGTTTGGGCTGCTGCACCTTAATCGACATCAATGTGGCGCGATCATTGACCACTCCGAATTTAATACGTCCGATCATTTCGTTGGTACGTGCGGTCGCACTCTTAACGTTTTCCACGCCGGCACGTTTGAATGACTTCTCGACGCGCAGTATTAATGGGCCCAGTGTGAATTTAGCCTTAATTGTTGAATTGCGACCTTCCGGGTCGGTCACCACTTTAACATTGCCCACACGCTTCAATGACGCCAATCCCGATAGACTGCCTTCGGCCTTTTGGAAATCACTTCCATCCTTGCCGGCGTGCTGTGAGTGCGAGTTGTCATTTTTATTGGTGGCAGTGGTTTTCAGTTTGTGTTTGTTGTTGCTAGTCCCCGCTGCCGATGTGGCTCCCGATGCGGCCGAGCTGCCATTATGAACTTTTTTGCCACCCTGTTGTTGTTGTTTGTGTGCCTTTGTTGAGCTTTTCTTTTGATTTCCTGATTTGACAACGTCGTTGACATACACACTGCGAGTTTCCGCTTGCATTTCTGTGCCGTTGCCGTTGCCGTTGCCACTGCCGCCGTCTGTGTCGGCTGTTGTATCGCTTTTTTGCTCGCCAACATTATTTTCAATTTGCTCAGTGGCTTTTAGGGTTTGCTGTTGTGCCTGCAATTGCTCCAATTGTAGTTGCAACTTGTTTTTCTGCTGTTTCGGTTCGTTTTCGTTCTGTTGATTGTCCTTTGGCAAACTTTCGATGCTGTCTGTGTTTGTATTGCTGCTACGTGGTTCCGATTTGGTGTTTTTCCTGCAGAATCGAACGGAAAAAAGGACATCAAATAAAATGTAGATAAAAAATCAATTGAACCAATTTATAGATCTATGTTCACATGTGCATTGTCGTCGTCGTACTGTAGGTACGGCATGGCGTGTACTAACTTTCGAGTTGTGTACTAGTATCTTTATTTTTCGAAAATGTGCATCTATATGTAAATATGTACATACACAGAGCCACAGACACTCGAAGAAAATGTTAAACTCGTTGTTGCGAAAACTGAGGAACTTAGAGTTTTAAAATTGAGAATAAAGACATACGAGTATTGGAAACGTTTTTTAATCGAATTAAATAATAGGACCAGTGCACTTTGACCCCAATATTTGGATTAGGACCAATCGCCAAAAATGAGAAATAAAAATCGTTTTTGTTGTTACGAAACATTCCCATAAAAAGAAGCAAAAAATCTGAAAAAATATATTGTTCCATTTTTTTTATTAGCTAGATCCCTAAAGAAGAAAATAGTGCAAAAACTTCTATGAATTCATGTAAAAGCTATGAACCTCTTTGCAAGAGAAGTATGCTTTATAGAATTTTAAAATATCGTTTTTCTGGCACGATGGAAATCTCCCAAGACCATAAATTAAAATAATATATTAAAATATATATTTTTGTTGTTTGTATGTATTGTTGGTCTGTTATGTTGTATGTGTTGTCATTTATTTTGGTTTAAGACCAAAGGTTGTGCTGAAGTCTTCAGCAGAACCCAAAATTAGCAGAAAGGCAAAGTGAGACCTTTATTGTTGCAGCTAAAAGTTGACTGCGACAACACATACAACATAACAGACCAACAATGCATACAAAACAACAACAATACACACGAGGTACAGTGAAGACGGTACATACCGTACAACAACAACCTTTGCATTGTTGCGAGAGATGCGAGCTCATGCATAACATTGAATTGGCAAAGTGAGATTTTTAGTGTGTCGACTTAGTTCGGTGGAATATTTTGTTTATCAGCGCTTCTCATTTGTCGTATGTGACCGCTGGTACTAATATGAATGATTTAAGTCAAAGACATGCGTTCGTTGCGAAAGTTCTGACGAGATGGGGTAGCGCCCATGGGTTCTGCTGAAGACTTCAGCACAACCTTTGGTCTTAAACCAAAATAAATGACAACAAATATATATTTTTTATGTTCTAATAGCTGTCATCCTAAGAAGCAAATAAGGCCTAGTTGAAGAAAATTCACTGATAAATATGGAAGTCGTTACGGTTTTTGTAGGAATAAGAGAATTAAAACAAAACATTTTTCTTACTTTCCGATGTTTTTGTTAAAATCCTTTTCCCATATGTCAATAGGAAATTCATAGGAAAGTCAGCTTGGATTGTTTTAAAAATTGGTGTATATATTCTTCTCATAAAAATATTTTATTTTTGGGAACAAATTAAAAAAGTGCGATTTCTTTAAAAAGGTGTATTCATTCAATCGTCTGTAACTCCGATTTTATTGTACTATTCCTTGTCTTGAAGGTAATTGAAATTACTTTTATGATATTGCACTGGTACGTAAACAACCTGTTTGATTCTTTAAAGTTTTCAGAATATTACTTTTTAATTTCAAAATGATTGCATTATTTTTTTTTGGAAAATTTAAAGTTTGTTAGCGACGGTGTGATTTTGTAAAAAATGTAAAACATCTAACGTACCTTACCTTCAAAACAAAAAATCGCAATTTCACTAATATTAAGCTGGCCATAATTCGTGAAAAAACATTTTTTTAATTTTTTTCCCAAAATATGTATCAAATATTGTTATGGGAAGAATACATACACCAGTTTTCAAAACAATCCAAGCTATTGATGCCAAAAAAGTACCACTTCGTATATATATAATTCTATATAATTCTACGAAAATGATCATAACTTCTACATTTATTTATAGATTTTCTTCTTGTTTTCTTCGTCAGGATAGTAGTTATTAGAAAATCTATATATATAAAAGAGGTGCGTTACTAACTGACTGACTTATCATTGACCAGCACCCAGACCAATCGGCTGAAGCCAGGGTCATGCAATTTTCAGGGTAGTTCCAAATATGACGTAGACGTCGAGTAAGAAAGGGTTTTACGAAATTTGTACTTTTAGGGGGTAAAATGGCCCAAAAAGGGATAAACCTGACTAAACGGCAGTAGCTACAAACATGAAATTCGGGGAGTTCCTTGCAATGACCATGCAGACGAGCTACAAACAGGGATTTTTCGAAATTTGTACTTTTAAGGGGCGAGCGGGACAAAAAGGGATACAAATGGTACCAACTAAAGTAAAGCTAGAATCGTGAAATTTGGTATGTAAATTCCTCTGACCATAGAAACGAAGTTAAATTGGATTTTTCGAAATTTGTACTTTTAAGGGGCGAGCGGAACAAAAAGGGATAAAAATAGTACCAACCAAAGTATTACAGCTAGAAACGTGAAATTTGGTATGTAAATTCCTCTGATCATATATAAACGAAGTGAAATTGGATTTTTAGGGGGTGCGCGGTAACATTTTTATCCCCTTTTTCCATTCCTAAAAGTACGAATTTCGAAAATTTCCTTTATTTTATGTGTCTACGGAATCAGAGGAATAGATATACCAAATTTCATTATTCTAGGTGCAGCCGTTTAGTTGGTACTATTTTTATCCCTCTATCCCATTATAAAAGTACGAATTTAGACAAAATACTTTTATATTATGTATCTACTCTATTAGATGAATGTACACGCCAAGTTGCGTGTTTCTATCTGTTGTCGTTTGATAGGTACCATTTTTATCCCTTTCTGTCCCATTTCGCCCGCTACAAATAATCCACTTTCAATCTCAACCGATCTGCAACCATAAGACACATTTAGGGAATGCTTTCAACAGACAGACGGACATGGCTATCGTCGTACTTTATGGGGTCTCCGATGAATATGTTAAGGTGTTACAAACGGAATGACAAAGTGAATATACCCCCATCCTGGAGGTGGAGGGTATAAAAAAGGTGATTTTTAGGATTATTTTCAGGAGCGTTTAGCTCACAGTTGGCTTGATCTAGGAACGTAATATGTTGCAAATCCTCATTAAACAATCCAAACTTTATTTTCGTGGGTTGACTGGAACTTGTTTTTGCATTTGTACGGACGGCGACCCAGCCTAATGTATATATAGTCAGTCTCAAAAACAACTATTTGCGTTTACAATTAATTTATTTAAATTTTCATTATCTGTGATTCTTAAACTATTCTGTCACAACTGTTCCCTATTTAGTCAGCAATCATATGCCAAAAATCGTTTGATATTCTCTATATTATCAAAATTATCAAATTTGTTTTATTATTTGATAGTTAAAATCAGAAAGGTCGAATAAATATAACACTTTTAAAAAATATAAAATTATTTTTTGAAAAGTTTATATTTTTTGGCGATAATGTGAACAATATGTTTTCCATTGAGTGGAAATTTATCCTTTTATTAGAGTTTTTGTTAACGCAGCTTAGTTATCCAATCCAAAATCGTAAGAAAATTCTTCTGCTTTAGGATTTGGAAAGTAGAAATTAATATTCCACAGTATAAATATTTTAATTAAGCCGACTTCTATTTAAAATAATCAGAAATATGATATTTGAGTATCATAAGAGTATCATAAGAAACCGTTTGTTTAAGTTGTCCTAATTGTCCCTAATAGGTTTTATTTTTTTTTCTGCATTGAAACAGCTTATTAGGCTGCCAGAAATACTATGGATTAAGATTCAGCCTTGACCGAAGGGCTTGTTTGAAATAGTTATTTCTGTTAACAACTTTTACCACTCAAATTTTAAACCTAACCTAACTTAAAAATTGTCATAGTTGATAGGAACATTACAGTGCATTTTGGAAAAAGTAACCGATGATTTCTTCTCAAGATATTATGTTAAACTATAAATGTCGACTCTAAAGTCAAAAGTGTGAATCGATATTTTAGAAAATTATGACTTTGACAACTTTAGTAAATTGAGTTCAAAATATATTCAGAAACTCATACAAAGAAATTTGAAATATGCAATGGCATCCACGAACTTTAGATTTTTACAAAAAAGAAATAGTTATTTTAAAGACTGACAATTAACATTTAACGTAATTTCGCAGAATTTAAACAGCTCATTTGAAAATATATGTTTGGACTTCAAACAGTGTATACATTTTTCGATAATAAATTCCAATTCAATATTTCCTGAATTAATTTAAATACACAGTATGAATTTGCTGCAAATGAATTTTCCTCAAATTTTTGGAAAACTATTTTCTCGAGTGTTCGTGCATGCACATATGTATTTATAGATGTGTATATATAGGTTTATATATGTGTTGATCACTACAAACTTACAATTTCTTAATTGATATGTTGGCGGTTTGTGGTTTTGGGGTCTTTGGTTTGTGGGTGATTTGTTGCTCCTTAGTTTTTGTTGCAACTGCCGCTTTCGTTGCTGTTGCAGCTGTGGCCGGATGCTTCACATCATGTACTGGCGCGGCACGAGCATTCAATTGTACGACAAATGGGTCATAGTTATCCGATACGATACGATTGATACGGGCGAAAATGGCATCGACGAATTGATTATTACGCTCCTGGAAGGCGTCGCTCGACATGTCAATTATATTGTTTTTCAGTTCACCTGTGCGTTGAAGGATCACAATGTGTGTTTGTATGTGTGTGTGAGTGGAACAAAAAGAAGAATACATTAGACAATCAAAATCGCACATTGAAATTGTATGAATGGAAATTGAATGTAAATGACAAATGATATGATCTATGAAATAAAGTATGAACTATGAAATGTATAAATATGAACTATGGGTATATATTTAAAAATATGAAATAAATAACGATATGTATATGACTGTTTATATGGATATGTGAATGATTATGTTTACGTATACATACATATATGTATCTATGTGCATACAATTTAATAATGGTTTCATTACATTTTGCAAATACTTTACCACGAGCTAGTTAAATGTTCGCTAATCTTTTTGCAACCGGAACTTGACAACGGAAATCAATTCTTACAAATCGATGCCACCGTTATAGCTATATTGACAGATAAATTTAAAAATATGTATATAATATTCGTGAGAGCTCTCTAGAAGGAAAGCTCTACATTTAAGAATAAGTTATGTAAATATGCTTAATTAATATCTAATTATTTAATAATAAATATTGCACAGAATAGCTTGAGTATGAAAAACTTGTATATACACAATTATATGTCTTAAATAAAAATTTATTTTTATGTATATTACGCCCTGAAACCATACAATTATAAAAGCATAATAAAGTTTCATGAATTTAAAATTTAATCTGGTACAGTTTGACTGTGTTGATAGAAATGTTTCCTCAGTTCACTGGGAGGTTCCTATGCCCTGGCACCTAAACAATATGAATATTGTATTCCCCTCTTCGTTTCGATTCGCTACCAGCCCCAAATCGGACAATATAAAGACACCAAAAGGCACGTTGGGCCGAGTGCAACAACTTTTTCCAGAATTTTTTTTTGGAAGCTTTGCTATTAAAGTTTAACAATTATTATTATTTAATAGCCGAAATCAGAAAGGCCGAATAAATAAAATTAACAAGTTTGTGTTCTAAAATATTGATTGATAATATTATATTTATCGTAATGAAGTCATTTATTTCAACTACAGTTATTTCTTATAAACGATCTAATAAAAGTTGGTTTAGCTATTACATCCACAGAAGAAACGTTCAAAAATGGCACAAAAAAATAAGCTATCTGCGCGGTACAATCATCTAGGTTATCATTTGTAAGAAGAGCATAGCATTGCTCCTCATCTATCCCAGCTCTTGTTAAATGTGATTATATATTCACTAATCCGTTGGCTGAAATAATTGCTAGAAATTCATCCTTCCTTCGTTCGAAAATGTGTCTAGTTCAATGACTCAGATATTATTCCGAAAAAAGGGGAGGTACAAGGGTTCTCGCAAATCTCGACGTAAATAAATCCCCGACGCTAGCTCGTCCAATTCGCAACATTTTCAACTTTGCAGGCACTACCTAAGGCTTTGGAAGATTGCGATAGGTTAACAACTACCGCCCGCGATTGGGAGTCACCATCTTGTGAAGTATCTAGAAACCTATTGCTTCCGTTGGAATCGATCTACGGAGGAGCTTATGGCATTGCTGTCAGAACAATGGAGTCTATTCATTCAGTTTGGTGAGAATAATGTCGTTATTGTAGATACCTCCAAGGACTTTGACCGAATATTGCACAGGTCACTCGTATCAAAGTTCATTGCTTTTTTAGGCAGTGCTGCTCTCGATTTATATCGATCTTCCGCTAAGAACGCACTATGCGTGTTGTGTGGATGAGGTCTCATCCGCAGCATTACCACATGTCTCTCTTCTTTCTCCCTCATTTTTCTTAGCTTCATTGGATCACATTTTAAATCCAATTTTCTCATTCGCGGATGAAATTAATCTTTGTCATTCATACTCATTCGAATTTGAGGATAAAAAGCCTCAAGATTGATAGATGCTACACTTGGTCATTTTCGAATAGGGTGAGTAGATTAGAATTTTATGCACCTTGTTGTCTCACAAACCAATGGTGTCGTCGATTTCTATGAATGTGTAGTGTAGATATTGAGCAATTTGACATAAATGGGCAAGAAGATGGAATGTAAGGTTTGTTGGACAAAAAAAGTATTTGATGTGTCGAAAGCATTCAAGAGCCGAGGCTTTCTGAAGTGGTATAAGAAATACTTCACTCCTTCAGATCTTCTCAATATCGACACCACCTTTATAAGGTCTAGGGTGGAATATAAATCCCATATATAGTTGGGTACTCGAAACTTTCCCTTGGACCTACTTGACCGTGTCCAGAGCAGGACAATGGGGTTGATATGTGACGGTAGGATATACAATTATATTTATTAGTATTACGGAATAAATTCGCCCATACTAACCTTATATATATATGGGAACTTTACCTCCCATTACGATCTTTAGAAATTTAAAACTGATGTCAACATATATATATGTGACATATATTTCTTCCGCCAGCGCAATACATTGAATTTATAGGTGATCCCCTGAGTGTTGGTTCAGCGAAATAAATTGGAAGGAACTTTTTCAGAAGGGCTACAAAAAAATGTACTCATATGGCACACTTTCCCACTGAATTAAATATTGCTGCGATCTGAGGTAATATGTGACTTCTAAATCGGAAATAGTTAAAATCGGAGGGTCATTTATATGGAGACTACATCTAAATCTGAACCCATTTTTAACATGCATTCGCTGTAAACGCATCCGTCCCAGGCTTAGAGAACATACCTCTGCCAAATTTTGCAGACAACAAATGCGACCTGTATTTCATCGCAAACTTCAGAGCGGGAGCGGACAGATATTTAGGAACGAGTAGACGAATTTATAGTTGTAATAACAATTATAAGTATAAACAAACCCACACTACTTCCAAACTGTCTGGACAAAATTAAGGACAGACGGCAGCGGGAGATTTCTAATTTCTTGGAAATAATTCTGTAGCTTCTATACCGTTGGACGTAACTCCATAACTGATATAATGGAAGAGTGATTAGAGAACTATTTTCCAACAGTTTATACATAAAGCGCGATGAACGCATTATTTTTCCAAATAAGTCAACTACATGGCCACCGATATCATGTGATTTAAGGACCTGGGGTTACGTGAAATCATAGCAGGAAATTTGAAAGGTTACCAGAATGTACCATTCCGAGCCAGCCGCTGCACCGCTATGCTCCATATATTATAATAAATTCAAAATATTACAATAAATTCAAGAGTAATTTTTAAAAACTTCTTCGAATCCAATGTTATCGGTTTAAGAGAAAATCAATTAAAAATTCATAACATTTCATGCATTAACAACCATGTTAAGTTTACTCCCCGTTTAAATGTAAAATATATAATTTATTATATAAACTAAGGGGGGTACATGAAATACTTGTTAATGCTAAACTAATACGTATTTTTATGTATTTTAAAAAGATATTCTAAACTATAATTTGACACTCACGCGAAAAGATAGGATGCGAAGAAGTATTCAAAATATTTTTTTCAATAATTGTATCCTTTGAAACTTTATAGTTCTGTGAAGGGCCAACAGTATAGGAAAATGACAAACTTAAGCTCCTATTAATTCAATTTTGCGTATAGTTTTAGACGTATATTAGACGTTTATAAAGGGTGATTTTTTAGCTATTATCTTTTTGGCAACACTGGTTTAAACAACTGACGCTCGTTTCATGTTTTGTTTCACTGTCCAGCATCTTCAGTTTGGTCAAAAATTTAACCATGAATCGTATTACAAACGAACAACGCTTGCAAATTATTGAATTTTATTATCCAAATGCGTGCTCTGTTAAGAAAGTTCATCGCGCGCATCTTGTGTTCAGCGACGAAGCTCATTTTTGGTTCAATGGGTACGTAAGTAGGCAGATTTGTCGATTTTGGAGTGAATATCAGCCAGAAGAATTGCAAGAGCTACCAACGCATCTAGAAAAAGTCACAGTTTGGTGCGGTTTATGGGCTGGTGGCATCATGGGACCGTACTTCTTCAAAGATGATGCGAATCGTAACGTAACTGTGAATGGTGAGCGCTACTTTTTTTGCCCAAAATGCAAGAGCTTGACTTGCATGACATGTGGTTTCAACAAGACGGTGACACATGCCACACAACACTCGCAACAATGGACTAAGGCGAGTTCGGTGAACATTTTATTTCACGTTCGGGACCGGTCAATTGACCGCCTAGATCGTGCGATTTAACGCCTTTAGACTATTTTTTTGGGGCTATGTTAAAGCTCATGTCTATACAGACAAGCCCGCTTCAATTGACGCATTGGAAGACAACATTGAAGCATTTATTCGTGAGATACCGGCCGAAATGTTGGAAAGAGTATGCCAAAATTGGATTTCATGAATTTTTCTGAATTTTATGCGTTTTTTGAAAAACTTTCTTATAGCTTTTAAAAAATAACGACCTTTACTGAAAAAATTGTCGGTTAAATTGGTAGTCAATTTGAACACTCCCTTTGACATAGTTACAAAATGCTTATATTTCTTGGTCCAATCTCCCAGAATCAGCTTACCGAACCTTTTGTTATTTTATGTTGTGCCCTGTCGTCTTACTAATAAATTCAATTTTTAATTTGAAATTATGTGATCTTATTATTTTATTTAAACTTCTACGTATTTAAAAAACATACCATCAGGTTTTTTGAAACATCTTGGAATAATCCCTATAAAGGAAAATAAATTAATTCACACGCTTCAAATACCTGCCCACCGTGCAGTATTCTGCATCACAATTCCCAACTTAGAACTGTGGAAAATCTACATATCATGGATGATGATTTTTCACCATCAAGTATATCCTTAAAATCATATTCTCTAAATAATTTTCTCCCAGACTCAGGCACAATAAGTGCCTGAAGTTCTACACGTCCAACTGTTGATTTCATAACACAACAAAAATAGCTGTTATAGTTCTATTGAAGTGGATTACCAACATAATCACATGTAACATTTAAATACCCCCCCATAATTAACTGACCATTGAACTTGGCCCGGATTGTAGCAAAACAAAACTACGAAAAACTAAATTAGGAACAACATCTAAAATTAAGTTCTTCCTATCGGGCAATTACTATGAAATTACCATTTTTACGAGTAATTATCGACAGGTATTTGGGCGATCTGTAATGACTACGATAACAATGTCCTGATTTTGTTTGGATACTCGTATCACGGCAAGTAAATCGATGTTTGTCGGTTCGAGTGCATAAGTCGCCCATTTACGTATGTAAATATTTAGTGTAAGATTGTGTAGGTGCGCCTGTGTGTGTGTGTGAGTGAAGGAGTGTGCATAAACAAGTGTTAGTGTTACATTATGTAAATATAATAAACTTGTTGTTTGGTACTTAAAGGCTCCAATGAAACACATACTGTGCGTGCGTACCGACGGACGGACAGACAGACAGAGAAAGAGACACGTGCACACATTTAAACAAACTCGTACAGTGGAACCTTTTATGCGGCCAGTTATGTGCGCTGCATGTGGGAATGGTAGAACGAATGAACGTCTATTAAGAGCTGAATGTATGACTCGTATACTCGCATGTATTAAACATTAATGGTCGTACTTATAACAAACATTGAAGATGGCAGTGTTCATATTTGGAATTACATGTTACGTGCCTGTGTAGTACAAGGAGGTAAGCTTCAGCTGTCGGTTGCAGGTAATGACGTTGCAAATATCGTAAAGATATTATTAATATGATAACAAAAAATCTCGATTTCCGATTGGATTACAAAAATATATAATTTTTTAAATTGTGCAATATCTGAACAAGAGTCAAGAGCAAAAGTTAATTAGAGATAATATGATGGATACCATCCATAAGGAAGGTGGGAAATTAAATACTTGGCCAAACGTGTTTTACTGGGCATTGTGTTGAATTCTTCATCTAAAGGCTTGGCTATATTTGAAACAGGACAGTAGTATGTATACATTGTTCAAATTTGGACTAAATACACCGCATTTCAGGATTCCGGCAGCGCCCTAGAAGTAAAACTTTAGAGAAATACATTAAGGTTGCGCCTTTATGCAATCAGAGGAATGTACACTAGAGCGGCCCAAAAATGCATCCTAAATGTTTGGAATGGGCATATGTTTTTTCATCTTAAAATAGCAGAAATGAAATTTGCTGCAAATTACAAAAAGAAAAATGATGGAACAGCAATGAAATTTGCAGCAAATTACATTACGAAAAAGGATGGCGCAGATCGATTTAAGACCGGAGCTGCTTTAAAAAAAACATTATTTTTAATGTTGATAAATTATAGCTATTTCATATTATTTTTACAATGAAGTGGCACATAAATTAAACTCCCTCTCTGATTACCTTTTTATCAAGGTGCATAAAATTAAAATCGGATCACATTTACTTCTGATTACCTTGAGATTAAAATTGCTCATTTTGGACAAAAAAATTAAAAAAATCAAGCAAATATAAAATTTTCGGCTCATATTATATTTCAAACAATACATACTTCGCGCGTGTGTAATATTAACCGCTTAACTAAGTTGTACTTCGTATTTTGTTGACAACGAACATTTTCTAAAATTTAAAGATTCACAGTTTCAAAATCAAACTTTAATCCGTTATTGTAAATCCTTCTAGAACTAATCCTATGCTAACCTTAAAAAATAGATTTTTTTCGTTGAGCGCAGCTATTTCGTTGCAGTTTTTTGCCAGAAAAATAATTTTTAAAAATGTTGCCTTATTTTTCGTTTTATTGTCGTACGAAGCAAAATTTTGAATGTCTTTGGATGTTCTTAACCCATGTTGGCCAGGAGCCACATACGTCCACAGCAACAATATTTTCGGTATTTGTAAATTTTGCAAATAAAAGTAAGAGAAGGATGGTTTAAATCAATCATAGCGAGCTGTAGGAGTTTTCGGGTGTATTTTCTGTCCTTATTAGAAACAGTAGTGGGTGAACGGAATGAAGATAAGGAATTGGAATGAGTAGAGAGTCAGTAGTGTTTATTGATTTCTGTCGGAAGAGCGAAACACGAATTCTGAAATTCTATAATGCCCGGAACGCTGTCCCATCGTCAATAAACTGGTGAAAGTTCTTGAGAAGTGACTTTAGAATGTATAGACACTTAAATATTACTATGGAGACATCAATTATATGTTTTGGCCAACGAACATCACATTGTGTACTCATGCCCAGAACATGAAGAGCATGCGATTGCACAATGAGTCCGAATTAAAATCTACGGTATTCACTCGACCCATGGCAAACACGGCAAATAAATCCTGGACTAGTGTTACCTCCATCAACCGCCGTTTGTCTTGAAGACTTGTTCTTTGGTCGAATGAGTATAAATGGTAAAGTTACTGTCATTCGTGAATGAATAGATTAGATTCAAAGGATTCGGACCCAACAGCTTGTCAATGGAAATGAGAAAAGGAAAGCAAGAGGAAGGAGTGTGTCTGCGTACAATCCATGTTCGTAGCATGCTACAATAGTACATAAAGTGAGACATCTGAGAAAACTAGAAAAAATCGAGATAATCGACCATACTCTTACCAAACTGGATAGGTTAATAGTACACAGATTCATACGGCAGGCAAACTTTTGAGCCTTAAGAAGGTCATTTGTCTCTAAATACCGGACAGACTTCTATATTTCATAATTTTTGGCATGTTCATAAATCCAGGCCCAAGGAGTAATTGAGATCGTGGTATTCAGCTACCACTTCTAGAAAACTCCTCGAAAAAAATCCTTATATTAGATTAACTTCAAATCATTAAAAATATTAAAATATTTACAATAACTCGAATATATCTTTTCAAGTTTATAATGAGAAAATGATAGGAACATGTAAATTCATAATCAGCACTGTAAATTCGCAATGAGAAACGTAAATTCATATTGAAAAATATAATATCATAATAGGAATATAAAAATGTATAATGTGAAATGAGAAAATTAAAATTCATAATGAAAAAATATAAATTCATATTCTGGAAATATATATTCATAATGGGACAATACAAATTCATAATCAGAAACAGTAAAATTTTTAATCGAAGCTGTGTATATACGTTCTTCTATGGATATTTTCAATTAAGCATATTTTTTATCAATGTTCCCTTTGTAGATTAATATTTTCTCATTGTGATTTTATATTCTTCTCATTATGAATTTGGATTTTCTGATTACGAATTTGTATTTCTCATTATGAATTGGTATGTCCCTATTATGAATTTACATTTCTAATCATGAATTCCTATTATAAATTTACATTAGACTATTATGAATTTACATTTCTCAATATAAATTTGTATGTTCTAATTATAATCTTGAAAAGGTGTAGTATATTCCCCACAAAACTAAAGCTTCTGTAAAAATCTGGAAAGAATATGTACATCGTTCAATCGCAGAAATGTTGCCTCCAGAGTAATCAGAGCTCCAGAGTAATCAAAACTCGATATATGGGCTGGCATCGCGGCAGCTACTTAAACGCCATCATATTCAACTCATAATGTCAACGGCATTTGAAATACATAAATCAATGAAATAAAGGTGATTTCCCAAATACATCTTATAAAGGGTGATTTTTTAGCTATTATCTTTTTGGCAACACTGGTTTAAACAGCTGACGCACGTTTCGTGTTTTGTTTCACTGTCAAACATCTTCAGTTTGGTCTATAATTTAACCATGAATCGTCTTACAAACGAACAACGCTTGCAAAATATATTGTATTTTATTATCAAAATGCGTGCTCTTTTAAGAAAGTTCATCGCGCGCTTCCATTTTATGGTCAGTTTAATCGACCCACTGAAGCGGCTATTCGGGCTATTGTGACTAAATTTCGCACCAAATTTACATTGTTGGACATTAAACCACCAACACGCTTACGTAGAGTGCGAACTGAAGAAAATATCGCAACTGTATGGGACAGTGTTAATGATGAACATCAATTATCGATTCGCCGCCGTTCGCAGCAATTGGGCCTCTGTTACTCAAAAACGTGGAAATGCCAAAAATTGGACTAAGCGGATGGACCATTTGAGGCGCAGTCAAGGTCAGCATTTGCATGAAATAATCTTCAAACAGTAAATTATATGGACCGTACTATCGATTCAAATAAAGATTTCATGAATTTTTCTGAATTTTATGTGTTTTTTGAAAAACTTTCCTATAGCTTTTAAAAAATCACCCTTTATATATACAAATAAAGGAGTGAAATTTTTAGCAAGCGAAGTAGATACCATTTAATTAATTGGACATTACAGGGAAGAATTCTTAAAAAAAAAACACAGATCAACAGACATTAGACCAGTTCATAAATGTACATGTGGTATATAAATAACACCTCTAGTCAACAGTTCTATTTAAATATATTTTAATTCCATGGTACTTTGTGATAATTCCCCGCGTGTGTGGTATTTGATACCACTTATTCTCCCACTTAGGAAGTGGATCCCGTTGAATTAATAAATGCTAGTCCATTAGTAAATGTAGTATAAACGCTATAACAGCGAAGACTGCGGGATATTCATTATAATTTCCCTAGATGTACTATAGATAGACTGACATACATACAACGAGTGCTATGGGTACATACATACATTTGTGAGTACATATTTAGATATAGCGTTTCCATCCTGGCAATTCATATGATACCGTCTAAAGTTTGTTTGAAGGTCTTCGTTTGACATATTCATGTCACAGCAAATGACTGCAACAAAACAAAAGTATTGTTTAATTTCTCTTTTTTCGCCTGCCTGGCTGCTTGCCTGTCAGTTCGCTTTACTCTATTATACTCGCATTTCCGCGAAAGTAGGGGAAACGAGAAGAACATCTAATTTGTTTTTAATAAGCGATGACATTGAGGATATACGTGATACGTGTACAAGGGTGGAACGCGATGTAACCATGAATGTTCAAATGCCACAGTAGCAGTGGTGAATAGGTTACAAATCGATATTAAAAATAGATTTTCGGAAAACGAAATCGTGTGAGATAAACAAATCCTTTAAATTGAGGAGGTCATAAAGTAGATTTATACCAGTCATAAGATTTCACTCTTTTGGATATGTATTCCTTTATATATGTTTACCAGGTTACTAGTAAAAAACAAAGTTCGCCGTACACCTTCGAATATGAAGTATTATTGAAAGGTAGTTTCAAATTTTTTTTTTTTTATTTTTTTATGTCGAACGTAGGGGTCGCGCTTTTACATTTTTCTATATAACTTCTGCATTTATAAACGGATTTTAAAGTGTGATACATCGATGTTTTTGTCTCGACGAGGCCGATTTTTATGTCTTTGAAATCATCGAGCTCAAGCATGATTCATGATTTTATGCGAGCTTTAATTTTCTGATATTAGATTGGTACATTAGGGTAGTAGCAACTGAGATATGATGGGTAAGTACCAGAAGGGGGTGCTTGACCTCAATGACTTCAAAGACAAAAAAATCGGCCTCGTCAAGACAAAAACATCGATGTATCACACTTTAAAATCCGTTTATAAATGCAGAAGTTATATAGAAAAATGTAAAAGCGCGACCCCTACGTTCGGCATAAAAAAATAAAAAAAAAATGTTGAAACTACCTTTCAATAATACTTCATATTTGAAGGTGTACGGCGAACTTTTTTTTGAGGTACGCCCTAATGTACATGGAACTTAACACCATCTTTCCCTGTTTTAAATTCAATTCAATTCATTATCGATATTCACAAAAAAACATTTCTCATTATGAATTCCTATTATATGTTATTATGAATTTACATTTCTTAATATAACTATGTATGTTCTAATTATAATCTTGAAAAGGTGTAGTATATTCCCCACAAAAGTAAAACTTCTGTAAAAATCTGGAAAGAATAGTGCCATCGCAGATATGTTGGCTGATCTAAGCTCCAGAGTAATCAAAACCTCGATATATTGGCTGACATCACGGCAGCTACTTAAACGTCATCATATTCGATATTCATCGATATATCGATATTCACAAAAAAAAAACATTTTTTTCGAACCACCCTAAATCAACAAATTGTTCATGGAATCTAATAATAGAGAAAATTAGGTGAATTAATGAAAAAAAAACGAAAATAAAGTGGCATTCCTAAATATTTCGTCATAAAATTACACAAAAAGTAGACAATTGAGAGCTGAAATCAGATATTTTCAATACCAAAAATTAAATGGTATACATTATTCGTTTTATCGTTGGTGTAATATGTTTTCAAAGGAAATCCTTCTTTTCTGCCCGTTCCTGAAAAAATTATTTTAATACACACGTGGCTCCCACATATAATCCAACGTCACGAAAATGTTTAGTAAATGTCCCATCCCCCAGAAAAAAAATATTTTAATCTGCATGTGGCACGTACATATATAAACGAATATCAAAAAGGTTTGGGAAATAATCTTACTTGGCCTCATCCATGACATATTTAAGCCATCGTACAATTATCAAAATATTGTCTAGGCGGACAACAAGTAATTTGTTTCATTATTATCGACTAATTAACATATATAAATAGAGATAGACAATAACATATGATAAGAATAGAACACGTCTAATTTGTTCTGTCTGGCATTTGGATGTGTAAAGTGCCTACTCAATCGGTGAACTGCAATAGCCCTGATTAATGGCTACATTGGAAATTAAATCCATAGTTCTTAAAATGAAACATTAGCTTACTAGCTAAAAGAGATTCAATATAATCCTTTAGATTTATTTTTTGGGGGCCTCGGTTCTTGTTCTATTGGATTTTTGAGCAAATATCAGTAATAATTCTCTTAAAATACAGTTTCTTAAAAAATGCCAGGCTAAAAAAAATAAATTTAGCCACACCAAAAATCCAAAACCTCATTGCGGATGCGCCTGTTATATTGATATTATACAATTGAAAAATCCGTAGATTATTAAACCTTGTCCCATTGGGTTAGAAGGATATAAATTATTTGATACGGACATAAAGTGTTACGAATCGATGGAGAAATTTAATGATATATATAGGGTAGGCCGTTTAAAATTACAAATTTGAACCATCGATTACTTTGACTTTGAAAAGCAGAAAAACATTAATTTTTATTTTATTTGAATATAGATGCAAAATGGTCTTCAGCCAGGACAATATCCCAAATATTGATTACAGACCAAAAAAATACAAACGAAAAAACTAAAACAAATGAGCGTTGGCACGGCAGAAGTATTGCTGGGTAACTATACCTGCATATACACATACTTACATATGCAACTCAATGAGATGCTTGTAAGATGGCATGTGTACTTTATTACTTGGTGCGATTTTTTAAACGCAAATTCGGCAAGTGAGTTGTGCTTCTCGTTCATTTGTGAGAATCATCTCCTTATAGAGGCCGGGTTTGATTTTGAAAAGTCGCTGCGAAGCCACTTGAAAAGACTTTTGACATGGTCGAAATCATGATCGTGGTAGTCTGCAGCCGAGTAATAAATGTCACCATGCCATTTGTAAATAAATTTGCTTTCTATTAAATATAGATAAAATGGTCTTGAACCAGGATTCAAATCAAATATTGATTACAGACCAACAAATACAAACGAAAAAAACTAAAATTAATTTTTATTTTTATTTTCAGGTTTATGTTTGACATTTGCAAATGGGACGCTATACGCTCGAACAAAATTAGGAAATATTAATAACTTACTTCCAAAGCAGTGAGTAAGAAATTTTTGTGGAAAATTGTCGAGAAGAGATCGGCCTTCAGTTCAGCCTTCATGAAGCTCATTTTTATCTCGGTGGGTATGCCAATAAGCCCAATTGCCGCATAAGGGGTTCAGAGAACCCGCACACGACTATTGAGAAGACAATACATTCACTGCCGAGCCAGTCGGTCTAGTCATATGAATCATTGCGCCGCCCTCTGACTGTGTAGACGCAAAACATAGAGGATTTTTTTCGAAATTTGTACTTTTAGGCGGAAAATGGGGCGAAAGGGATAAAAATGGTACCAATCAAGCGATTGCAGTTAGAATAGTGAATGTCAGTGTGTACTTTGGTGTGACTGCATAGACACCTAAAATAGAGATATCTTTCGATATTCGTACATTTATGATCAAAACGGGATAAAATTAGTACCACCCAAACGGCTGTAGCTAGAATCATGAAATTCTGTGGTTACACTCGTGTCTTCGTAGACATATGAGTATTTCAAAATTTTTAAAAATGATAAAAGTGGTACCAAACGGACGGATATACCTAGAATCATGAAATTAGATGTGCTCATTCCAATATGATACGTTAATAAAGGGTGATTTTTTAAGAGCTTGATAACTTTAAAAAAAAAAAAAACGCATAAAATTTGGAAAATCTCATCGGTTCTTTATTTGAAACGTTAGATTGGTCCATGACATTTACTTTTTGAAGATAATTTCATTTAAATGTTGACCGCGGCTGCGTCTTAGGTGGTCCATCCGCTTAGTCCAATTTTGGCATTTCCACGTTTTTGAGTAACAGAGACCCAATTGGTGCGAACGGCGACGAATCGAAAATTGGTGGTCAAACATTAACACTGGCCGATACAGCTGCGATATTTTCTTCAGTTCGCACTCTACGTAAGCGTGTTGGTGGTTTAATGTCCAACAATGTAAATTTGGTGCGAAATTTAGTCACAATAGCCCGAATAGCCGCTTCAGTGGGTCGATTAAACTGACCATAAAATGGAAGCGCGCAATGAACTTTCTTAACAGAGCACGCATTTTGATAATAAAATTCAATAATTTGCAAGCGTTGTTCGTTTGTAAGACGATTCATGACGAAATGTCAAAGCATACTGAGCATCTTTCTCTTTGACACCATGTCTGAAATCCCACGTGATCTGTCAAATACTAATGCATGAAAATCCTAACCTCAAAAAAATCACTCTTTACTATGGAATGCACTTAAATTTTGATTCTAAAACACCGTGCGCCGTATGTTCGGTCAATGGGCACCAAACCTATTGGAAGTCAAACGAAATGCTCAGTTCAATGACGAGTCTCACCTTAGATATTCACAAGGCACTCTTATATCCATAAAACTCGATATTTGGTATGTTTTATAGGCCGATGGAATCGTTGAATACAGTGTAAACATTATCGCCAACGATGAGCGACATGGAGTCATCAATGCCGAATATTTCGTGTCCCAATTGAATGGAATGTTAATTGAAGATATGTTTTCCAACAAGAGGGCACTACTTGTCATAGAGCACGTCGAAGAAGAATTCTCTCAGACATTAACATACAACATTTTTTCACTTAGTATAATGCTCTCTGTGACCAAAAAATTAAAACTTTGATCCACTGTAAAAAGAAACTCAGCTGGACTATACGTTTTGATTTTTAAGTGATTTTTTAGCTATTGTCTGTTTGGCAACACTGGTTTAAACAGCTGACGCACGTTTCGTGTTTTGTTTCACTGTCAAACATCTTCAGTTTGGTCTATAATTTAACCATGAATCGTCTTACAAACGAAGAACGCTTGCAAATTATTGAATTTTATTATCAAAATGCGTGCTCTGTTAAGAAAGTTCATCGCGCGCTACTTCCATTTTATGGTCAGTTTAATCGACCCATTGAAGAGGCTATTCGGGCTATTGTGACTAAATTTCGTACCAAATTTACATTGTTGGGCATTAAACCATCAACACGCTTACGTAGAGTGCGAACTGTAGCGCAGCTGTAGCGGCCAGTGTTAATGATGACCATCAATTATCGAATCGTCGCCGTTCGCAGCAATTGGGCCTCTGTTGCTCAAAAACGTGGAAATGCCAAAATTGGACTAAGCGGATGGACCATTTGAGGCGCAGTCAAGGTCAACATTTGCATGAAATAATCTTCAAACATTGAATTATATGGACCGTACTATCGATTTCATACATTTTTCTAAATTTTATGTGTTTTTTTTTTGAAAAACTTTCCTGTAGCTTTTAAAAAATCACCCTTTACATAAATGATTTAATAAACATGCCCTTTCAGTGTAATGTAACCTTATGATATACGTCTTACAATAAGATAATGGAGTTAATTGATGTTTTTAGGTTCCTCATCCTATTACTCATTCAGGACTACAATGTTCTAAGGTATTTTTCAAATATTATTTTAAATTCTTATTCACACTCCATGATACCGATGTAAGTGTCAAAAATTAAAGAGGAGAATATCTGTTAGAAATACTTAAAATTCTCTCAGTATTAGTTTAGCATTAACAAGCATTTGAAGTTTTCCGCTGAAAATTAAAAATTTGAGTAAACTAAGGGGGAAATTTGAAATGGTCGTTAATGCTAAACTAAGAGAAGAGATAGAATCATACAACTTAAAGTATTTTTAAAAGATATTCCTCCTCCTAAGTATTTACAACAAAAAATGTATCCTTTGCAGTTTTATAGTCCGGTGAAGGGGCAACCGGATGATGCATAGATATACTAGAAAAGCCAATTAATTACATTTTGCCTATAGTTCCAGACGTAAATATATCATCCGCTTAAAGTGTAACGACTGTTTATAAAAAATATATGGTATAATATTTGCATTTTCTGCTCATCACGAATATATTAATTCTGTTCTATAAATCTATTCTATAAATTGAATTTCTCTCAAGAAATCGGCCAAAACTCTTATCAACCTTCCACTTAACTTTGGAAAAGATACCTGAGCGACCCATTGCCCAAGTTTTCTTTGATTGCGGCAGAATTTGTTCTTTGAGCTGTTACAAAGATCATTATTTTTCAGCGCGCGTGTGATATGTTAAAGCATTCCAAGTGAAATGTGCTAATATGATATTCTTTATTTCCAAGAGGATTATTACGATGATTGGGTACATGTTGGTAATGTATGTACATAGTACGTACACACATATGTGCATTGTACTTGCGAACGTTTATAATTTTGTTTTATTTGTGTTAATTAAATAAAACGAAAAGAACTTTGTAACTTTTGTTTGGCTGCTGTCGTTGCTTCCTTCGTTTCATTTAATTTCACAAGTATTAAATTTTAATTAAATACATACAGCTGTCCGTCACACACAAACAAAACACAACGCATCTTATTGCTTCCATGTGGAAGCAGAATGGATGGAATTTGTACAACACAAAACTGAAAATATGGGAAAAAGTTCTCATATCTACTTTTCAATTAGTTTAATGCCTCTTTTATTACTTCCTTTTTGACATTTGAGTTGATATTAATTGTGACGCAAAAAATAAATGAAAATTGTGTTATGTGTGCAAACGTATGTTTCTAAGCGGGAACAATGAACTTGAGGTAATGAATGTGTGAATGACTCCCAAGCAATGATGATTCTGAGGTGGATAACCCGAAAACATCAATCCTTGAGAACACTTATTATAGGTATGACTAGGATGTATGATGATAATAAGTATTTTTGTTGATAATTTATTCCTTTTAAGAGAGAAGAATAATGTTGGCACCTGGCTTTAACTTGTTTCGCTAAGGCTTGGCAATTTGTTGCTTAACAATATTCCCTGAATATATATTTATATCAATAAAATAAACCATCCATTATTTGTCAAAGTAATACCTCATATTCAATTACAAATCCATTAAACGAATTCATCCCACAACACATTTTCTATACTCTTCAATATGCGATGCTCAACATCCTTTCTTTGTTTTTCTTTCAGGAATTTCATGATTGCATGATAATCTGTGGGGGAAATACCACTTTCGTTGCCTAAATGCCTACACATAAATCTCGGCAGAACTCAAGTTACAAAAAGCAAAAAAGAAAATGTGATAGATTACATCAATTTTTGTGCGAAAAAATAAAACAGGAAAATACTGGAGTATCATGAAAAATTAGAGGTGGATAGAAAGAAACACTTGAACCATAACCCAAGAAATACTTACTTATGTACTAGGTCTGTACTTGTACTTGGTTTTCTCCACTCCCACTCAGGGGAAGTCGAAGAAAATGTGTGCGTGCGTGCGTGTTAGGGAAAATAGTAGGCGTAGCGTAGGAAAATAAAGGTAGTAGAGTAGAGAGGAAAGATGAAAAAGGGCGTAGAGCAATTGAAGAAAGAAGCAGATGTTTAAAGCAATACTGGAAATTGGAAAGCTCCCTTTGCAATGTTAAGGCGTATGATAAACGGGCCACAAAACAGAGTATCCCGTTTATGGTGCACAAGCCTTTAAGCGAGCTTTCCCGGGGGAAGAACAGGAGATGGATGTGATTCAAATTTTGTTTAAAAACAAACAAACGCTTGAAAAATGCCTTGAGGCCAATTTTTTTTGGGGCGGGGGAGGAATGTTTGTTTTCGATTCGTGGAGTACAGGATATAGGAAGTTTAAGCTCAACCACGCCTCTTTTCTTTAGCCAAAATAACAAAAATAAACGAACAACTTTGGACCAATTATTTATGCATATATAGACTTCGTTCGATAAATAAAACACATACAAGTTATTTTTCAAATTATTTTCTATTTTTTAATTCTTCAAATGTTTGTTTTGTTGTATTTCTCTGTTTTTCTTAAACAAAAATCAACACAAAAAATTTTTACGGAAATTTTACATTAACAAAAGGAAACAAACAAAAAGAAATGTGTGTGTAGACTTAAACAAAGGATATTACAATTTTGGGGTGGTGTGTTTGGCTTTCAAGGATCTTACACAAGAAACTATGTTGTTGTTGTTATGTGTTTTGTTGTTGTTGTATTGTATGTAAAACGAATTATTGTAGTTGTTTTAATGAAAGGGAAAATGGGGGAATTTATGACAAAAACAAAAATCGGAGAAAAAATTCCAATTTAAAAAGTATTTTGCTCTCTCTTCACAAAAACAAAAAAATAGAATTTTTCAAGCGTTCATATATGGCATCCCTTTTAAAACCAACGAAAAAAGTTTATCCAAGTTTAAGTTAAATTTAAAAAAATAAATAAAAAAATCGTTTACTTTAATAAGCTCATATATAGATAGATAGTTCTAGTTAAGAAAGCTTTTTAGGAGGCAACAAAGTTTAACCTTTGTTAAAGCTTTAAGTTTAACCTTAGCTAGTTAAAGCTTTAAGTTTAACTTTAGTTAGTTAAAGCTTTTAGTTTAACTTTAGTTAGTTAAAGCTTTAAGTTTAACCTTAGTTAGTTTAAGCTTTAAATTTAACTTTAGTTAGTTAAAGCTTTATGTTTAACCTTAGTTATTTAAAGCTTTAAGTTTAATCTTAGCTAGTTAAAGCTTTAAGTTTAACCTTAGTTAGTTAAAGCTTTAAGTTTAACCTTAGCTAGTTAAAGCTTTAAGTTTAACTTTAATTAGTTAAAGCTTTATGTCTAACCTTAGTTAGTTAAAGCTTTAAGTTTAACCTTAGTTAGTTAAAGCTTTAAGTTTAACCATAGTTAGTTAAAGCTTTTCAGTTTAACATTAATTAGTTAAAGTTTTAAGTCTAACCTTAGTTAGCTGTAAGTTTAACTTTAGTTAGTTTAACCTTAGCTAGTTATAGCTTAAAGTTTAACCAGTTAGTTAAAGCTTTAATTTAAATATTTATCAGTTAAAGCTTTAAGTTTAACCCTAGTTAGTTAAAACTTTAAGCTTAACCTTAGTTAGTCAAAGCTTTAAGTTTAAATTTTATTAATTAAAGCTTTAAGTTTAACTTTAGCTAGTTAAAACTTTAATTTAATCCTTAG
Source organism: Polietes domitor (assembly GCA_947397865.1). Lineage (NCBI taxonomy): Eukaryota > Metazoa > Arthropoda > Insecta > Diptera > Muscidae > Polietes > Polietes domitor. The sequence goes on from OX377621.1 coordinate 66,076,851, forward strand.
TTAACTCAAGCTTCACCTATAACTTGCTATGTTAAACCTTGTGGCCTTCAGCTTTAAAGTTCTTGTCTACTTTATTAATATGTTAAAGTTAAGAGGTGCAAAACAGAGACAGAGAGAGAGAGAGTGTGTGATAGAGACAGTTATAGAGACAGAGAATTTGAGTGTAAGTTTTGTGGTGTGTTTGTGATAAATAAATAAATAAATAAATTACACAATAAATAAATAAATAAATAAATAAATTTAAACATAAATTTAACTAAAAACTAAAGGGAAAGATAGAGAGTGTGCATATGTACGAATGTTGTGATGCTGCTTAGATAAATATACGACGATACATTACGCTACGTTACATTACGTTACGTTGAAACAAACTAACTAACACTGAATATCCGTAAGATAAATTTATGGATATTTAATGTTCTTAGCCCTTTCGATTGTTGTTTTTTTTTTTGTAATTTTGAAATGAATGAATGTGAATGAGTCGATTTTTTTGATTTTTTCTCAACAATTTGTGCTTTTAAAAGTAAAAAAGAGTGAATTTTTTTTTACACAATCATTTGGTTTTTTTCTTTGTTGTTGCTAAGTTTCAGTTCATCTTCAACAAGTTTGGTGTGCAAAAGACTGTCCGGGGTGATTATCATTATTTTCTAAGAGCAAAAGGGCAAAGAGGGTTCGGTCGTTCGTTCGTCTTTGTATAGAAAAGTTTCAAAGATTTGCTGTTTGTTTTGTTGCTGTTTGTGGTGCTGTGCTGTGCTGAGCTGTGTTGTGCCCCAAGAAAAAAGTGCTATTTGTTTTTTGTCTGGTGATTATCTGTCCAGCCAGAGGAAAAAAACGAGAAAACTAAAGATGAAAGAAAGATAGATTTGTGTTGTAGCCAAGATACCACCGAACCGAACCGTGCCATGCCGTCCGTCCAAACGTCCATTGCAATGGTCAGACGACGGCGTTAAGTGAGACAGGTTTTGACTGGCAGCACCCAACTCATTATCGCTAACATTTTATAAGTTTTCTTTTTTTTTCTGTGGAACGTTGTTGGAAAGTCAAATAAATTTTCTTTCGATGTGTTGTCTGTCTGTCGGTCGGTCGCCTTCGCTTTCGCTTTTGGTGACATCTGAAAAAAACACAACTTTGCTTTAATATTTGCCAGGGGAGCAGCAAGCACTCAAAGCACTAAATCGTTTAAGGTTTTCTTTTTTTTCTTCTTTCTTTTTCAAATTCTTTTCAACTTTTGCATTTTTCCCCTTAACGGTTTAGCAGCAAAACAACAACAACAGCAACAAACTTAGAAAATAAGTCAAAGTCTTAGTCTTGCTTTTGGTCTTGGTCTTGGTCAAAAAATCACAAGTCCTTGGCTAATTGATACAAACATAAATGGTATTAATTATCTAAAAAAAACAACAAACAAAGTGAAACTAAACTTTAAAAGTTAAAAGTACTGAAATAAAGGCAGACAGAAAGTTAAGAGGAGTCCTTATTTTTGAGGTCGTTTGTGTCGTTCTTGTTGGTTTGAGTGAGTGAGTGAGCGAGTGAGGGTCTCTTTCTCTCGCGCGCTCTCTTAAGCTTTCAATGATTTTTTACTCTTCAAAGCACTTGTTGATTTTTTGCTGGTTGTATGTTTCTTAGTTGTTTTGGACTCACGTGCTTCACGTCTGGCCTCGATAACATCATCACCGATAATATCGTCGTCGTCATCATCCTCGTCCTCGTCGTCGGCTTCATCGTCGTCGCCGGTTAGGGCACCTGTAATTTCATCGACTCCATCATCAAGATCATCTTCTTCATCATCATCATCATCGTCATCATCATCGTCCTCCTCGTCATTGTCGCCATCCTTAACAGGGTTGCCAGCATTGCCGGTGGCCACGGTGCCCGTCAGTGTGGCCGTGGTGGTGGGTTTGCCACCCGCCGCCACCGCTGCCGCAACCACTGTGGGACTGGGACTCAAACTCGGGGCGTTGTGATTGCTAGTGTTATTGTTTGTTTTTTTGGTTTTGTTTTTGTTTTGGTTATTAGTAGTACTACTGGATGTTTTCTGTATGGCTGTTGTTGTTGTTGGTGGTGTGTTTTTCAACGTGTCGAATGGACTGTTTGTTATGAGCTGTTGTTGTACTTGTTGGATCTGTTGTTGTTGTGTGTTTAGATGGATCTGTTCTACTGAACTACTGAGACTACCAACTTGACTAACGCTATCACTGTTGCTGTCAGCACTGCTGCTGCCGCCAATGATGTTGACATCACTGTCGCTAGCACCAATGTGATGGCTATTGCTACTAACGCTATCGATATTATTATTATTATTGCTATTACTACTACTGCTACTGCTACTACTACTGATACCATCTACTAGAATGTTAGCATTTTCATCATAAAAAACATCTTGTTCACCTTCGTTGTTGTTGCTGTTGCCGGCCGGTACACTATCAGCAGCATTGGCGGCATTGCCCTCGGCCAACACATCGGCAGCGTTGCCACTTTCGATGGGCAAATCGACGCCATCGGAAATACCAGAGGTGGAAGCTGCAGCAGCGGCGGCGGCTGGTGCTATATCTTCAATGGGGGCAGCAGGTTGAGCAGCAACGGTATTTTGTACGCTGGATGCAGAGTCTTCATCATCGTCATCATCTTCTTCTTCGTCATCTGGTGGGAATAGATATATAGAATGGAAAAATGGATGAGCATGAGAAAACAACAATGATATATTATTATATTTGAAGGATGTATGAATAAAGGATCATCAGAATTTGAATGCGATTGCAATTTATTTAAAAACCACAAGTGATATTTTTATTTCAGTGATACATAGGCACTTCCCTTCGGCACGGACAATTATCAGAAATGTAAAATTGAAATTTCCACGAATATAAACCTCACGGGAGTGTCGGCCGGCCGTGGCTGTCCACTATTGCGATATATGAATAAAGAATATTCTAGTTTAATATATGATTGAAAATGTTATGGAAATTTATAGCCGTCACGGTGAGTAAGAGAAGTCTACAGCCGAACGCTTTGGTGTGGTAAGAAGTGTGAGCCAGAGTACACATCACCGGAGCATCACTTCATTAATATGAATAGTTCCAAAATCCATTTAAACTGTCCTAAAAGTGCATTAACGGTTCGTAAGGGGCTCTAATCAATAGGCACCTTTCAGTGAGTACAAAATTAAAGAGAGAAGCTCTCTCTCATCCTTTCCTGGAAGTTTGAGGGAATATGTAGGAACTCCACAGACTTGACAACACAGGGAGTTTCTAGATATGAGTATCAGTTGGAAGAGAGACAGAGAGCGAGAGAGGATAAGACAATAGGTTTCCATAGTATTACGGACGGAGAGACTTCTACAGGCTTTGACAATGTGAGAAGAAAGATTGTAGAACTTTCGATGTACGGCATCTGAAAGTTTCACGTTGACGACAAGAACTTCGAACAAGGGAAACATATCGGACAGTCTCATTATAGATTGCAAACCATCAACAAGTCTCACTAAAGACCGCTTAGTTATTTTAAGACTAAAGACTAAATAATTATCCTAGATATTAAAAATCTCACTACAGACATATTTACATGAATATTTTGTAAATAAATAAACATTAAAACTGAAAAACGAATGTGCGTTTAATCTCAATAAAGATCAATCCTACAAATATTTATATTTTTTTCTACACCAAACTAATGTTCTTGATATCAAACATAAACACGGTATGGCGACTAGCTTATCATTTTAAATCTCCTACTGATTGCGAGAAATATTCTCCTTAGCAAATGTATGGTTTTGAATATCGAACCAGAGTGATTTAAACCCTATATGGAACACCAAGGAATGTCATATCCAACATATCGGGACAAATTTGAGAACATCAGTATTAATCGCCCCGATAATACAAATCTCCACTAGAGACTCTAGTTAGTAATATATAATATACACTGAGTATTTTGTTCACATTTTCCGTGTAAATGGAATTAAGGCTATCAAATTGAGGAAAGAAACAAAAAAAAAATCAAAAAATTACCCAAAATCACCCAATTCAATTTTGGTGGGAAAAGAGGCACACTGGGAGTTATGTTTGTGAGGCTGATCAATCAGTCACTTTCATTCTACTTGATGATAGTTGAAATATAAAATGAAGTGACAAAGCTGACAAGAATCGATTGATTGGCTAGATTCTAGAGCGTTGAGAAGTCAAATATGGCGCAACATTTGTATGGAGGCTACATAGAAGCAAGGACCAATTTGGGCCACATTTACTTTACTTGTTTACTGGTTAAATATAAAGTAAACCCTTATTTTATCGACGCACAGCGGTTCTGAATCAAAATCCATCGGAAAAAAATCAATAACTTTTGTTCTAGTAAACATTTTTGAGTTCTGTAGAAAAATTAAATTAGACAAGAACCCAAGAATTATAACACTGTCCAACAATCCATATTACACTTGAACTGGAAGATATACATCTGAAATTATTGACGAAATAGAATTAATCGACGTTTCTAGTTTTTCATTTTCTCATCCTGATGAGCACAAAATTATTTTAAATACTTATTCGAACCCTATGATACCGATATACATATCAAATTAAAGAGGAAACTATCTGATAAAAAATACTTTAAATTGCATTATTTTATCTGTACTAGTTTAGCATTAACAACCATTTTAAATTTTCTCTCTTATAAAATGGAATTTGAATAAAAAAATAAAACTAAGGGAGAAAATTGAAATGTTCTGTTAATGCTTAACTAATAATGGTAGAAGCATGAAATTTGAAGTATTTTTAACAGATATTCTCCTTTTGAATTGACATTTAGAGCATTATCTATAAATCTCAAACTTAATATCTCAAAATAATCCGTGGGTCATTCAAATGAACTCAAAAATGTTTACTAGAACAAAAGTTATTGAATTTTGCCCGATGGATTTTGATTCTGACCCACAGTGCGACGTCTATACTGGTCGAGTCGCCAAAGCTCTCAAAGAATGCAGAACCCAATGTCACTAAACGTCTATTAGCCATAGTTGGATAGAGACAGAGAAGGTGTTCAACACTCTCAATGTTCCATCCTCGTCCCATCTTGATTGATGGGATCTAAATTTCAAATGGAATTTCGGAATTCAAGTTCAACTGATGAGTTCTGAATATGAAGTGGAATTTCTGATGATGAGTTCTGATTATTTGTAACATCCTTAGATCATGTGTCTCAGTGGATTTCAGCTATTTCTGGTGCATTTTTATGTTGCACATTTTTCTGGAGTTAATAGTATTGTTTGAGGAGATGAGAACAAAAATGGATTATAATCTTCAGCTAAAAATGGATCCTACACAAATGGTTACAATTATAGTGCGAGCAAAAATGGAATTCTAGCATTCAATGCAAACACGATAGTAGTTCGTCAAAATTTTTCATTTGAAGCCAGAAGTTGCGATTTGACTTTTGTAGATGTTATATCTTGTGGAATCTAATGAATATTTTGGATCTCATTGGTTTTATATCCCATTTTTTACATTAATAAAAAATCTGATTTTTATACGTAACTCATTGACTATCCCATTTCCATCCATACCTAAAACCATCTAAAGCATAGAGCCAGTCATTTGTGCGACATATCTTAAGGAAGACCCAAGTGGCATACCTCAAGAATTTATTTAAAATGTTGGAGTATGACATCCTTTCTGCCAGTCTTGTGTGAGTCATGTCTTATTAGGATTTATCTAAAATGTGAGTTCTATGTCTATCCCATTTTCCTTCAAAAGTAAAACCCTAATTTTAACCCATTCTTGCTCTCATCGGTGTCTGTACTGGTGCGTGGAATCCACTATGACTAGATATTTGATCATGCTTTTACAATTGTTTTATAAACGTGGAAGCTGGGACCATGTGATACGAACCTCCTAGCACCTTCCACACAAATTATCCTGCCCTACATACAATTTTATTCCTGAGAGTGGTGGTGTAATATGTATAATTGAGGTTATATATAATATAAAATTTGAATAGTGATATTTTTTAATATTCACAGTTCTAATTCAAATAAGAAGTTTACTCCAGCTTAAACCCAACATCATCATCTCATGTATTTTCCCTATACTTTATAATGAAATCTATCCGCCATAATGTAAAATGCGACTGCTGAGGGATATTTAAAGAGCTCCACACCCACAAGCAATTAATTAGATTCACTCATGTCAGAAACACAAGACGCGTCGTCCAAAAACGTGTAATAAAATACCCAATGAAACGTCATCATCATTAACTTCTGAAGGAACAAATGTGGCAACAGCACCTCTGCACAAGGCTAAAGTGTTTTGCTTTTCACACATACACTCACTCACACATCATTTCCGTTGATTGCCTTAAATCAAGAGGTAATTTAACACACTTGGTCGCAACAAAGTGACCAAGTAAATGTCCTTGACTGGCGAAATGAGATTGTTCCAATTTTCGGAGATCGTTGCGATTCGATTCGTTTCGTTTCATCAATCATGCAATTAATGATTACTTAGCAGTATTGCAGCCGTAAGTCAATTCCTGAATGATTCAGTTTTTTTTTGTTGTTTGTTCTGATATGACTGCTTATTCGACATTTCCCGCTGTGACCGTCTTTCGGTCACTGGCACTGGTTAATTGACAATTTCACAAATACTTACCGCCCAAGATATCATCGAACAATCGATCCAAGTAATCGTCGTCATCATCGTCCTCCTCGTCATCATCATCGGACGCTGCTATGGGGGCAGCCTGACCTTGGGGTGTATCGTCCTCCTCCTCGTCGTCATCCTCTTCATCGTCGTCGTCCTCGTCGTCTGAAAACCCCGAAATAAAGAGAACTGTTATTCATGCATGTACAGAACAACATGAACGAAAAAAGACAAAAAAAAACGCAATAATGATATGGTCACACACAAGAGGCACAAGAGGTAAAGTGACACAACAAAAAAAAAAAAAATCACAAATAAAACTCACTTCCACCAGTTGTCGGTTACACATACAGACATACATACATAGACAGAGGTGCTCGGTCCAAGGTGGACCAAGGACTAAAAGGAACTACAATGTGAAGGGTTTGAAGGAAAAACACACAAAAACATTCAACCCTAAGGTTTACAGTGATGAAAGTATTTAGATAGAGGTGCATGGTTCGTTCATTCGTTCGTCCTTCTATCCGTCTTTCTTAATATTTTTCGTCCTGTTTTGTTTGTGCCTTCTGCTCTCTATTCCTTTTGGTTGTGCGTTTTTGTGCTGTTGTGTGTGTGTTCGTGTGCGGATAAGTGTTCTCTATACAGACAGATGTGTTCTTTATTTCTTCGTTAACTGGGCTCAGTGAAGCACAATAGTCCATAGGAGCGCGTATAAGCGTGCGTTTTTGTATGGATGCAGGTGTGTATGATGTCTCTTCTCCACTTCATTCTTCCCTCGTTTAGCTCACTTGGGGGACAATCATAGACAATATTCTAGAACTTTTTTGGGGCTTCTTTTGCACTCGTTACCGACGCCACTTTATCCTCTATCCACGGTTGTCTGTCGTTAGCTGTAATACTCTCAAATATGCGTGCATGTAGATGGTCGCTAAGCGCTTTACACAGTGGTTGGTGGGCCTATTCCATTACCAAGAACTAGTAGATCCAAAAACAATGGAAAGAATCGCGTGTGCTCTTCAACATGAAGTACGTTGAATAGTATCAAGGGAAGAGTATTGTAGGAGGGGGGGAGTTAATTTTTAAATTCATATATTCTTGAGGCAAGAACTGATTTTAATGAGGATCTGTTACTTTGATCAGAAAACAAATATTAGTCGTATATGTGGAAAACTTGGAGCACTTAGTTCATTTAACTATTTACACGGTCGAAAGAATAGATAGGGTGGGACTAATGTGAACAAGATTTAAAAATCGTGCCTTGAATAGGAGAATAATTTCATTATCATACATTGGCCAAGAAAAATGATCGCAATTATATTAATTTAATAATAACCTGCCTCTGTATTTATTTAATTGATAGAATTTATAGGAAATGCTCTAAGAACTCTAAAGTTTCCAAATATACGACCGACGACATTCAGTAAATGGAATAAAAATGGGCAAACTGGATCGAGAGGGACATATTTTGCCTCACATTATCTGAAAAGAGCAAGATGAGGATCATTTTTATTTTGTCCACAAAATTGTTGCCTTACATAAACCCAAAATCCTCGTTTTCTGGATTTCGCTTTCGAACTCCATATGAAACAGATTCTAAAATCAGGAAAAATTGGATTTTGGATATATATGTGTTCAGAATAGTCACGGGTGATTGATGAGCCACAAATGGTTTGAAGTGCGTGTGTCCAGAAGAACATAATTATCTATCACGTGGACTGAAAATATCGAGAGAAGTCATCTTCAGGGACGATGCGCATTGTCATTTAGATTGCTTCGTTAGTCTACAAAATTACTGTCTTTTGGGTTCAGAACATGTACGAGTGATCTTTGTGGAAATTTAATTTCGAAAATCATGGTTTAGTTCGGGAATTGCTATATTATGTATATTGTGTTTCGCAATGAGTCTAATTTTTGGCTCAATGGGCAGGTCAGTAAGCAAAATTGTACCATTTGAAGTGAAGAGTATTCACAAAAACTCACCTTAATACTTTAAAAATCAAAAAGGCAGAGAGTTGTTGACGGTGGGCACGGCTTTGATTATCGATTATGTAGCTCCATTCAATGGAATAGTTTTTCCTTCAGGACATATTGAAGGAAATGTATTGTGAAACAACACATAAAAAGGTTTTGCCTTATACTAATACTTTAAAAATGAGAAAGACAAGAGAGTTACCGTCAACGGTGGCCACGGTTGTGATTGTCGATTAATCAACATTTCATTGAATGAGGAAATATTTTTTTCAACAGGACTTATTGAAGGAAATGTTTTGTGAATGTGTTATTTCTATAAATGGACCAGTTTTTTGGTCAACGAGATCGTTCGTTTCGACGACACCAGGTTATATTTTCTGGTTTTGGGCGAAATCATTGCGAACATGTTTCCAATATATATATATATACAGTCATTTACTTTTTTTTAAGGAATTACAAGAGATTGTGCCGGGTGACAAAGACCATTTTAGCTAAGTTACGCAGCAACATACTATGAGGATTGCCGCGCGAATTTACTAGAACGCTACCTACCCGACTACTGGGCACTCTAGCGATTTTTGATCTTCTGCTTAGAATTAAGATTGTCTATACACATATATTTTAACATTTAAATTGTTGAGAACACAGTTGAAAATAAATCAATTATTATACCGTCCGAAAATTGTACAATTTTTTCATTGGAGCTGAACAAGGCCATATACACATGAAACTGGTGCTATTTTTTCCATTTTACAGGACTTTCAATTTTCAAAGAAACTAGAAGTTTCAATAAATTATTTTCTATTTTTTATGGGTATCAAATTACAGAGAGGACGATATGCCAAAAAAATTTTAATATTTTATGCATCTATCTGTATTAGTTTAGCATTAACAACTACTTCAATTTACCCTCCATAACATGTTAAAGAGGATAAGAACGAACGCTATTTAATTTGAAGAAAATCGGTTCAGATTTAAATATAGCCCCCATACGAATTTCACTCCCGGTTTGACTCTTTTCACTCTAGATACCACATATTTTAGCAGATTTTCTTTAAAATTGGCAAACCATCTTATAGCTCAACTAGAAACACCTGTGGTAAAAATGGGTCAGATCGGTTCAGATTTATATATAGCTCCCATACAAATTTCGATTTGATTTTTTCCGCTCTAGAAACCACATATTGTATCAGTTTTTCCTCAAATTTGGCAAACTATCTTATATTTCAACTAGAAACGCCCATGATGAAAATGGGTCAGATCGGTTCAGATTTATATATAGTTCCCATACATATTTAGCTGCCAATTTGACTTTTTCCGCTCTAGATACCACATATTTTAACAGATTTTCTCCAAAATTGGCAAACTATCTTATATTTCAACTAGAAACACCCATGGTGAAAATGGGTCAGATCGGTTGAGATTTACATATAGATCCAATACAAATTTCGCTCCCAGATAGACTTTTTCCGCCCCAGAAACCACGAATTTTCACCGAATTTCTTTGAAGTGCGCCTAACACGTTATATTTGAAATGGAAGAACTTATTTTGAAAGTTAGTCACTTTATTCCTTGTTTGGATATAGCCCCGATACAAATATTCTTTTCGATTTGACAAATTCTTCCCGTTTTCATTTTTTACCGAGTTGAATTGTATTCGGATAGAAGGTGGAGTGTATCATATAGTCGGCCTCGCCCGACTTTAGCCTTTCCTTACTTGTTAAGGGGTAAAATTGAAATGATTGTTAATGCTCATTATATTAAAGTATTATTAACAGATATTCTTCTCTTTCAATTGATTTCCTTTTGCTCAGTTCGGATATACACCCTAAATCCATTTTATCCATATTTGGATTTTTTTCATATTCAGTTTGACAAGCTAAATCCGGAGAAAAATATATATCCGAAATCAGAACTACATTAATTCGCAGTTGAAGCACACAATCTTCGAGAGGCTAAAAGGGACGATTGCTTGTCGTTTCAAAACTTGTCTTTTATTTCTCGCTAACCTAAAGAGATACAGTATCTCTCGCTTAATAACCTGCAGATTAAGCGGTGGTTTTTGTGAGAGATGTCTTGCATTTTTCATTTTGATTTTTCCGCAACCAAAGTATGCAGAGTTTCAGCAATGTTTACTTTATTGCACCATCTGTAGCTCTACAACGGGTGCACTGCTTACTGGGTTACTAGGATGCCGAGACGGATATGCTGTTTGGTCCACTCCACGGTCATCCGTCGGTCGATCCTAGTTTTTTTTTCTGTGAAGCAACATTATTGAACTCTTCATCCTTCAGCTATGAATTTTGGCTATTTTATTTTTAAACAAAATAAATGAACTGTGCGCTTTCCAACCACTGTGCGCGGTGTGCGTGAGTGCTGAATATCCTTCGGATATTATTCAAATATGGTGTCTTTATGCTAAGATTATCGCACTCTCACGCTTTCGGTGCCACACATTCTCACAATGTTAGTGTGTGTTCTAAGATATGTATATGTATACGTGCGGAGTATTATATTGTCACGTCACAGTAGTTGCGACTACGGCAACGACAATTTATCTGTTGTTAAATATCTCATTTGAGCCTCCTCCGCAAAAGGATGAGTACTGGGATTTTTGGGAAATGGGGAAGGGGACAATTACTAAAACAATACAGTTACTTATGTACAACATATATGCAGTATGTGGTGGGGTGGGTGAGGTATAGACAACCAAACAAATAACAGCAACATTACAACAACACTATTTAACAGCTACAAAGGAACATAATGAAAAAAGATTATCTCTCTCTCCCAGAAACCTCAATTTGTGTGTGTGCGTGTGGAGTGTTCGGGTGCGCTTCAGAAGTAGTGCTTAAACGTGTAAACTTACCATCATCATCGTCTATCAGATCACCCAGACCGGCGTCATCATCATCGTCGTCCTCATCGTCATCATCATCATCGTCGGCAATTGGGGCAGCGGCGGCAACACCGCTGGCCTGTTGACGAGCTACGGCACGTTCCTGGCGTTCGACCAGCTTAACGGGGGAGGCTTGAGCCTGTTGCAGCAGCAGTACGCTGAGTACACAAAGTAAGAGAACGAATTTCATGTTGAGTGTTCTGAAATGGAGGAGGAAAAATAAAAAAATAATTAATTAATGTATGAAGAGGGAAATTTGAAGTTTAGCTGAGTTTTTAAATTGCGGCGTCTCGTTCACCAATATTGATAAGGCAACAACAGCGAATGGGTTAAGTGCTCTCCAAGGTGTTCGCATGACCTGGAGACTAATATTTAAAGGCAAATAAGTATCCCCCAAAGCAAGACGAACTGCCTCCAATACCCACCGCAATGGGGCAAACACAACGAAAAAAAACCCACCCGGATCATTCACACACTCAACCTCTATATTATGCAGATTATTGACAATCAAAGCCCAGAATAAAATCTGCGGTTATGGCACAATGCACCACGATTATTGCCATAAATAACCAATTTTTTGTGCTGCTGTAATTTGCAACAAAAGAACACCTGGAAAACAACCCGTGTTTCTCTGTTGCAGCAGAATAAGTGGGTCAGAGCAAAAACATAAACTAAGGTAAAAAGGAACAATAAAAAATGAATGAATAAATACCCAACAAAGCAGCAGAACAAAAAAAGCGTAGGGAAAGAGAAACGTATCAGATTTTTTATTTGTCGATCACATCCAAAAATACAATAATGTGCAATGATGCATCATGGCTGCCTGCACAATGCATCATTACGTAGTATTGTGACGCCTTCGATAGTGATTGCAGGGGAGAGGGTGCAGGGTTGTAACGAAGGTTCGTTAAAGAAACTTTGAAATATTGACTGGCTCATAAAACAAAGTTTTGCATTTGCAGAAGTGGCATTCGTTAGATCCCCGGGTGTGTGACAGTTCTTTGTTCCCAGTCTTTTTTGTTCTCACTTTTTTTGTCCTGTTTTTTGTTTCGTTTTTGGTTAGCTTTGTGGCAACATCATGTATTGAAGGTGAAATATATACCTGTGTCATGGAGCAGCAACAAACTGAAAAAAACACACAACTCAGATGTGTAACATTTTGATGGTGCTATTGATGCTGTTTTTATTATTCTACTGCAACGCGAATCAATATGCGTCGAGTTGCTGTAAGTTTGGATTAAATGCTTGACATTTTCAGATCCGGGGTTTTTTTCGTGTGGTTACAGTTACATACATACATAGATTCAAATATATGTACGCTAGTATTATATTCATTTTTTATGCATGTACATATCCTCCTGCATGCAAAATAAATTTCGATGTTAAAAACATCAGAAAATATGCAAGCGATGAAACGAGATCGATGATAAATTGTGGACATATTTACGCAAGGATATACACATGTGTATATATGTATGTACATTGGGTGAAAAAGCCAAAGAACTTAAACAAAATTTTTGTCATAGACATAACCCAGTAATAAATGTCATCATATCATTTGTTAATAAAATTGAATTCTATAAAATATAGAAGCAAAAATTTTTTTTAGCCAGAACCAGTATCGCAGTTCAAATCAAATATTGCTTACAAAACGAAATAAAACAAACGAAAACCAGTAAGGAAAGGCTAAAGTCGGGCGGGGCCGACTCTATGATACACTCCACTTTCAATTCGGTGAAAAAGTGAAAACGGGAAGGTTTTTTGTATCCTGTAAATGTATACAAAAAATTTTATATCGGAAAGGACATTTGTATGAGGATATATTGAAACCTGGAACGAAATAGGTGAAATATAAAATGTATAGTTTGGCCAAAATCGGTTAAACTTATGGGAGCAACATTTGAATTTGGGCTATATTTAAATCTGAACCGATCTTACCCACTTTCACCAAAGTTTTGTTTAGTTAAATTATAAGATGTTGTGCGACATTTAAAGAAAATCGAGCACAATATGTGGCAAAAGTCAAATCGGGAGCGACATTTGTATGGAGGCTATATCTAAATTTGAACCGATCTTACCCAATTTCTGCATAGGTGTTTCTAGTAAGATTATAAGATGTTGTGCCAAATTTAAAGAAAATCGAGTACAATATGTGGTTTCTACAGAGGAAAATGTCAAATCGGGAACGACATTTGTATGGGGGCTATATCTAAATCTGAACCGATTTGACCTATTTTCACCATAGATGTTCTTAGTTTAAATATAAGATGTTTGCCAAATTTGAAGACAATATGATACAATATGTGGTTTCTAGAGCGGAAAAAGTCAAATCGGGAGCGAAATTTGTATGGGAGCTATATATAAATCTGAACCGATCTAACACATTTTTACCACAGGTGTTTCTAGTTACAATATAAGTTGTTTTGCATTTTTAGAGAAAATCTGTTGTAATATGTGGTATCTAGAGTGAAAAGAGTCAAATCGGGAGTGAAATTCGTATGGGGGCTATATCTAAATCTGAACCGATTTTCTTCAAATTAAATAGCGTTCGTCTTATCCCGAAGAACATCGTTGTGCAAAGTTTCATTTGGTTCTGTTTACAATTGCGACCTGTATCGTGATTACAAGAATAGATGGACGGACGGTCAGACAGACGGACATCGCTAAATCGACTCAGAAAGTGATTCTAAGACGATCGGTATAATTAACAATGGGACTATCTCGTTTCCTTTTGGGTGTTACAAACAAATGCACAAAGACATAATACTCTCGTGGAGTGTATAAAAAATTAAATTTGAACTACCGATTACTTTGACTTTGAAAAGTAGAATAACATTAATTTTTATTTTCAGTTTTGTGTTTGACATTTGCAAAATGGGACGCTATACACTCGAACAAAATTGGGAAATATTAAAAACTTGCTTCCAAAGTAGTGTGTCTTTAACGCAAACTGTAAGAAATTTACTTGAAATTTTTTCGAGAAGAGATCAGTTCAGCCTTCATGAAGCTCATTTTCCTCGCGGTGGCTATGTCAATAAGCAAAATTGCCGGATATTGGGCTCAGACAACCCACACGTGACTATTGACCCACCGTTGTGGATGCCATTGCATCCACAACGAATCACTTTTTGGTGTGGATTTTGGGCTGGCGGATATGTACTGAAAATTGGTTTGATCGGATGCCGAGCGTGTCGCGATAGTCATATGAATGATATTGTGTTCCATTATTAAATGACAAATTTCCATCTTTCCAATAAAACCAGAAATTGGTAAAAATAGTCAGTATTTTTTTAAGGCCAATTCCAATTTAAAATGGCCCACCCTATACACATGGTAAAGTGTAAAAGAACTTAAACAAAGTTTTTCATAATTACACCCCACGGTTTGTCTTAATTAGAAATATGATTATATTGGTTAAGGAAACAATTTTCTGGCATTACACTATGGAAAATCGAGTAAGGTCGAGACTAATAAAGGGTGATTTTTTAAGAGCTTGATAACTTTTTTTTTGAAAAAAACGCATAAAATTTGCAAAATCTCATCGGTTCTTTATTTGAAACGTTAGATTGGTCCATGACATTTACTTTTTGAAGATAATTTCATTTAAATGTTGACCGCGGCTGCGTCTTAGGTGGTCCATCCGCTTAGTCCAATTTTGGCATTTCCACGTTTTTGAGTAACAGAGACCCAATTGGTGCGAACGGCGACGAATCGAAAATTGGTGGTCATCATTAACACTGGCCGATACAGCTGCGATATTTTCTTCAGTTCGCACTCTACGTAAGCGTGTTGGTGGTTTAATGTCCAACAATGTAAATTTGGTGCGAAATTTAGTCACAATAGCCCGAATAGCCGCTTCAGTGGGTCGATTAAACTGACCATAAAATGGAAGCGCGCAATGAACTTTCTTAACAGAGCACGCATTTTGATAATAAAATTCAATAATTTGCAAGCGTTGTTCGTTTGTAAGACGATTCATGATGAAATGTCAAAGCATACTCAGCATCTTTCTCTTTGACACCATGTCTGAAATCCCACGTGATCTGTCAAATACTAATGCATGAAAATCCTAACCTCAAAAAAATCACTCTTTATAAAGTAGTGTAAATTGTGTACAACAAAAAATAATGAGGTGCGAGGTTCAGGGCAAAAAACTATACGTGTCTTAAACTGGGTAAAGTTAAAATTTCCTTTTTTGTCCATTTTTATAGCATAGTTAACCATGTAATCCCTATATTTTTTTGGTATAGGGTGTGTTTTGCGTATTTATTTAAAACATGGCGAGGAACATGTTTGTATAAAATTTTAACCCTCCAGCTCTTCAAATGGATGGCTAATTTTTTACCTCTTTCACAGAAGTCATCAAATGCAAAATGTTGATCAACGATTATAATCGCTATACAGCAAAAGGGTTAACTTGAGGACTTAGGGGTTTATCATGTTCTACAGACATGTTCCTTGAGATGTTTCACATAAATATGCTGAACATACCCTATACCTCAGGTGTAAGGATTACATGATAATCGATGACGTATAATGTATAAAAGGGGGGATATTTGAATGCCATATTTAAATAGTTTCTGAGGTAAACTTATAAAACTCGTACACACGTAATTAATATTGTTGTTGCAATTCAAGGTGACTGGAAACTTATTATTTGGAAAATTTAATTTTTTTTTTCAAATTTCCTTTTTTTGTTGCTGCTAGTATTCTGATCGAACCAAGAACAGTGTCAATTTCAAGATAACTATGGGGGATTGTAATGTTACGTACACAGTCTGTCAACGAGTACAATAGTTTAACTAGAAAAAAATATTTAAAAAAATCGGAACAAAAATACATCAAAAAATTAAAAAAAAATTAACATCAAATCGACATATATATATGAGTTCAATAGTAGGGAAAACAAGAGAGAAACATTTTTTTTACAAAAAAAAAAAACCAAAAATGTAAATCAGTAAAATTTTATAATAACAAAATCGACGTAGTGCAAAAAATATAAAAAATAATCGTTGTATAATTTATATATATAACAAACAATATGAGTTCAATAGTTGGGAAGACAAGAGAGATTTTTTTTTACAAAAAAAAAGCGAAAAACTGTAAATTAGTAAAATTTTAAAATAACAAAATCGACGTAGTGCAAAAAAAATATAAAAAATGTAATCGTTGTATAATATATATATAAATATCAATTTTTTTACAAAAAAAAAAAAACTAAAAAAAGTAAATCAGTAAAATTTTAAAATAACAAAATCGACGTTATGCAAAAAAATATAAAAAAATTAATCGCTGTATAATTTATATATATATATATCAATATGAGTTCAATAGTTGGGAAGACAAGAGAGAAATTTTTTGTTTACAAAAAAAGCGAAAAAAAGTAAATCAGTAAAATTTTAAAATAACAAAATCGACATAGTGGAAAAAAATATAAAAAAATTAATCGTTGTATAATTTATTTATATATCAATATGAGTTCAATAGTTGGGAAGACAAAAGAGTTTTTTTACAAAAAAAAAGCGAAAAAAGTAAATCAGCAAAATTTTAAAATAACAAAATCGACGTAGTGCAAAAAAAATATAAAAAAAATCGTTGTATAATTTATATATATATATATATATATAAATATTTTTTACCAAAAAAAAAAAAAAACGAAATATATAAATCAGAAAAACTGAAAAATCTACGCTGTGCGAAAAAATATTTAAAAAAAATGATTTTTTGTCAAATTTTTATCTTGTTTGGAATTTTGTCTTTTTCGGATTTTTTTTATTTATTTTCATAATTTTGTTCTAAACGATTTTTTTGAACTATTGCAGTGATTTAAAAAAATACTGAATTAATAACTACATCCTAGTAGCCCATACAATTGTCTGGAAATGGATGATGGGATGATCCTTCTCTTAAAATGTTGTCAAACTATCCCCGACGAAATTTTTATGGTTGCTATGGTTGCACTTGCTTTTTTTGTAACTTTTTTCTTTTCTTGAATTAGAACTGTAGATATATTTCTAAAGAAAATGTTTCTGCGTGATATAAAGAGTAAAGACATAAGAGAAAAAAACATTTATGAAGTCGATAATGTCTAAAAAATGTCAGCGAATTCGCCTAAAATCGTTTAAAAGGCATCGAAATGATTGTTTGTCGATATTTTTGGTCAACGAAATTTGATTTAGTTTGATTTGGGGCAATTTTTCACTTCTTAAAACATAATAAAAATTATAGTATATTGTGATGTCTGAAACTATGTGATTATAATAAAATTAAATTTAATTATTTTATCAAATAATCATTTTATTTTCTGATTTACATATTGTTTATAAATTGCATATTTCTTCCCTTATAAGAGCTATACAAGAAAAAGAATTTAGGGAATTATTCTATTACAAATTTCTATATTTTTGAAGCAAGAATATGCCACAAATAATAAAAATTTTGAGTCCGAGACCTAAAAATTTATCTTTGTTACGTTGAGGCATTCATTCAATTGTTTTTTATACAAAATTTAGGAAGAAAACAAAAAAACCTGTTATTTTTTGCTCTTACATTATTTGGCATTTCATCACACACTAGGTATGTATCTTCAGTCCAGGTCCATGCGTACACATGTGAGTTTGGCTAAAAATGCATGTTGATTGAACATTTGAAATGACCGAGAAAGGACGGACGTGTGTGTCATTTGTTTGTCAAACGTTTGTTCAAATGGACATTATATTGACATGTCCGTAGTTTGTTGAAAATATAGTCACATGCATATCTACATACATAGCAATGAACTTAGGCATGCATGTATGTAGGTCAACGTAGGATGGCCAGGACGACAATCGAAGAAATGGCTTTAAAAGATGTGTCCAAAACTAAATAGGTGTGTGTGTGGACATCATGTGTTATCATAGCCAGCATTTGATTAAACTTTTATTTGATTTGAGTGCATTGAACGAACTACAAAACCTTACAAATAAATATTGTTATTGGTCTCTCTGTTGAATTAGAATTTTAAAAATGTCTTGTTCCGCACAGAAAACTAACGGGCAGACATTATTTGTTACTTAGCTGAAGTCAGCGCAAGTAAAAATAAAAATAGAAAATAAAAAATATTAAAATAGCACATCAACAAACAAGTTTCCAACTTTTTCTTCAAATCAAAAAAGCGGTGATCTTATGGACAAGAATTTCAAGAAACATTCCTTTTGGAATATTTTTAAATTCTTACTAATCTAGGAGTTAGACAATTATTTCTCTTTGTCACTTCACACTCTAATATATAATTGCTTAAAATTTATTTTCTCCCCAATAAATATTTCAACAAACACTTCTTAAACATATCCTGTATATATTTTCAAGGACAATTTCAATTCGGTTTAAATTTGCAATTTGGTATAAGTCTCAAAAAGTCATTAAGGCTTTCTACGACTGTTCTATTTTAACTGTGAATTTAATTAATTACTTTACATGGTATTGTGTCACAACAGCCTTCACTCAAAGGCTGTCTGGGAAAGGGAAAATTATAAATTCATACATACATACATAGCAATAAAACATAATCCCCTGCTCACAGTCTAACACATGTTGGCATGCATTAGGGATGCCAAACGACGTGAGGAAATACAATACAAAAATCTCTATTTTGTATACAAACAAAAACTAAAACTTTGTGTTCGAAACCTAAGAATATTTTTTTTGTCAGCATTGAGGCATACTGATTCATAAAGTAGCATAAACATTTTTTATAGGTTTTTAAATTTGTTTTATTAAAATTCCAATTTTCGTCGGAGGTATGTTTTATATATGTACTGTCAATTTTGAAATATAGGTCCGTTCAGAACCGCTTTCCAATTAAAGGTAATTGTGATGGTTATAAATTTTGAACAGCCATAAATTTTGTTTTTTTTTTAAGTCATAAAAAAATCGGAAAAAAGTATTCTGTAGCTATCATATATATTCTATAGATATCATTCTAACGCAGAAATTAATCTAAAGATAAATGGCATATAATATGTCACCCTATGTAGTCGCAAGAGAATTAAAAAAATCATGATTTTTTAATTTTTGTTTAAATAGCTCGATTAGCTTTTTATAAATTAAAAACAAAAAAAATATATAAATTAAAAAATATATTTAAATTAAAAACAAGATTATTTTATTCTTTTAATAGATGATTTCTCAGCAAAGAAAACATGTCTTGGTTGAAGAACATCTACGAGTAAATGTAGAAGTTAGTGAATTTCAAAAAATCGTTTTTATGAAGTTTAAGTTGTTTTAGTCATGTTCTTCTAAAAGAAGGGCCAAAATTTATACATTATGAATGGATATTCTATAAATAGACATTGTTTTCTTCTTTAAGATACTAGCTATTTAAAACATAAATATAAATATTTTATATTCTCAACTTGTAAAGGGATTTTTACGCCATTTATATATATATATATGCATATTCTATAAACAGACATTGTTTTCTTCTTTAATATACTAACTATTTAAAACATAAATATAAATATTTTATTTTCTCTGCTTGTAAAGCGATTTTCACGCAATTTAAACACAAAATAAAAAATCATGATTTTTCAATCCATATATTGTACATATTCACATTGGTTTCTATTTTTATATTTTTTTCCGTGCTACCAAAAAATATTTTTTTTAAATAAATCTATTTTTCTCAATTTTTGGAGACTGCTCCTTAATTACTGTTCAATTGAACATAAAAACGGGTGTAAACGCTACTATATTTCCAAAATGAGAGTATAAAAATTGTGGATACCTTCGCCAAAAAATTTAATTTTTAGTAAAAAATAAAAAATGCGATAACAAAATTAATATTATTTTTAGCTATTCAAAAATAGAGTAACATAATTTTTTTCTATTTCTGGATATTAAAAAATAGAACAAAATATATATTTTTCTATTTTTCATTTTTTTTTTTTCGAAAATAAAAATTTTCATTTTTTATTTTTTAGTAAAAAAATCTTATTAAAAATTAATATCGCTTTTAGTTTTAAAAAAATGGTGCAAAATATTTGTTTCTATTTTTATCTAACATACATATTTACATAGTCACATTGGTTTCTTTGTTAGAACGTTAGCTATTAAAAAGTAGAACAAACTATATTTTTTTCTATTTTTATAATTTTGTCCGTGCCACCAAAAAATATTTTTTTTAAATAAATTTATTTTTCGCAATTTTTGGAGAGTGCTCCTTAATTATTGTTCAATTGAACACGAGTGTAAACGCTCCTACATTTCCAAAATGAGAATATAAATATTGTAGGTCCTTC
This sequence comes from Polietes domitor, assembly GCA_947397865.1. NCBI lineage: Eukaryota > Metazoa > Arthropoda > Insecta > Diptera > Muscidae > Polietes > Polietes domitor. The sequence continues at coordinate 66,097,625 of OX377621.1, forward strand.
GACAAAAAATTTAATTTTTAGTAAAAAATAAAAAAATGCGATAAAAAATTAATATTGTTTCTAGCTATTCTAAAATAGAGTAACATATTTTTTAATTTTTTTCTATTTCTGGACATTAAAAAATAGAACAAAATATATATTTTTCTATTTTTTATTATTTTTTTTTTCGAAAATAAAATTTTCATTTTTTATTTTTTAGTAAAAAATCTTATAAACAAAAATTATATCGCTTTTAGCTTTAAAAAAATGGTGCAAAATATTTTTTTTCTATTTTGATCTATTAAAAATGGAGCAAAATATATATTTTGTAGTTTTTTTCACTTTCTTTGATAAACAAAAAATAGAACAAAATATATATTTTTCTATTTTTATTATTTTTTTCGACAATAAAAATTTTTAATTTTTAGTAAAAAATCTTAATTAATATCGCTTTTAGCTTTAAAAAAATGGTGCAAAATATTGCTTTTCTTTTTTGATCTATTAAAAATGGAGCAAAATATATATTTTTTTAGTTTTTGTCCACTTTCTATGATTTTTTTTCGTGCCACCAAAAACTGTTTTTGTCCACTTTTTTTGGTGACTGTACCTAAACCACTACTTCTATGTTAAAGTGAACATTTGTAGCCATCGTAATTACCTTTAATTGAACATATTTGAAAGTGCAATTGGACTTAAATTTCCAAAATGAGAGTACAAATTTTATAGGTACCTTCGGCGAAACTTTCAATTTTAGTAAAAAAAAATAAAAAATCTCAAAAAATCGTTTTTTAGCTACTAAAAGGTAGAACAAAATATTTTTTTATTTTTTTAATTTTAGCTATTAAAAAATAGAAGTATGTATATACATTTCAAGAGAAGGATGATGGGAGATAATTCCAGATAATTGTATGGGCTAGTGGATGTAGATTTTAGTTTAGTATTTTTTGTTAAATCACTGCCATATTTTAAAAGAAATCGTTTAAAACAAAATTACGAAAATAAATAAAAAAATTCCGCAAAAGAAAACATTCCAAACCCGATAAAAATTAGACAAAAAATCATTTTTTTTTAATATTATTTGCACAGCGTAGATTTTTTTAATTTTTCAGTTTTTCTATTTTATATTTTTCGTTTTTTTTTTGTAAAAAAAATTCTCTCTTATCTTCCCAACTATTGAACTCATATTGATATATATATAAAAATTATACAACGATTGTCGATTTTTTTAGCACTATTCAATTTTAGTAAAAAAAAATAAAAAAATCTCACATCGTTTTTAGCTATACATATATATATATATATATATATATATATATATATATATATATATATTATTTTTATATATTATATATATATCTTCAATGTTTGTATACCGAACCTTTTGCCATACCAACAAAATCTTCACCCTTTAAATGTCAACTTTTCTTGGATTTTCTATAAAATAATATCCCACACAACTTAATGCTTAAGCCGTTCCCCTTCAGGGATAATTGTGGGAATTGTTTGTTTATTGTTATTGTTGCTAACCCTAGCATTAAACGTTTATGTCGCAACACATTTACACTTAGCATAATTTGATGATAACTATACATTTCGTAGAAGTCTTATATTAAAAAAAACCTGCACAAACTTAACCGTGGCACCAAGATCAACAACAACATCATGCCACGTGTGGCGACAAGAGTGACATAACTCAAAATTTTCTACAACATAATCTTTTGTGCGAGGTCTGTCATTTAGTTGGCGAAATATCCATTACATTTGGTTTCGGAATTTTTTTTTTTCGAATCCTAGTGGATTTCTGAAATGAAATTTTGCCCTAATATGTGGATTTCTTTTAAATATTAAATATGCCCTTCTTCTCGCAAATTAGCATGTGTACTTGGCACCCACATATGTGCATATAAGCACCTTGAACATATGTATTTATGTACATATATTTCAAATTTTAATACAAGCAAAGAAGTAGAAAAAAAGAACCGAGGAACCAGTTCCCTCAAGATAAACATAAACATACACCCAAAGAAAAAAGAAAAAAGAAAACAAAACAAACTCGATGTAACGACGAGTAACAACAACAAAAGGAAGAAAAACTTTTACTTTTTTTGACATAAAAAAATAACAACACTGTCAAAAATGTGTGTACATCGAATTGTGCGTACGTCCGTACCATCATACACACACATATCGACTTACGTATGGCTTAATGTATATTGTATCCATCCATTGCTGGCATATTGCTTACCCATCCCGTCTCGTCCGACCGTCCATCCATCCGCTGTGTAAGCGAGTGGCGTACATGTGGCTCAAGAAATTTCACCTTTACTTGTTTGGCTACCCCGGGTTTAAATAATTTCATATCAAGATAACTTTCTTTTCAGCTTGTTTCCCTGAGACGTGTGCAATTTTTTTTCCTTCATGTACGATTACAAAAGCAAGGGATACTTGGACTAAGCACCGACATGGCATGTGTGCACAAAATTCTCAGAAACTTGAATGAAAATTGTTGAAATTGAAATTCTGTTATTGATTCCATATAACAAAATGTGCAGCATAAAGGATGTGGTGGATGGCGGTGAGAGGTGGATATTGTTGGGAATCAATAGTGGTGCACGCTACAGTACAGCAGGGCGGAACCTGTTCTGTATTCAAACATATATGTAGTTACCGATGATAGATAGAATATGCCACTAAGATAGAATATGGTATAGGAAGACTACAAAATAAATGAAGGTTGACCTGTTTCAATTAAGCATATATTAAATTTTAATAAATTACATTTTAAGAATGTCACAGAATCCGTTTATTATTGAAATTAAAATTGTTGTCGGGTTTGAAACAAGGAAAGCCCATGATACCGATTCAAATCGGAATTGGTTCAATGAGCAACTTCGAATCAAGCTCGATTTTAATTCCGATTCCGATAACAATCAGATTCTATGACACCCCTGTATATTGAGTAACTGGTCTCTAATCTCCAAGAATATGGATTTGTTCATGGTCCAAAGTTAGAGCTTCGCGTCGTTTTTAATAATTTCTATGCTGTATTTACGCGCATGAAATTAAAAAAAATATATTTAACATTTTCCAGCTTAGCAAGCAAAGTTTCAAACTATAGCATATGTTTAACATTTTGCCTAAAAAAATTTTGAATTTAAGATTAGCTTCTTTATCGGTACATTAAATAAAATACAACGAATATTAATTAGGTGTCATTATGTCCCATAATTCTGTGTATTTTTTTTAAATATTTTGGAATTCTATTTAAAATAAAAAAATATTTCCAACATTTTGTCCACTGCTGATTACACTGTGGAACACAAAAAATAATAAGTTTCTGACAACTGATAGAGGAGGTAAAAATATAATACACCTGTCTCAGCCTTTTTAAAGTTTACGTATGTAAGGGGGCGGTGAATATTTCACTATTTTTGCACATTCTTATGATGGAACGGCATATGAAGCCTTATGATCCATACATTTTAAGTATAGGATGTGTTCAGGATGTGTTGTAGAATATATTAACCCCCTAGCTCCTCAATATAGGGGTCTTTTTGGCCCCTTTCTACGTTAAATTTCACAGTAAGTTATCGAACAAAAGAATGCTGTAAATATAATATACATAAATATAAATAAATAAATAATCTGTACCAATTTGGGTATTAAAAAAAGAATTTATTTATAATAATTTCTTTATTTTTTTTTTCAGTTTGTTCCACAGTGTTATTTAGGATATTTGCAGTACCCATAATTATGATTTGTCCTTTACTATGCTCGCTCGTTTAGTTTTGTCTTAGGAATGAGTATTTCAGAGTACGAGGAAAGTTCAGTAGAACGACAATCTCCAAGATATAGGTTCCCAGAAAATCGAAAATAAATATTTTTTGTCAGATTTAGAACAACTTTTGATTTTTCAAAATTAATGGATAAAGACGAAAATATTTTTTTTTACGGTAAACCGTGAACGTAAGCAAACAAAGAAGGGGATTCCATCGGAATAAATCATAATTTATTGATCTGAAGAAGTAAAACGTAGCCGCTCTATCGATTTGAACAACGTTCAGGTCGACCAAAGTAGCGATCACCCCTGAAATGATCGGAAAATATATTATATCGTTTAAGAAACGCCACACGTTGCAAGTCCATTTGCTTAAGATACACCTACTGGAAACACAATAGCAATTGTAAGAACTGTGCTACGCATCCATCATATTCCCAATATCTAGCCTGCTATGATTACTTTCTACTACCAAACTTAACCCACTTTGGGCCAGTGATCGATTAATCGAAAAGTAAACAGTAAAAAACATCATAAAAATAATTTTACTGGGACTGACACAATGAAAATGACGAAATATTAGGCAAAGTATAAAGAAATATAAAATTAAATTAAAATTTAGAGAGGAAAAGTGTTTTAAAGTCCATATTGGCTACTTAGAGAAATGTCCTCATAAGTTATTATTGAATACAACAAAAAGAATGGAGTAAAATATCGGTGGATTAGCCGTTGTGGTTTCCATTGTCGCTCTACAATCTCAATTCTAAAGCTTAGCTTAGCTTTTAAATCACATTTCCTTCACTTCTCCTCATGAGGCGTTGCAAACATCAGTCCAAACTCACAATGCCTGACAACATTTCAAAAAAATCTGCCATAACAACGTTTCAAGCAAGAAAATCTCGTTGAAAAGAAATCTCCATACATCCAAATAACAAACAACAACAAAATTTGAAAAACTCGTGAATTTTTTCTGGAAATTGCCAAAGAAAACAGCAAAGAAGAAGCACACATGTTCGAAAATGAAGTCAAGTAAAAGTAAACAAGTATTTTGTTTTGTTCCTGCGTTGAAAGAGATGTATTATTGTTCTGTTGTTCGTTGTTTGGCTGTTGAACACGCCAAAACGTCTGCCGCTGCTCTTTTGTTGTTTCGGTGTTAAAACAAGGTTTACTAACTCTGACACACGCACACACACACTCGTTTCAAAAATATGAACGTTGCCGACCAACGACTATGATATGTTGTTGGTTTGTGAGAGGGGTTGAGATGGGGAGTGGTGGCATCTCCAGCTGTGCTACAAAGTTGCAGCAGCAGCCTTCGCCTTTAGGCGCCACCACCACAACTACACACAAACAAGCAGGTTGCTTGCCTCAAGTGTTAAGTGTGAAATATGTTTATTAGGCGGGGTCATGAAAAATGAAATATGAAAATTATAAGGGAAAATTGTAATTTTTAGACGTGTTATCAGGAACATTAAAAGAACGACGAATGTAAAATACAGCAATCCAAACTTTATTTTAGTGGGGTAACTGGCAATAATTTTTATTAATTTTTTACGACTATTCTAAGGCAATAATAAACATTTATATTTAAAGTTCTTCCACGGCTTTATTAATTCAGAATTTATTAAATCAGACAAGTAAGGAAAGGCTAAAGTCTGGCGGGGCCGACTATATGATACACTCAACTTTCTATCCGAATACTATTCAATTCGGTGAAAAAGTGAAAACGGGAAGGATCTTTGTATGTTTCCCAATCATAGGCTAATAAGACCTGACCCAATTTGTTAAATCGTGAAGAATATTTGAATCGGGGCTACATCCAAACATGGAATGAAGTGACCCAAATTCACAACAGAATCTTCCAGTTCAAGTATATCGTGTTATGCTCAATTTGAAGAAATTCGATGAAAATCCGTCGTTTCTGATGCGGAAAAAGTCAAGCCGGGAGCAAAATTTGTATGTGGCTATATCTAAATCTGAACCGATCTGACCCATCTTCACCGTGGGTGTTTCTGGTTGAAATATAGGATATTTTGGAAGATTTGAAGAAGATCTGGTAAAAAATGTATTTTCTAGAGCGGAAAAAGTCAAATTGGGAGCGAAATTTGTATGGGAGCTATATATAAATCTGAACCGATCTGACCCATTTTCACGATGGGTGTTTCTGGTTGCAATATAAGACATTTGGCAAGATTTGAAGAAGATCTGTTAAAAAATGTGGTTTCTAGAGCGAAAGAAATCAAATCGGGAGTCGAAATTTGTATGGGAGCTATATATAAATCTGAACCGATCTGACCAATTTTCACCATGGGTGTTTCTGGTTTAAATATAAGATATTTTGCAATATTTGAAGAAGATCTGTTAAAAAATTTGGTTTCTAGAGCGAAAGAAGTCAAATCGGGAGTGAAATTTATTTTAGAGCTATATGTAAATCTGAACCGATCTGACCCATCTTCACCGTGTGTATTTCTAGTTGAAATATAAGATTGGTTTTGCCAATTTTGAAGAAAATGTGTTAAAATATGTGGTATCTAGAGTGAAAAAAATCAAATTGGGAGTGAAATTCGTATGGGGGCTATATCTAAATCTGAACCGATCTGACCCATCTTCACCGTGAGTATTGATGTTTGGCCAATTTTAAAGAAAATCTGTTTAAATATGTGGTATCTACAGTGAAAAGAGCCAAATCGGGAGTGAAACTCGTTTGGGGGCTATATCTAAATCTGAACCGACTTTCTGCAAATTAAATAGCGTTTGTCCTTATCCCGAAAAACTTCGTTGTACAAAGTTTCATTTGGTTCTACCTACAATTGCGACCTTTATCGTGATTACAAGAATAGATGGACAGACAGACGGACGGACGGACAGACAGACGGACATTGTTAAATCGATTCAAAAAGTGATTATAAGTCGATCGGTATACTTAACAATGGTTCTACCTCCCTTCCTTTTTGGGTGTTACAAGCAAATGCACAAAGACATAATACTCTCGTAGGGTGTATAAAAATTAAAAGTGAAAATTATAATTTTAGAGCTATTTTCAGGAGCGTTGGCTTGACCCAGCGACGAAATATTTTAAAGATCATCATTAAGCAATCCAATCTTAGTTTTCGGTAGGTGATCGCAACAATTTATTTTCATGACCCATCTTAATGTACACATATGCACGTACATATATATATGTGCACGGCTGAGTGTGCTACGTTTTCGTGGCAGATAAGCAAACGGTGACAGACCAAACAACTTGGCCACAATTTTGCGTCTTGTTGTACCTCTACTTGTACTTGCACTCAGCAACAACAATAACAACAACCAGCCAACAACCACTTCACACGGCCGCAAAACTTGCCAGGCTAACGGCCAAACGACCGACCGGCACACACTCTCTAGTTGACTGGCAGTCAGTCAGTCCGTCTCAGATGCACGGTGGTGTGTGTGCCGTCTTTTGGCTGACACTGATTTTGAGTTTGAGCCAAGAGTGAAAGCGGTTATAACTGATTATATGCTCTGTATACAAATTAAGTAAGAATGAGCAAGTGTGTGTGTGTGTGTGAGTGCGTGTGCGTTTGCCTTTGCTATGTTCACAAGGTGTGCCCGTGAGTGTATACCCACCTAACCACCGTGATATGTCTTTAAACGTCGGCCAGCCCCAAGATGTGATGTGTAAGTGTTAAACTTGAATTTCAGCAAAGAAATGACACTTTTCACAAACGTTATCATCATCGTCATCATCGCCATTGCCAACATGTTGTTATTGCCGGCCATGTTGGTAGCCTGACTGCCTGCATGAAAGGAATTAGTTGCAAGTTGAGGATGTATGTATGCCAGAGAAAGAGAGGTTTGACCTAGTAAACATATGAACGAACGAACGAACGAGTGCGTACGTACGTCAGTCGGACCACTCCGTTTGTGTACGAGCCGAGCCGCAATTACTGTAATTACTTTAAACACACAATTAGCCAGTTTGGTTGGATGAAGGAAGAGCTTGTTTGTGGCGGCTGTGCCGTACCGTGCCACCACCATCACCATTGTTGTTGTTTATTAAACTTTTCCATTAAAACTCCTAAATGGTTTTTTATTCGCTCTCGTCTTCTCGGGCTCCTTGTTTCCTGTTTTATTGCCTTGAACGCAGTAGCTGGTATTTGTAAAACTTATTGTCACACACACACACACTTTTTGCATAGGGACTGTGCCGGTGGGACTTTTCTTTTGTCGATGATTTACTAAAGAAAAACCTGGCGAAGGAATTATATGCTTACATGGAAAATACATGCATCAATGTGATAATTAATCTAATTGAATTGGAGGTATGTAACAAGTATATAAATAAATTGAAGCCCTTGCTGGTGTGCAACTTTCAGATGCAGCGTGAAATTTTAAAACTTTGCAATATTTCATTTTAAAACATTCATCCGGGAAATAGGATAATCAAAATGAACCTATTGGTCTCTGAGTGGAGTAGCAGTAACTTTTGGGTGGGCTGTATACATTAGGATGGATCACGAAAATAAATTGCTGTGTTCACCTCCCAGAAATGAAGATTGGATTGATCTGCAAAATATTTCGCCGTTGGGTCAAGCCGTCCATGAGATAAACTCTCTTGAAAACTCCTCTAAAATCATGTATGTTTTTTTTTGTGTCGCATTTTCGTGCAATTTTTTTCTGAATTTATAGGCAATTAGAAGCGCTCTAAATATAAATTTTTATTCGTGTCTTAGAATAACTCCTTTGGGGAATTCTTACACGGTTTAGTTTGATTTTATGTGGTTTTTCAAAGCGACAGCTAAAAAACTCATATTTCTTGGGAACATTTTATAAAAGATGTTATGAGAAATAAATAGAAGGAATCAATTGCTTTCGAATACATTCACCAAATATGGAAAAGTTGTAAGTTGGTTATATGAAAAAACAAACAAAAAATACTATAAACGTCCGATATTTCGACCAATAAGTCACTCTAAGACAAGAATCAAAATTTATATATTTAAAGTGCTTTCAAGGGTCTATCATTTCCGAAAAAAATCACAGAAATTAAAGACAAAAAAATTACACGGAGCGTTTAGCTCACAGACGGCTTGATCTAATAACGAAATATTTTGCAAATCATCGTTCAATAATCGCAACATTATTTTCGTGGGGTGATTGCAAATTGTTTTTCCATTTGTATGGACCGCGACCCAGCCTAGTATACATATCCTTTATCTGATTTTTGGTTATTTGCTTAATATTATGTGAAGCTTCTCCGTCCGATTGGTCTCTGGATGTGCCATGGAAAGAAAAAACAATTTTTTTTGTGATTTTTAGACAACAAAATTAGAGAAAACATTTTTCGCAGGAATTTGAAATTGAAAAATTTGTCAAAAAATATTTTTTTCGAGACGAAAGTTGAAATTTCTCATATCAAAAGAATTCTTTTTTGCCATATTCGAGTCAACATTAGCTTGGATTATTTACATAGGTTGAGCTATTTTAACATTTTAAATCTGAACTACCGATTACTTTGACTTTGAAAGGTACATTTTTATTTTTATTTTCAGGTTTATGTTTGACATTTGCATAATGGAACGCTATACACTCGAACTAAATTCGAAAATATTAAAAACTTACTTCTAAAGCAGTGAGTATTTAACGCAAACTGAAAAAAAGTTATATCGAGAAATATCTTTCTTAGCTGGAAGATCATCTATATGTCGAGCATCTAAACCAAAATTTTGAAAAATGTTAACATAAATAATTGTTCTCTTTGTGTCCCGAAAGTAGAAATATTTAGAAATTATTAAAAATTAACTTCTATACTCTCAAAAATTAAATTTTAATTAAATGTTAATATTTTCAGGGTATGAATCCAATTTGGCGATCTTTGTGTCCCAAAAGTAGAAATATTTACATATTATTAAAAATTAAATTTTAATTAAATATAAATATTTTCAGGGTATGAATCCAATAATCGACGTACATTTTTTTGATTTGTTATACTTGATACCTTTATAAAGAACACACCCAAAAATCAAAATTGCTCTAGAACTTGAATTTTTAATATTTAAAAAAATATTTTTTTACTTCTTACATTTGCTTAATAAAATTAAAATATATATTGTTTTCATATTTAAAAATGTTATTTTTAATTTGTTGTCACTGCTTTGACTACACCGCGCGACAATTTTAAATTTTTTCAATGCAGCTGAACAACACCATATCTATACATGAAAGCAGAGATCGTATGTGACCACTTTGGTGACCTTTTCATCTCTTTATAGGTCTTTTAATAATAATAATTTATTTTCATGTTTTTACGAGCCACTCAAGGGCAGTATGGAGGATTAACTGTTAAAAATACTTTGAATTCCTTGCATTTAAATGTATTAGTTGAGAATTAACAACTATTTCAAGTATAACCTCTTAAAAGTTATATTTTATTTATTTTAAAGGGGAAAATTTCAAATGGTTGTTAATGCTAAACTTATATAAATATTAAGTTACTCTTCTCTTTCATTTGATACCCACAACGCCTTTGTAAATATTAATTTATTAATAAATCTATTAAATACACTATTTTACAAACATTTTGTCGAAGTTCAATGTATAACATTTTCTGATGTATTTTTCCGATAAAAAATCGATAATTTTTTATTTAAAATTTTTACTAAATTTCAGTTAATGTTTTATCTCATTCTGAAACTATTTTTAATGGCTACAAATGTGGCGAATTCCACTTTCACATAGAAACTGTAGTTTAGAAACAATGTAAAAAATGAGAAAAATTGTAATTGTTTTTGAAAAAATATTTTTTGCTGATTCAATATGTGCGGCCAACATTGACAACATTGCTGTATATGCTGAATAAACCATACCCAAAACTCAAGCTTGGCTTAAATTACATTTTTATAAGTAAAACCAAAGAATGCCCATAAAATAAAAAACTATTCATTATTTAATATTTTGTGGTCAAAATAAATTTAAAAATTTTGGGGAATTTGCGGCAACATGACTGCAAACTATCGCCCATATTGATTGTACCAAACGCTCAGAATACCAACAATAACACAGCTTAAATTACATTTTTATGTAAAATAAAAATATCTATTTTTTCTCTATATTATTGTGGCCAGAATATGTTTTAAAATTGTGTAAATTATTCCAAGGGTGGATAACATGGCAATGCTTGCCAGAAAGTGACCATTCTTGGTACACCCAACACTCAAGCTAAGCCAAATAACCCGGCTTGAATTACACATCTCATATATTTAATATGAAGAGTGGCCAAAATGACTAAGAAAATAAATGCGAAAATAATTATCCATATTTTTAAAAGTGAGTGGCCAAAAACAATTTAAAAATTTGTGGCTTTCTTGGAAATACAATTTCTACATTTAAAATAGAGTTCCCATATCCAATTATTAGGTAATTACTTCCTGGGACATTCCTTATGGACGCATGACACAAAAACCCAATCATAGCGACATGGTATTCACCATAGACTTACAACATCGTTGACGACAACATCCTCTCAAACACACACACACACATACAGTAAGTAGTATATACGCACTGACACCTATAGCGGAGCCCAGGGAAAGAGAGTGGAAAAAAGTTTTAATCAATAATTCCCTGAACTAAAAAGTATCAGCTGCAAACTTGTGCAAAAGTCTTATAATACAAGTAGCACCTGAATATGTATTTGCAAATCCTTTTTTGTACTTTGCTGCTGCCGCTGCTACTGCTGTTTCTCAATACTTGTTCAGAGGCTAGGTACAACGTACAGCAGGTAACAATGTTGTTGCCAACAAGAGTGCTTCCAACCAATTTCAACATTACTAGTGCGCCACTGTTTCTCCAACCTCCCAATGCATGGCCCACATCCAACGTTCAATGTTCAATTCCAAAGACTGAAGCTAAAAAGGATGTTTCCCACATCGTCAGGATGTTGAAAGCAAACTATGCATAGGTGTGTGTGTAGGACAAACATTGTCATATGTTTTTGTATATACACGTGTGTATGTATGTAATCTTACACAAGGACATCTGTCTGATGTAAAAATAACAAACCGAAAAACAAAGTTTCAATAATATGATTAAGTTGGAGGGGAATCGTTCGTTGCCACAGCAGCTAGCAAACTACATGCATGCATATGTAGGTATGCGTGTGTGTGTGTATGTGTACATGAGCTGTGCTAATGCTTTATACAGTGTCAACCAAACAAATTTTGGTTGCGTGTGCCTAAGTTCGAGTTCAAAATCAAACTATAATGGTGAGTTATGGTTTCAGGCAAGTGTTCGTGCCAACCAATGAAATAAACCGAGCTTTAAGTGTGGACAAAAACCATTTGATCGTGTTTAGGTCCTACTCATGTTGTAACACAGTAAGTGTGGCTTTTAAGCTTTTCGGCAACGGCTTTATACAGCAAACACCTCTCAGTTAGTGAGGTCTAATGATTTCGTCAACATAATTATAAAGAAACTTTCGTAGTATCAACGAAACATATGGAGTTTTTAAAGCCTTCGTGCCCATTACAAACAAGTCTGGCTTATAAAATATCTAACATCAAATACTTTTCCGATTTGTTAATTTTTTATTAAATCTTTAGAAAATATTATTATTATTTGTATCACCCGGTTTTTCGGTAGCTGTCACTTTTGCAGCTTTTATTCTTTGACATTTGACAAGTAGAAACTACGCCATTACTAAAAATGGAACGTTATACGCTTCAACAACGCATTAAAATTATTAAAATTATTAAAATTATTAAAATTCATGAATGAAAATGATCCGGAATTCCATCGAAAAATCATCTTGACTGATGACGCCCATTTCCACCTCGGTGGCTACGTCAACAAGCAAAATTGTAGCATCTGCGGCTCGGAAAACCCAAGAGTTATTGCTGAGAAGCCTCTCCATACTCATCGTGTGACTGTTTGGTGCGGTTTATGGTCCGGCGGGGTCATTGGACCTTAGTTTTTCGAAAATGAGGTTGGATCAATGGAATGGATTGCGCTATCGAGAGATGATTAATGATTTTTTATGGCCGGACTTGGATGGTATTGATCTGGACAGCGTTTACTTTCAACAAGACGGCGCTACGTGCCACACAAGCAGCGAAACCATTGCTCTTTCACGGAAAAAGTTTCCGGATCGTGTTATGTCTCGATGAGATGATCACAATTGGCCACCGAGATCTTGTTTAACACCTTGAGACTTCTTCCTTTGAGGCCACGTGAAAGATAAGGTCTACGCCTACAGCCCAGCGTCGATTCAAGACCTCAAAGATAGAAGTCGTGAGGCTGTCGAGGACGTAGGGCAGCCACTTTGCGATTTGGTTATGGAAATTTTCATGAAAGGGATATGGTCCTTTGGTCGTGGTGGCCATTTGACTGATGTTTGTTTTTCATTATTAACTGCATACCTTCCTCTTTATTATGAAATAAACATCCGATCATTTATCTCAAAAAATTGCATTTTTCTTTGAATACCAAAATAACACCTCTTGTTGGGAAAGCCCCGATTTCTGGAAAATAGTTTTTATCCTTCGAAACTGTAAAACCTGTCAGTTATCTGACATTTTTGTGTGTTTTTTATCACCTTCATGGTCAAGTTAGGCTTATAAAATCTTTAAGATTAAATATTTTTTAGTATTATTTTTTTTTGTTTTTGTGTACGTCAATAAAAAATATTATGTGAAGAAGATACATCAAATTTGGTGACTTGACTTATTTCATCATTTTTTTGTATAACATATTAGAGTTCGGGGAAAATTGTCTTTATCCTTCGAATATTTTAAAAAAGAAGAAAATTTTCAAAATATTTTTGAGCGGTTAGGATAATGATTTTAGAAAAGATAATTTTTGTCATGTCCTGTAGGAACTATAAATTCCTCTTGAAATCATATTTAGATTCATATCACTTCAAAAAGTATGTATATTTTGTATTTATCAAAAATCGAGCATGAAGGACTTCCCCCAGTGTAATGTACAATCTTTAGAAATGATTATTTATTTATCTAGCCTTCAATAGGTCCCCACGACGTCATTGAGCTACAATTTGTCCTTCCAGGAATGACTTAAACTTTGTGAATTGTTTTAAAAAATCCTTTGGAATAGAGAGATTTCCAGAATCCAGTAAAACGAGTTCCATAGATAACGACCACATCAGCTATTTTTCTATGGCCAAATTTTAATTAGAAAGTACTTTGAACTGTAATACACCTCCTAACGAATCACTGGTTCATAGGATGCTCTAAACAAAATTAAAAATAAGCGCAATTCCCAAAATGTGATAAACAAAACATTGTTAATTTGCCGGAAAATTTAAATCACAGCAAAGTTTGACATTTTCCAAGCACTCATGCCAACCCACCAGCGGCGTAACTCTATTACGCCAGGAAATTAATCCTGTCAATGCAATAGCACACATTTGCACATATTCCCCACTGTACTAAATGGTATAAGTCGTGCCTGTGTTTTTGTTGTGCATTGCCGGCACACATGTTGGCTTTCAGTAGTGCATATTACCAACACATTGTGTGCAGCAGCACCTTAGTGCATATCTCTTCGAGACCCAACCACTATCATACATACAACCGACGACGACTACACTCTCATACATAAATGATATTATACGTATTCGTATCTTCGAATGTGATTAAAACTTTGTCAATTAGATGTTGTACTAAGAAACTCGACTCTCGTTCGCTCTCTCTCGCTGTAGTCGAGTGCGTATCCAGAGAACTGCATTCAACACAAAACAAGGCAATAAGTTGCTCGATAAACTATAGGGGAGAAGGAGGAAGAGGATGAAAAAACAATATCAAAAGTTTATGCAATATCTCATACTTTTTGGTTTCGAGGTTTTTATCTACTTCGTCTTATTCTTCTTCTTTTTCTAAATATTCACTACAGAAAATATTGGAAAAGTTATTAAAAAATATTTCCAAAGAAAGAGGTGGAGGCAATTGGCTGGTTGGCTAGATGCTGTTAGAGTTTTAAATTGTCTGTTGAATGATTTCATGCGTAGCAATTATCGGAACTCTGGAAAAGTTAGAAGGCAGAGAAGGGCATACGAGCTCATTGAGAGAGCATAGAAGGGTGATCACCGGCCATATTATTTTAAACAAAGTTATAGATTAAGAGAACCCCGATAGTCGCGTTGGTAGCAACTATCAGCATGGGGCTTGAGGGCATAGTTCTCACAACAAGCTTTAGCAACAATGGGTTTAGTAACCTGACTCAATCCCTGGATCCAAAATTAGAATATAAATTTACTTGTTATTCGTAATAAATAAATAAGTAAGAATAGGATTATTCTATGACAGTCTGAAGTACAGGGTGGCAGATGAATGCTGCTGTTGAAAGTATTTTTCATTACAGAACTACGCCTCTCAATACTATGAGGTTTCAACAAGATGCTGCAACTTATCACATAGCCAAGTTTTGTTATGACAGAAAGAGAAAAGAAAACCAGCTGATTTAAAGAAAATCTACATTTCGCTGGCCACCAAGATACATTACTGCAGGTGATTATTTCTGTCTTTTGGGGTTATTGAAAACACGAAGTTTTCAATGTTTCAATGCATTCGAACAGTAATTGAGAAAATTCGAGCTGAAACTCCCGAAGTAATAATTAAAATTTTTTATTATTTGATTTGAACTGGGATATTGTCCTGGCTCAAGACCATCTTGCATCTATATTTAATAGTATGCAAATTTATTTACAAATGTCATTTTGACATTTATTACTTGGCTGCAGACTACCACGATCATGATTTCGCCCATGTCAAAAGTCTTTTCAAGTGGCTTCGCAGCGACTTTTCAACATCAAACCCGGCCTCTATAAGGAGATGATTCTCACAAACGAACGAGAAGCACAACTCACTTGCCGAATTTGCGTTTAAAAAATCGCACCAAGTAATAAAGCACACGTGCCATCTTACAAGCATCTCATTGAGTTGCATATGTAAGTATGTGTATATGCAGGTATAGTTACCCAGTAATACTTCTGCCGTGCTCATTTGTTTTAGTTTTTTCTTATTATTTTTAAAGCCATTAAAATGATTTAAAAACTTTGTATTGGTTTTCAAATGAAGAAATAGAAAAATATTTATACGAATTAAAAAAGTTATTTGAATTGCCAGCCTGTACTTTATCCAGTAGCCAACATGTTTGACCAACAATTTGAAAGAGACATTATCACGTGAACTGCCTCTGTGAATATTGTTCGTCGAACTTGTTTGCCAGTGGACTGAGTGAAACCAGAAAGATATCTTGATTTCTTAGATATCTTCCTTAAAATTATACATATTCAATTAAAATTTTAAATGATTTACGGAGAACATTTTACTGTGCCTCTTTGACTCTTCTCCGTCAAACATGCTTGCTGGCTGATAGAGTCAAACCACAATCAAACAAGCTGGCCCTCTCCTGGCTTCAGAAATCGCATTCTTCTCTCTTCGGACATCGTTCACCGATAAATATAAATTAAACTAATTGTAATTGATTGACGATCAATTGCCAACAGGCATCTCCACACTAGACAATTTACCGGATGAAAGGCCTCGTCAAACATGTTTGCTGGTTGATGGATTCAAACCACAATCAAACAGGATGGCTTGGGATATCGGTTATCGAAAAAATTATATTCGATTAAATTATAACAATTAACAACAGACATGTTCACAGTAGAAAATTTATCGCATGAACTGGCCCTTCGACTTTGGTTTGTCAAACATGTTGACTGACTACTCAAACCACAATCAAACAATCTGGTCACGCTCGATTTCTTGATTATCGTTAATCAAAATAAAAATGGATCAATTAAAATTATAATTTATTGACAAAATATTATCAACAGACAATTTATCGTTCGAACTAACCGATCTATGCATTTGGCTTATGTCAATCAAACATGTTTGTGGGTGGATAGAGTCAATCCTTAATAAAACACTGGCTGCATCGGTTCTCGGTTTCGGTTACGTTGTCAGCCATTACTATAGATTCAATTAAAATTTTAACCGATTTAATTTGGCTCAATTAAAATTATAATTTATTGGCAAAAAATTATCAACAGACAATTTATCGTTCGAACTAACCGATTTGGCTTATGTTCATCAAACATGTTTGTGGGTGGATAGAGTCAAACCTTAATAAAACACTGGCTGCATCGGTTCTCGGTTTCGGATATGTTGTTATACAATAATATAGGTTCAATTAAAATTTGAACAGATTTAATTTTAAAATTATAATTGATTCACAAACAATTATTACTAGACTATTTATAGTTCAAACCATCCGAACTATGCATTTGGCTTATGTTAATCGAACATCAATCAAACACATTGCATCAAACACTGCAGCGGCTTTTGGTTTCGGACATGTGTTTATCAATATAGATTCAGTTAAAAATTAAACAGATTGATTTTAAATGATTTTTTTGTTGAAAATATTAAAATATTCTTGAGCTATATTATTTTCTGTGTGTTGTTCCTTCTATCCCCTTTTGATGTTGCACCAGGAGTTACACTGGCTTAACGACACTAAGAATATTGAGCGAAGTATATATTTGATAAAGCACATGAGGTGATTGTCTCCCCCCCAATTTAGTACATACTATATGTGCATCCAAATTACACGTATGGCTCATGCACTTGACATTATTTAGAATTCAATAATGACACTCTGCTTGTGTTCGTAATCCATCTTCTAATCCACAAGTGATTATGGTTTGCCATTAGATTAAATTTTGGAATCACTGCATTGGACATTATAAATTTGACACTAGAATCTTTGGATTTACATACATGTAGTGCAACTCATAAGGTTGGGAAATTCCACACTAAGCGAGACCGCAGTACAAGTGAAGTGTGAAATTTACATAAATATAAAAATGTCACACAAATATCAGGAAAAAAACATATACTATATATATTATAAATCCACAAAATTGTTTGTTTATGCAATTAATTGAGGACTATCAATTTATTTAATTGAAAATTTTTAAATAACTCAAATAAAGGCAGCCACTCAATTCAATTCGTCAAACATTTGTTCTATTTCTGATTTCTTTTTCAGAAGTGTCAAATTCAGATAAATATAAAAATTTCAACAAATTTTACTTAATTAAAATAATGATGGACAATCAATTTATTTAATTGAATTTTTTATATCAACAAAATTGCTAATTAACTCAAATAAAGGCAGCCACTCAATTCGTCAAACATTTTCTAAATTCTTATTTTTTCCAGAATTATAGATCTGACATCAATAGTGAACCCATGAAACGAAAGTTTCACACATTTCCCCAAAAAGAGATCAGCTTTCGAATGGGGTCGACCAAAAAATCTTGCAATTGCCCTTACATACAAACAATCTATGCCAAGACTACTACTAACCATTGTTAACATCTCCAAATGCAAGACAATTTCTAGCTCTATGCAGTTCAAACCAAAAGACAACAAAAACAATCAAATACATGTCATTAATTATTTTTCTTCAGTCTGCAACATTAAAAACAACACACACACACAGACTTATTTCCATACGTTCAACATTTATGTGGTGGTGTGGTGAACTTTTTACAGTCCATACCGTAGTAGACCTTCTTCTCATGCTGCTCGCTCGTGAACCCAGAATTCTCAATAGTCATTTCCGAATGAAATGTTATACTGCACAAAAACGGAGAGATGGCGGTGATGATGATGATGAGGAGGAAAAAGTTTAAACACAAAATGAAATGGCAAAGAAAAAAATAAAGCTTTAAGTGCACTGACATTGACAGCATCACAGCATCCTAACACTTCGGCACAAAGAGCACACAAACTCTCGCACGAACACACATACACGCAGGATAGCATCACATTCTGTGTGGTATAGGTATTCTCACAGATCCGAATGTAGCAGTGCAATGTGTGTGTTTTGTAAAACAATGCCATTCTACTTCCAGCACACAAACACACACATACACATCTCCATACATACATTCTATGTGTGTTTACCGTTATTTAACCAACCAATGTGCCTGCGAGTGTGTGGGAGTTTGAGTTAGTAAGTGCATGAGTATGTGGCTGAGAAAGAAAGACTGTTGTATGTATGTACATACATATGTGTGCACCTAATTTAGTAGATAAAATGAACATGCATTTGAGAGGCAGAGAGAGAGACCGAGCCCAAACACACACTTGCACAACCGTTTGCTGTTGCTGCTGATGCTATTGCTGTGTTCGCTTCAAGCAGCAGCCGCCTCATGGTGAAGAGAAAAACCATGCTTTTATGCACTACTACAACACTTAATAGCTTGTCTTCTTTCCCATGAGCTTCGGTTGTCGTTGTTTTGTTTTATTTCTTTTTTGCCTCTATATCTATTTTACAGTGTGGTCTAGGCAACATAAATGAGTGAACGAATGCAGACAAAATATTGTTGATTGTGGTAACACAATTGTTGAAATTTAGGATAATTGGAGAAATTTCTCAAAACAAGAGAAAAAATGCTCAATATTAGGGTGATACGCATAGTTTAAGGACAGCTGTCCCCAAAGACTACGGAATGTGAATAATCGTGTGACAGTGGTACAAAGTTAACAGCTAAAATTTATATAAATAAAAATAAAATCTTGTTCGTTGGCGAAATTTTTTTAACAAAATCGTCGTGAATGCAGTCAAAACCATAACACAAGGACATCTGTCCCCAAAGACAACTGAATGTAAATAAATGATATGTTTCTTGTTTGACAGTGGTACAAAGTGAACAACTAGTGCTTTTTTTTCCTAAAATTTATATAAATAAAAATTAAATCTGGTTCGTTTGTAATCACATCAATTGAGCGTGACTGGACAGTTGTGTGAATTTGTTTACAAAATGTCCACAATAGTGATTTTAAGGTGCATTACATTTGGCAATGTTATCCATGTAGTCAAGACCTTAATACTAGGTTAGCTATCCCCAAAGACAACTGAATGTAAATTATTAATAGCTGACTTGTTTGAAATTAAAAACTATTGTTTATATTAAAAACTATTGTTTTCTTTTTTTAATTTATCTATATATAAAAGAAAGTGTCCGAAGCGATGTAATCCCATAACTCGAGATTGGCCAAACCGATTTTGATGATTTGTACTTTGTTGGAAAGGTATTTTCTCAGCACGGGTTTAAAAAAAAATGGAAATTTGGATTTTCATTTTGTGGGCGGAGTGGGCGTGGCAATAGTGTTTTTGGGAGCTAGAAGGCTGAAAATTGGTACATATATACTACTGACCACGAAAATGATAAATATGATGCCGAAATTTGGATTTTCATTTTGTGGGCGGAGTGGGCGTGGCAATAGTGTATTTGGGAGCTAGAAGGCTGAAAATTGGTACATATATACTACTGACCACGAAAATGATAAATATGATGTAGAAATTTGGATTTTCATTTTGTGGGCGGAGTGGGCGTGGCAAAAGTGTTTTTTGAGCTAGAAGGCTGAAAATTGTAGCGTATATATTACTGAACACGAGAATGATAAATATGATGCCGACATTTGGATTTTCATTTTGTGGGCGGAGTGGGCGTGGCAATAGTGTTTTTGGGAGCTAGAAGGCTGAAAATTGGTACATATATACTACTGACCACGAAAATGATAAATATGATGCCGAAATTTGGATTTTCATTTTGTGGGCGGAGTGGGCGTGGCAATAGTGTTTTTGGCAGCTAGAAGGCTGAAAACTGGTACATATATACTACTGACCACGAAAATGATAAATATGATGCCGAAATTTGGATTTTCGTTTTGTGGGCGGAGTGTGCGTGGCAATAGTGTTTTTGAGCCAGAAGACTGAAAATTGGAACGTATATATTACTGAACACGAGAATGATAAATATGATGCCGAAATTTGGATTTTCATTTTGTGGGCGGAGTGGGCGTGGCAATAGTGTTTTTGGGAGCTAGAAGGCTGAATATTGGTACATATATTACTGACCACGAGAAACATCAATTTGATGCCAATATTTGGAATTTCGTTTTGTGGGCGGAGTGGGCGTGGCAATAGTGTTTTTGGGAGCTAGAAGGCTAAAAATTGGTACATATATACTACTGACCACGAGAATGATAAATATGATGTAGAAATTTGGATTTTCATTTTGTGGGCGGAGTGGGCGTGGCAAAAGTGTTTTTTGAGCTAGAAGGCTGAAAATTGTAGCGTACATATTACTGAACACGAGAATGATAAATATGATGCCGAAATTTGGATTTTCATTTTGTGGGCGGAGAGGGCGTGGCAATGGTGTTTTTGGGAAAATTGGTACATATATACTACTGACCACGAGAATGATAAATATGATGTAGAAATTTGGATTTTCATTTTGTGGGTGGAGTGGGCGTGGCAAAAGTGTTATTGAGAGCTATTTAACCATTTCTTTTTTTTGCCTGGCGAAGCGGGCGGGGTTCAGCTAGTATAAATATAAATAAATCTTGTTCGTTGGTAATCGCATCACTTGAGAATGACTGGATCATTGTGTATTTTTTTTTCAATTGTTCACAATAGTGATTTTAAGATGCATTTAATTTGCCAATATTGTTCGGAATATAAGATCATTTGTGAAACAGTTGGTATTGCCTTTATCGGTAGGAACTTTGAATTAAGTCAATACCATAATTTACTATTAAAGCAATGGACCCATTAACGCTCAAAGAAAACTATTGTTCATTTGCATTAAAGAGGTGTTCTCTGAGGCTGGTACTAAAGAGTGATTTTTTTGAGGTTAGGATTTTCATGCATTAGTATTTGACAGATCACGTGGGACTTCAGACATGGTGTCAAAGAGAAAGATGTTCAGTATGCTTTGACATTTCATCATGAATCGTCTTACAAACGAACAACGCTTGCAAATTATTGAATTTTATTATCAAAATGCGTGCTCTGTTAAGAAAGTTCATTGCGCGCTTCCATTTTATGGTCAGTTTAATCGACCCACTGAAGCGGCTATTCGGGCTATTGTGACTAAATTTCGCACCAAATTTACATTGTTGGACATTAAACCACCAACACGCTTACGTAGAGTGCGAACTGAAGAAAATATCGCAGCTGTATCGGCCAGTGTTAATGATGACCACCAATTTTCGATTCGTCGCCGTTCGCACCAATTGGGTCTCTGTTACTCAAAAACGTGGAAATGCCAAAATTGGACTAAGCGGATGGACCACCTAAGACGCAGCCGCGGTCAACATTTAAATGAAATTATCTTCAAAAAGTAAATGTCATGGACCAATGTAACGTTTCAAATAAAGAACCGATGAGATTTTGCAAATTTTATGCGTTTTTTTTTAAAAAAAAGTTATCAAGCTCTTAAAAAATCACCCTGTAGTTAGTTTGTCAGTTCACCAATTCAAAGACCGAACTCTTCCGAAAAGTGTTCTCAAAAATTGTTCAAAATCAACATTATTTGAGTTAACACGATTTTGGAATTTCAAGATCTTTTGGTGAAATTATGACGTACAAATCGATGGAGTCCGTTATTAGGGCAGATGAGGTCGTGAACTATTCAGACGAATACGTTGTGATAGATTCACATCTTTCTTTCGTTTTAAAAGCTGCTAGTTTCTGGAATGACTCACATTTGCTATGACAGTAATGAAATCACAATATCAGTCTTTGAGTGTTTATGGCATTAATCTTGAAAATCCACGTTTGACAGATATTAAGGCACAGCTGCACTATAGAATTCGACTATGGGTTGTTCCATTGCAGAATTTAATAGAATTGCTTTCGAATAAAACTTATTCAACAGATCTAGCCCTTCTGTGACTACGGTAGAAAGAGTTCCAACACAACCGATGAAGTGGAATAGAAACAAAACTTCACAAAGAATGTTATGTAGTAAGCTAAACATAGCTAAGATGATTGTTTCATATGCAATGGCAAAAATACAATGACAGTCTTTGAGTGTTTATAACATTAATCTTGAAAATATATGTTGAATAAATATTATGGAACATCTACTCCATCAAAGACCACTGTGATTTTGGTTGGTTTGCTGAATATAAACTAATTATTTTCGATTCGAACATATCCTGATCCCTATGAGGTGCAGTCCTTCAGTGTTTGTGGTAGTAATCTTTGAAATCCATAAATAAGATAACTAAGCCAAGGTGGTGGTTTTCGTAGTTATTTAATTCGAAATGAAAATAACGAAAACACAATGTTAGTCTTTGAGTGTTTATGTTATAAATCTTGAAAATCCCTGTTGGATGAATATTATGGATCATCTGCTCTAACGAAAACAACTGTGACCTATGGCTTTGCAGAATATAAACGAATTGTTTACGAATCGTACATATCCTACAGGTCTAATCCCTATGAGGTGCAGTCATTGAGTGTTTGTGGCATTAATCTTTAAAATCCATAAATAAGATAACTAAGCAAAGATGGTGGTTTTCGGAGCTTTTTCATTCGCAATGTTAGTCTTTGAGTGTTTTTGGCATTAATCTGGATGTTAGATGTATTATGAAATATGAATATTAATAACGAAATCGCAATGACAGTCGCTGAATGTTAATGGTATTATCTGGATGTTGGATGTCTTATGGAACATGAATATTATGGAATATCTGCTCTAACGAAAACAACTGTGACCTATTGCTTTGCAGAATTTAAACGAATGGATTTCGAATGAATAATATTCTCCAGATCTAGCCGCCCTTCCCTCTATGACTAGGTGAATAAACTATTTCAAGTCAACCGATAAATGAGAATTAGTTGATCATAAATTATTCTCACACAATAAGAATCCCAAGTAACTAACACAATTATTGAGACTTCACTGTCCCTCAGTTCGTTATGCACTGTTTTTTGTTGAACTGTATATTGTTTGTTGTTGTTTTTCTCTTCGTTTTAATGGAAGCAGGAAACAACACTTGCAATATTTGTTTTATTACAGTTTTGTGTAGCTTTTTTTCTTGTTGGAATTAATCTCTAAAAAAACCTTTTTTTCGTGGGAATTTGGTGTTTTTCGTTTACTGCTTCTCTCTGTGTGTGTGTGTGTATGAAATTTGTGAGTTGCCCCAGTTGTGCGGTTTTTCAAGGCACAAAACTGTACCCTAATGAGGAGCATTAGATGCTGGGCGAATAGGAGGAGCAACGAAACACCTGGAGATCTTTAATAGGCATTTTGGAATGAAGTTAACAAAGTAGATCATGGTAATTTAGATGTTGGGCAATTGAAGTTCCACTTACTATCACTTTCCGCTAGAGGTTTGAAGCCATAGGTTAGGGTGTGAAGAAGACATTAAATTGTGTGCAAATATATATTTCTGGTAAAGAAATGGTGGGACTGAATTTATATTTCAAGGATATTAAATATTTAAAAGAAATTCCACCTTAACTGAACCATTGTACATATATGGGACATTCCACACGATTTTTTCCTGTGGGGCCCGTTTGCGGATTTTCAATTTCGCACTTTGTGATAATTCTTAAAATACTATATTTAAAGAGAATAATACAAAATCTATATATTCCAACGAAATACATCATGGATTTAACTTCGGACTATGCGATAATAATTTAAAAACTATAGTTTCAAAGAATAATCCAAAATCTATATTTTTCAACGATGGACAACTTTTATGTTTAATGATGGTTATTTGATGTTTCTTGACGATATTTGTCCAGGGAATCGCTATATGTGAGCTACACAACTTTTGTTTCCAATGATAAAAAATCATTCCTTGCCGGGAATATATGAAATACCCCATACAAACATGGAATGTTGACGAGAAACATTGTTTTAAGTCCATGCTACGTTTTAGAACGAGGCAGGAAGCAGGCCCTTGCCCATGCCCCTGTTAGTGAAGATGTTAACGGCGCTGATGGCAGTGCTGGTGCTGGTGATGGCGATGACGCTGGTGTTAGTGTTAGTGTCAAGAAGGATACGTTTAAATTTCCTGCATTTCAGCAATATAATAAAGTATTTGTTCCACGGCAGCACAACTAGGTCAACTGTGTGTGTATGAGTATGAGAGAGAGAGGCTGCTTTAAGATTATATTGTGAAATGAACGTGTGTGTTTTTGCCAACTTATCCAAACATTAACAACAGCCGCCAGATTCCCCTCATGCTAAAGCTATTAGAGCAAACAAAAATGTACCAACACATACTCACACTCCAACCCAAACTCATGCACACATGCACATAAACATGAAAAGTGCAAGTTTTATGTGACCAAAAAGGCGTGTGCACACACACTCACACGAATAACCACGTCATAAGTTGCAGTAGTGCAACGACAAAAAAAGAACTGTTTGCAAAGTGAAGTGGCACACAAAGAAAGTAAACTTTCAACTGACCAAACAGTTTCTCAGCCACACGTCGGCCAAAGGACTTTGTTAGATGTAGGCACACTTAGAAAAAATGCACTAAAATTAAGGCAAATATGAATTTGTATGCCCTTAATCATATTTATTTTCACTTAAATTTAGTATGAGTTTTATTTACTCAATTGTATTTAAATTGAGTAAATTTTTTACACTCAAACAATTTTTTTGAGTGTTTATGTCTGTACAGGATTGTGTCTTTGGGCGTGTGTGTTTGTGTGTGTGTAGACAATAATTGGCCATGTCCAAATAGCCAAACCATTAGAAGACCAAACATTAACCGCTACAAACATTGTTGAGGCGCCACCAAACGAGGTTGGTTGGGTAAATACTTGATGCCTGATGGAGGCAGACGATGATAGATTAAAATGTCACAACAATTGAGACGGAAATGAGTTCCAAATAATTTCGAAAAGCTTAATGTACAATGTAAATTAAAAAATGTAAGGAAATATTCTAAGAATACAAGTATTTAGTCTGTGCATAATTATATATTCCTTCAAATGTATCCCACATCATTTAATCATTACGGAGGTGGCAAATATATTCGGAATATTTCAACAATTTAATCACTACAACAGGCTTCAAATCCATCTATGAGTGTTCAAAATATACAGAATTTCCCGAAAATCATGTTAGATAGTAGGTTATGTCGGAAATAATGAGAAATTTACTTCATAGAAGATATTTGAGCCATAGAATGCAGAAAACCTGCAATCAACCATTCTGGAGATAACAAATCTATCCGGAATAATTCCAAAATTGACAATGTTAACCCCAGAAGTCTTGAAATACTCCAAAACCCCTAGTAGTCTGAGAATCCATACATGAGTGTCCAAAACTTAAATAATTTCTGGAAAAATTTATTGGAAAGAATGTTACGTTGGAATAGAATGCAGGAAACCTGCAATCAACCATTCTGGAGATAACAAATCTATCCGGAATAATTCCAAAATTGACGATGTTAACCCCAGAAGTCTTAAAGCACTCCAAACCTTCAGTAGTCTGAAAATCCATAAATGAGTGTCCAAAACTTAAATAATTTCCGGAAAACCTTATTGGAAAGAATTTTACTTTGGAAATAATCAGAAATATTATTAATAGAACAAATTTTAATGGTAGGCTGGGGTATGCCACTGATTACTGACATTATTAAGAAGAGTGATTGAATTGCACGAAATCTTCTAAAGATAAGGTCTTATTGTTGCAGAAGAAATTGATGTTCATGGATGAGAGTAAATATATATTTCGATGAACTGATGGAGTTCTTATGTGTGGCTAGGATCAATTGAAGACCTTCTCTATATACATATCAAGGCATCTGCAAATAACATAGAAGGTTTAAGATCAATTTTAAACAGCATGTCCGGTATCTCTTCATCCCATCGAAAGAATAATGAATCAGAAAAATTATTTGGAAAAAAATTCCAATGGCAACGAAAACAATGGCTTTGAGCAACCATTACTACTGTAACCAAAGAAAAGATCCACAATATAATTCATGCACTGTGAGGTCGTGGGGGATGTCCTAGACCTTAAACCCATTTAACATCTTTGAAATTATCCAGACAAGAATATCCTCTAAATGTGCAATTTCCCCACTCAACCCTCGTAGACCTTTTAGAAGAACCTACGGTCACACCCCAAAAAACTGCCCTGCCACAAGAAAAGAATGTAAATCTCCATTCAAGACAAACAAAATCCAATAATAATGATAACATTAGAATTTGTTTTTTTTTCTCCCTCAACAGCATATACCAAGCTTTTAATGTATACAAATGTTTCTATTTTTTACTGCAATTCGATTACAAGTGGGAAAAATAACACAAAACAAATCTACAATTTGCAGTAATGCAATTGATTTATCCACAACCATCCTCTTAACCACCACCACCACTCTACTGGCATGCATCTTGTAAAAGTATCTTCCATGGGCTCTTGGCTTAATTTACACAAACAAAACACAATTGAAATTATTCTTTCTCACCAGAAGAAACTGTTTGCCGAGTGGTAAATAAGTGAAGAGGAAAAATATGAAGTCAGAGCAGACTATGGAAGGCACTACAGTGCAAAGTGTTAGGAGAAGGCATTATAGGACTTATATTGTGATTTGTCATATCTTCCACCATAGGAAGATGCCCTTCTTTTTTGGAGAAGATAACAACATTGAGTCAACTTTTGAGGTCGATATTACTTGGAAACTGGATCGATACATATTTCCTAAAATAGGGAATATGGCTCACTCTAATTTCCCTCTTCGTTTTTTTAGTCAGAGTGCACAACAGACCGACTTGCTGGCCCCGGCATGAGTCTCTCTCATCCACTCCGGTTGACGTGACTCCACTTTTTCAGCCTAACCTAACATCATTAAGTCAAATTTGTCTTCATATTAATCTCAATTGTTTCGTACGTACTCTTTGGATGTTCAAAGTTTTATGTCTGCCAAAGTTCCCAAATTTGAAACCTCGCAACTCAGCTTCGGTTCGACCCATTTGGCTCATCTTCCAAACTTAAGTTCAAAGATACTTCAGCAAGGTCTATGCGAAATTTCGAGTCTGTTACAAATAGCAGATATATTTCCAAAAAATCGAACATGACACAAAATCGCTTTTTTGATAGAAGTCTCCTTGATGATAAGAAGTCATTGATATATATGGAAGAAGCAACTAATTCTCAACGCATCCTCAAAAAGTTATTATGTGGTGCTGAATTTGACCGACGGCGTCAGTGACGAGATGCTTGTGCTTGGTGCGTTCTTTTAAACGGATATTCGGCAAGTGAGTTGTGCTTCTCATTCGTTTGTGAGAATCATTCACTAAAGAGGCCGGGTATGTTGTGAAGCCACCTGAGGAAACCTTTCACAGGATGGAAATCATTATAGTGGTAGTGTGCAGCCAAGTAATAAATTTCTAAATAAATTTGCACTCTATAAAATATAGATGCAAACTGGTCTTGAAGCAGCAGTATATCCCGGTTCGTTGTTTTTCGAAAATTATGTTGGTGGAACTATCGTCGTCAATGGCCAGTCCTGCAAATCTATGATGTATTTTGCCCCAAGTTGAACGATATGGACAAGGTTACAACTGGAAAGTTCTACGGGCCACACAGCCAACACAGAAATGTACATTCTGCATGAACGAGTATCTCTGGCTGAGATGGTATGAATTGGCCACTAGATTAGGTTAGAATAGCTTGTGGTGGCAGTCAGGAAGTAAGCATCCAACTCACTTAGATCTGAAGACGACCATTTGATACCACTGGCTTCTACGCCCCTCATCGGAATCAACAATTCAACTCGTCACTGGAAAAGTCGCCCAAGGCTTCAAAGTTCAACTGAACCCAGTGTCACTAAACGGCTTCTAGACGCAACCGAACAAAGTTAGAGAAGGTGTTCGCATCACTCAATCTCCTCCTCATCCTCAATGCTCCCACAAATCGCCAGACTCTGAACATCAGCGCCTTTAAGACAGATTAAAATCAACGTAGACAATTGACATCATTCGGGTGATTGAAGGTAGCTTTGCCCAGACTATCTTCGGCACTCTGCACTTGTCTAGGTTGGCCCACCTACTGTCGGCTTGGTCCAGATTCTTCTGTATGGACTGTAACTCCTGTCGATAGACGTATATAAGACCGTGCCTAATTTGGCAAGCTCGTCAGCTCTACAGGTTCCTATGCTTTGGCAACCACATAAAACGGCTGGGCTGTGGTTGAATTTAGGAATTTAGGACTGGTTACCAAGTCCATGGTAGCCAGTGTCGTGACAACATTGTGGCGCAACCACTCTGCATCTTCAACTTGACAAAAAATGCAAGTATCGCTTAGCCTACGAGCTAAGTTAACTGGCCATTAAGATTATGCGACTTTACCTTCATCCCCTA
Organism: Polietes domitor; assembly: GCA_947397865.1. Classification (NCBI taxonomy): domain Eukaryota; kingdom Metazoa; phylum Arthropoda; class Insecta; order Diptera; family Muscidae; genus Polietes; species Polietes domitor. The sequence continues at coordinate 66,126,594 of OX377621.1, forward strand.
GAATTCTTTGGATCTTTGAGGTAAATACGTCAAGCAATCGATCGATGCCCTTAAAGTCAATGTAATTCAGGTCATTGCTCAAAGTCAGCCAGATCTTTGTCTGCTGATAGGGGTGTACCTATACTAGCAAGTTCTGGTGGAAGTAGTCCCCTTTACTGTTGCCTAGGATGTCCCTATGTTGTAGCAACCAAATAAGATGAATATCGAACTGCTTGGCAATCTCCTGAAGACTCCAAGTCCCATGGGAGCTTGACTGTCATAGTAGATGTTGACGCCAGAGTTCATCATTATCATAATCATATTATGGTGCAACTATACCACAACTTCCCTAACAGCGGTTTGGTAAACAAATGGTCACTATGACCCTCCCTTGACTTTTTTGGGTTTTTTGAAACCAATAATTGGATATCAGTCGATGGCCGTAAAAAATATCGAACTGCTTGACATTCTCCTGAACAGTCCAAGTCCAATGGCAGCTTGACTGTCACAGTAGATGTTGACGCCAGAGTTCATCATTATATTGTAGTGCAACTATTCCATAACTTCCCCAATAGTCCTAACAGCGGTTTGGTGAACAACTGACCACTATGATCCTCCACTGACTTTATCAGTCGATCAACATAAAGTCAACACAACCCAAATCTTGGTTTACGTGGCCTCTCTCACGGTAGAGTCATGTAGTTCTCTTAAAGTACAGTCATTGAAAATTGGACCTCTATGATCCGTACCACCGTGTGAAGCCGCGACGAACTTTATATTCCTTATATAATGGGACTTGATAAGGTGGCAACATTGTTATCAACAGAGTTGTATTGTTAAGCGAGCAACAGACGGGTTTCTAGTTGTGAGAGTAGAAGCTGGTTTTTCTTCCACATCCATCCTTCCAATCTATGCTATCACTTAACCTGTCTCTTAGTATACAAATCATGCCATGCCCTTACTTTCTTTAGAATTTTATACAAAACCATCTTTCAATATATTGCTCGCAGGTAGGGCACCATCTTCGCCGATGGGAAGAAGATGAACTTGTGTGGCACCACACAAAGCAGCACAAACAGCAAAAAAGCACTACACAAAACAAGTCTTTATAAGTGTTAATGGTTTACATGCGATTTCTTAGCTTCCACTCAGTTACTGGAATTGTTGCACTTTACGCTACTACTTTTTCTTTGTTCTTCTCCTTGTATGGCTTTATTTTGCTTTGCCGAGCTAAAAATGCAGCAAAACTGTAGATGCATAGATTCTGCAATGCATTCATACGAACCAATAAAGGAATTGTGGTGCGGTGCAGAAAGAAGATAGAAGGAAACAGGGACGGACGGACAGACAGCTATTGAATAAAAAGAGCATTTATTTCTTACGGTTCGGTTCTGGTTGATGTGCTATGCAGTGCAGTGCTGCCTGAGCTGTAAGAGATGAATGTGTTGCTTGTTGTTTTTCTTATGCTTTGCATATTCAAGTATTTCATGCATTTGGGTAAATTAAAATGTTTCTGAGGGATTTTTTTTATTTTGCCAACTACTTGCCTCGAAAATGCACAAAAGGATAAAGATATTAAATATATGTGTGCATGTGTATGCACTGGCATATGTGCTAGGCCATCATATTGCAATTTTTATTTCGTTGAGTGTTCGTAGGAGCAGGAGGGGATTTATTGAATAAAAACTCTGGATTTAATAGAATTTAGTTTTAGTTTTTCTTTTTTCTTTTGGAAAAAATGCAATTCCGAAGAGTGAATTCATGTGATTTGCACAAAACTGAATGAGAACCTAAATCATTTATTAAGTTTTTCTTTTCGGTTTCTGTTTATGCTGATGCTTAGAATTGCATGATAAATTTAATGAAAAGTAAAAACAACATCAGGTTTGATTGACGGCAGTGTTTTCCTACTCAAACTCATCATCAATCAATATTCCTATTCAGGTTTTTATTGCAATAAACAACTTTATAGGTCATATACACAAATACAAATGAAACAAAAACACAATTTCTAAATAACTAATGAAAATGTCCTGAATGTCCTTGTGAGGCAAACAAATGAAAATGCATAATTCCATAGTGCAAGATGTTGGCAATTCAGTTCAAACAAATAATAATTTTGCTATAAAAACAGTAATATTTGTAAAGCAAAATTTCAATGTCCTAGATGTTCTGGTGAGACAGACTAATATAAAATTTGTTTTTAATTGTTTATTTATGTACGTGCATGTAGTTCGGGCAAAATTTCAATAGAAATCAATTGCAATTATGCATTGAAATGCAAATTTTTTTTGAATAGTTTGAATCACAGATTTAAATCAAAGATTGTGATGAAATGTTGATAAATGAAAAATTAATTTGTTTTCGGGCATTATGTGGAAGTTAAATGAATTGTGTTAAAGAATAAATTCCGGGAACATTTTGTGCAGATTACACTAGTTTACAGCCAGTTTATTTAATTTATTTTATCTTGGACGTCAAAATGGGGAAAAAGTAATTTTAATAATTTTAAAAATTTTTCAAGTTTATTTTTGCAGGGTAAGGGTTTTCCTATTTTGTCTATATTTTGAAATAGAAATATCAAATCAAACCCAACTGCTGTGAAGACTATTTACTAAACAGAGTGGGGTTGGCCATTTCAGATGTAAACTACCGATTACTTTGACTTTGAAAGGTAGAATAACATTAATTTTTATTTTTATTTTAAGATTTATGTTTGACATTTGCAAAATGGGACGCTCGAACAAAATTGGGAAATATTAAAATCTTACTTCCAAAGTAGTGAGTCTTTAACGCAAACTGTAAGAAATTTACGTGGAAAAGAAGAGATCGGCCTTAAGTTCAGCCTTCATGAAGCTCATTTTCATCTCGCTGGCTATGTCAATAAGCAAAATTGCCGCATATGGGGTTCAGAGAACCCACACGTGACTATTGAGAAGCCAATGTCTCCACAAGGAGTCACTGTTTGCGTGGACTTTGGGCTGTACTGAAAAATTGGGTTGATCTGATGAGATACTGCCGAGCCTGTCGTGGTAGTCATATGAGTGATATTGTGTTCCATTATTAAATGACAAAGTTCAACCTTTCCAAAAAAAAAACAGATAATAATCAGTACTTTTTTATAGCCGCTTCTAATTTAAAATGTTACAAGGCCCAACCTATAAGTAAAAATAAGTTTTGAAGAATATTGTAGATTGTGGTTGCCTGAATTGGAAATGTCTTCAACAACCAAAACAATTCGCCGGAATTTTTTATGTTGGAAATTTTCAAATTATTTTCCAGCAGCAAATTTTTTAAAGATATTTCAACAGAAAAATAAAAATTTTGTTGCGAGTCCTAAATATTTAAGTTATGATTTGTAAAAACAATAGAAATTTTTTTACTGATAATTTTGTTACTAAAATTTCAATCTTCGTCGCGTGTAATATTTGTACTCTCATTTTGGGAATAAGTTCAATCAGAGGTAATTACAAAAGCTACAAATGAGACAGTGGTTTAGGAATAGTCGCCAGAAAATTGAGAAGAAATTTATTTTTTAGAAAACAAAATCGTTAAAAATTATTTATTTTTTGTTTTTTAAGTGACAGCTTTCAAACTTTGAAAACAATGTCTATTTTTAAAAAATCTGTGGATAAATGTAGAAATGTATACACAAAATAAATTTTAAAAATCTTGTTTATTTTTAAGTTTATTAAATAGAAAAAATATATTTTGTTACAATTTCTAATAGCTGATATCTTAGCGAAGAAATCAAGCCTTATGGAGGAAAATGTATTTTCGAAATGAAGAAGTTATGACCCGTCTTGTAGAAACTTGAAAAAAAAAATGATTTTTTTATACCCTCCACCTCCAGGTGGAGGAAATATTCCACGGAGACCCCATAAAGTATATATATTCTGTATCCTGGTAAAATTCTAAGACGATTTAGCCATGTCCATCTGTCTGTCTGTTGAAAGCACGATAGAGGCCGAACGAAATGAGCTAGGAGGTTATATTGTTCCCTAAATGTGTCTTATGGTTGCAGATCGGTTGGGATTGAAGCCGGGCAAAATCGGCCCAGAGGGAAAAATTTTTCCCTAACAAGGACTGAAAATATCCCTAACCTTAGACTATTTAAGCATTTTTTTGAAAATTTCCAATTTTATACACTTGCAATTTGTTTCGTACCTTCCTCCAGTAACGTGTAATCACAAAAAAATGCGAAAAAATTTAGTGGATTAAATGGGACAAAAGGGATAAAAATAGTACCAATGATGCGACAATAGCTAGAAACATGAAATTCGGTATGTACGTTCCTATAATTACGTAGACAAGTAAAATAGAGAGATTTTTTGAAATTTGTACTTTTAAGGGATACAATTGGTAAAGGGGGATAAAAATAGTACCAACCAAACCGCTGTAGATAAAAATCATGAATTTCGGTGTATGCATTTATCTGACTGTGTAGACGTGAAACATAGAGGATTTGTTCGAAAATTGTACTTTTAGACGGAAAATGGGGCGAAAAGGATAAAAACGGTACCAATTAAACGGTTGCAGTTAGAATAGTGAAATTCGGTGTGTATATTGCTGTGATTGTGTAGACACGAAAAATAAAGATATCTTTCGATATTCGTACCATTAGGATCAAAACGGGATAAAATTGGTACCATGCAAGTGGCTGTAGCTAGAATCATGAAATTCAGCCTCGTCTGTCTTCGCAGACACGTACAATATGAGTATTTCTCCCAAATCGTACTTTAAGGTCAACATTTAAACTTACTTAACTTCTTTGTAAAGTCGACAGGCGGTAATCCACCGGTAGATTTGGCCCGGCCGAACTTAACGCCTTTTTACTTGTTTTAATTTCTTTCGCCTACAAAAAGAGTCATAACTTCAACATTTATGCCCAGATATTCTTCAAATATGCATCTTTTTTTTCGTTAAGATGTCAGCTATATATATATAAACTTGAACAGTCTATATTTGATTGTTTAAAGGGTTTGGCGGCCTATTTCAACAAAAAAAACAAGATTTTTTTAATTCTCTTGCGTCTCCAAAGAAGGCCATAAGGTCTATATATATCCATAGATTTTTTACAAATATACATTCTTCTTCATTTGAATGTAATCTGTTATATTATTCTGTTTACTATTTGCTAGAGCGTATTTTTGCGCTATTTGTACTAAATAATACATTTGTTTACATTCTTGTTTGTTGTTTATTTAGTCGCTCTTTTATGTCAATGACTAAGCTTGAAAGATTGACTAAATAAAAACATATAAGAAAATGTTAAAAAAATATTCGGCACGGCAAATTGTATGCTGGGTATACATACATACATATGCATCTCAATGAGTAGCTATAAGATGCTGTTATTCTTTAATACTGGATAACTAAGCTGCGACAGCAAAAACCTAAATAAAAACTTAATATTTCAAGCAAAATAAAAAAATATATTTTTGAAAATAAATTTTGAAAAAATTATTTGAAAAATTGTTTTGATACAAATATAAAAAAATATTTGTTATTAATTTCAAGCAAAATAAAAAATATATTTTTGAAAAAATAATTTTGAAAAATTGTTTTGATACAAATATAAATATTGGCGACAATGTATAAGTAATTGGCGACAATGTGAAAAAATATTTGTTATTAATTTTGAGTATGAACTTAACTCTTTATTGCCGTTTTTGTTATCAAAGCTTCTTACCCAGGCTTAAAGAAAAACAGACCTAGTGTGTGCTTGGTGTGATCGTTTTTTGTCAATATTCTAAAAGTTCTCATTCGTTTAGGAGTATTATTGACTAATAGCCTTTTCAGACTGCATGTAAAATAGAGCTCAGATTTCTGATCCCATACAAATTTGACATTTGTAAATCGACCTTGAGCTGAAATCGCCTGATTTCGCATTCAGTCTGAAAAGGCGATTAAAGAAAGATATTTTTTTGAAACATGGCCACAAGTCCTGGTATAGGTAGTGGTGTAATAAATATTTTGTTTTGCATTCTTTAAAACGTCTAGAACCGGGACAGTATCACACTTTGAAATCAAATTTTTTGATCACAGACCGACAAACAAAAATATTTTTGATATTAATTTCGTGGAATGGAAACGAAAAATGATTTTTTAGTTGCCTTTTTTACAAATTTTTGCTCTATTTGTTGCATAGTGAAATCATTTGATTTAGCACACTCTCTAATAATATTTATTGTATGTATATACAATAAATATTTTCCTGTCCTTTATGATTTTAGAAAAATTGGTTTTACCAGAAAAACAATCACAAAATAGTCCCTTTCATGTGTTATGTACATACATACATACATACACATATACATTAATTTCTTATTCCATCAACTAAATGAAAAACCAAACGCTTTGACAATTCTTTCGTAAACAAAACTGTGTATTTATGTACATAGTACTTGCATAGATGCATACATATGAAATGAGTGTTTCATGTTTAATCCGAAACATTTCATGTTAAATGTCCTAAAAGGTTTCACATGAAATGCCATTCAATGGTAGTTGATAGTTGTTGCCTAAATTCAAATGAACGATTTTTTTTGCAGTAAATAATAAATGTGTGCAACGTTTTGTTGCAGCTCTCGACAACTTATGTAGAACTCAACAATACGAATGTGAGAAATGTTTTGATAACATGAAACAATAAATATATACATATATGGGTGATTTCAGGTGGAAAATTTTCAGATTCGATCGTTCTCCAACGAATGTAAAAATATAGTCGGGAAAAAAGTCCCCCAAACTAGTAGAACAAATATTTGGGTTTCGAAAAATAATTCTACAAATATTATTGTCATGTTTATATGATGGCTGGTTGCTAGAAAATAAGTTATTTATTTATGACTTTTTTGTTGGGGAAAGTTATTGAGCTACTGATTCACTAAACTAACCAGTCGTCCAGTGTGTGTGCGAGTGTGTCTGCCATGTGTGACGAGTACTATGATAATTTTGCCATAAAAGAGAAATTGACAAAATATTTATTATTGACAGTCAAGAGAAGAGGTGTGACAACTTTACCCAGCTACGTGCGCTTTATCAATAGCATATCTTGGCTAGCTCAGAAAGAAGACTTGCTCAGACTTTAAGTGCGACATTAACGCAGGTAAATGTGAAAGCCATGTAATCTGGTTATTGGCATACGAAGTAGTTTCAGAAACTTGCGATATTGGAATGTGTAATGATGGCCAACCTGTCCCAATGACTAAGGAAGAATTTGGAATAGCATGAAATAAAAGTGTTCATAGAAAATGCTATAAATTTGATTGTTAATTGAAGTAAATTATTTAAATTTAAATTATTTATTTATCTAATCAGAGATGATGGAATGGGGAAAAAATACGTTGCATTGAAAATGAAATCTAGCCTGAGTCCATTATAGAAAGGTGCTTAAGTTACAATAATTCATATTATTTTTTGATAATAAATGCTAGCAAAAAATTGCCTAGAAATTTATTGAAGCATTCAATTTGATAAAATGGAATGTCTCACCTACGTATGTACATTAGCCTGGAGCAAACAAAAAAATGCAAGTAAAATAAATGTGGTCTTAGGTTCCCTCAATGTACTTAAAGTTACAGTATTGCATTTTTTAATTAAAAAACAATTTTTGTTCTTCCGGCAATCATACTGTCCTTTTGTATGAAATATGAAGATTCAAATGTGTCTGAAAGAATAAATACAGTGGAATAAAGAAATGTATTCCTGTTTTTCGACCATTGCTTCTGCTTGAGACATTTCCGGTGTCAAAACTGGATTTATGGATTTTTTAAAGAAAATCTAAAATTCCGAAAAAAAAACTAGAAAAAAAGGACACACAAATCTGAGCATTAATGATGAAATTATAAAGTTAGCTCAATTTAAAATGTGCGTAACTGACAATTTTTTCGAAATGTATTCCTTTTTTCGACCATTGCTCCTGCTTGAAACATTTCCGGCGTCAAAACTGGATTTATGGATTTTTTAAAGAAAATCTAAAAGTCCGAAAAAAACTAGAAAAAAATACACACAAATCTGATTATTAAAGTTAGCTAAATTTCAAAAGCGCGTAACTGACAATATTTTCGATATGATGTTTTTTACATTGATTTTGATTTTGGAATACGCGCTTTCTATTGGAATATGCAAAAAACGCAATTTCAAAAAACTTTGTCAGTTAATCCCTTTTAGAATTAAGATATGACGATCAAGACATACATATATGAAGTTATGGTTGATTAACTGTATCGTAGGATTAATTGGTTATCGGTGACTGTAAATATAATGAAAATAACGAAACTACCACCGAAAATAGAAAAATAATTCTAAGAAATTTAAAAAATATAATTCTAAGAAATTACAAAAATATAATTTTTTTCTGGTTTCGCTACAAAGATATATATTTTTGTGGAGGTATAACAAATAATTAACAATTTGGATTGCAGGGTTTTATGTTTTTTTTGTGATTTCTGTAGCTAATATAACAATAATTATTTTTTGCAGGAAAGTTTGATGAATTAAAATTGTGTAAATGTTGTGGAATGACAATAATTGTAGAACTGATTTGTGGCAGAGTTTTAAGATGCTTGTGTATATTATTAATTGGTGGCATGCATAAGTTGTGTAGGTGGGTCACCTTAAACTCGTTGCTTAACAGCATAACAAATATAGTCTTTCCAATTAAGCGCCAAATGCAATCAGTCTTAAGAAATCAATGGAATCATTATCCTGAAAAATATTGACCACATCAATATTTGTTGGACTTGAATATATATTATGCTAAGCTCGAAACGCAAAATGGAACCTATATAATCCCTTACTGATAGAACAATAAAATATGGACTGTCTGTGCCAAATATTTATCAGAATAAATAATTACACTATACAACAAAATCTAATTTTAAGGCGTTTTGAAAGTTAACGTCTAAAACTATGTAAAGTTGGTGTCATGTAGAGATGTGCGCGTGAGTGATTATTGACTCACGTTCACGCACGCTCACGAAGGAAAAAATGAATCACGCACGTTCACACACCAAGATTTTTTTCGTTACTCACGTTCACGCACGCTCACGTGAGTAAAATTAATTTTGCACACGATCACGCGTGATTAATGCAATTCACGTGAGTCACGCCCATCTCTAGTGTCAAGTATCCCGCTTGAGCACATTTTTATTTCACAGGGAACCATATTATCCTTAAATTTTAGGTAGAGGATGTGTTTTAAATTTTAAGTCTAAAACTATGTAAAGTGGAGGGTTTAAGTTGCTCATAGGGAACTACTTTATCCTTACATTTTAGGTTTAGGGTGCATTCTGCATATTTATACAAAACTTTAGGAGGAACATTTTTGTAGAATATATTAAACGTCTAGTTTTTAAATTTATTCCTCTAACCCTACAAAGATTATAAATGTTGGCATTCGCTTGCAACATTGTGCGTTTAAAGACTTTTGCAAAAAGTTCAAAAACGACCATTCGTTGAAGAGTTAGAGAGTCAAAATGTTCCACAAAAATTGTACTCATAAAGTTTTACAAAAATTTGAATAAAACACCCTTTACCTAAAATGTAAGGATAACATGGTTTTCTATATCATAAGAATGTGCACAAGACGTGCAATTTCAAACTTCATATAAATACGATGAACTCATCCTCTACCTAAAATGCAAGGGAAATATGGTTCCCTATGTCGTAAGAATGATCATAAGGGGACTACTTGAACCTACCCATGTAGACATATATATTTTGGTCCACTCTACCAAATTCCGTAGGACGAACCTAGTAACTATTTTCTGTTATACAGTGTTATTTATGTGAATTTACGTTTTGATATATAATGAATTTATATAAATTTTGGATTGTATGAAATATAATTAGAATTAACTAAGAAATTAAGGAGGAGAGTTAGTTTTTTAGGTCTGCTCCAAATATATATTTTTTGCATGCAATCATTAAATAGTAAAAAATCTCCTTGTATGATAATTTGTGACAATTAAAAGAAAGTAATGAAAATGTATTTGAAGATTTCTCAAATGTTGAAATTTTAAAACCTGTGGAACATAATATGATATTCGAGTTCAGCTGGCTCAAAAAATAATTTTTTTATTTATATTCTTTACAAATGATATCATGAGAATTATTACACGGCTGTTTATCATGATTTAGGAGAGATTTTTTACTCAAAAGAAATCATCTGTATGTGTAGCTAAAATTCTACGAAAAGTTATCAATATCAAGACGAAATTGATTTCTACACTGTGAAAATGTTATTATTATATGTTGACCTGAAAAAATGTATATATTTGGGACAGCAGAAAACCCTTATTTGTGTATCAAATATGTAGAAACGTAAGTAAATAGAAGTGATTCAAGCTCTTGTTGCTCAGAATTCAATTAGACTTTCTATCCATGGATTTTTTGGCTACAAAATTGATTTTGTAAAAATTTAATGATCTATTGCGATGTAAAATTAGTTTTTGTAATTCCCACAAACACTTTCTGCTAAAAGATATTTAAACTGAAAGCTCGTGAGAAATACAAAACTTCTCCTTATTATTTTTTTGACAAAAAATCATGTAGCCGAAGCCATAGCAGAAAAATCGAGCAAACTTCGATTTTATCCTGATGAACTGAAAATTAAGTTCATTTAAGATAACTAAATGCATTTTATTCGAATTAAATTCTGCTCATTCGAATCTACATTAAGGATGTTTTTCTTTAAGACTGGATAACTAAGCTGCGATAACAAAAATCTGAATAAAATGTTAAAATTTCACTGAAAATAAAAAATTCTTTTTAAAAATTGTCGCCAAAAGCAATATCAAAGCAAATTTTGAAAAAATAATTTTGTGTTAAAAATTTTTGACTTAGCCTGGACAATTATCCAGTGTAAGTCAAAATGATGGTTATCGAGGCTAAGTCCAATAAAGTCAACACAAAATATTTTTTTGAAAATTAGTTTTGACACATATATTTATATTGTAGTCGGCGACAATGTGAAAAAAGAATTTTTTATTTTGAACAAAAAAATAAATTTTTATTAACGTTATCGCAGCTTGTTATCCCGGCTTAAAGAAAAACAGCCCTATTGTTAAGTCAAACTGCCAAATTGAAATTTTCAAAATTATGCCGTTACATCCGTTTTTGTTATTGCCATTTTTTTCCAGGACCCGCCTAATGTACATACCATATAAATTTTAAATATATATATATATTTTTCAAATATGCCAAAACAATGTTTAGTATTTGTTTTAATAAATTCCTTTCAAAGGCCAAGAGAGAGAGAAAAACGTATATAAGCCTCTTTAGCATGGCTCAGTTCAGTTCATAGCTCAAGCTGGTTTAAATATTTTTGTGTTTTTTTTCATGTTATTTAGTTTTTTCTTCTTAATGGACAAGATACACGCACACACAGGGAGGAGCAATCACAATGTAACACTTTCTTTGTGCCATTTATGAATGGCTACGGAATCAAGAAAAACTTGTTCAATTTATGTATTCGGATCACTATGATTTATGTAAAGATTCCACACCAATTAAAAGAGTATTTATAATTTCTTTTTTCAATATGTATACATTTATACATACAGACATACATACATAAAATGTATGCAAATCCATTTGTCTACCTGTGTTTTGCAGATTTTTTGATTTGTTTTGGAATTTCTGTTAAATATAGATCCCTTCCGCGATCGTTACAACTGTAGCTGCTGCTGTCGGATCGATCAATTTATCAATTATCCACAGTGTGAACGCAGTTGTTTAGTATGAATTTAAATAACTAGAGGGGGGATAAGATATTGATTGGATTTGTTGTTGGTTGTTACGGTGATTTAATCCGTTTAAAGTTTTGAGCACAACTTTTCACTTTGCCGTATATAACACGACTGATAATGTAGAAACTTTTCTCTAGCGGTTTTTAGTGTTAAGTAGACCGCACATTGTTTATTCTGTTGGTTTTGCAGCCGTTGCTGTTGTTGATATTGTTGTTGTCTTTATCAATATTGGTAACAGAGAGTGGTGGCAATGGCAGTGACAGTGGCAGTGACAGCGGCAGCGCAGCTACCTGCCAAGGCGCAGACAGTGGTAGTGGGCCAACATGTCTTGAGCTGTGGTTGTCGAGCCAAGTCAAACTTACAAGTTGACTGCGGTCGCTGCGCTGGCGCTGGCGCTGCTCGCTGCACGCTGGGTTCCACTGTTCCACTCTTTCTTTCGTTTAGCTGTAGCTTTCTTTACCTTGTTTTGTTTTCGTTTCGGTTTTGGCTTGTAAGACACTCGAGTGTCGTCGTTGTGTATTGTTGTTTAGTACGACGTTGGTTGTGTTATGTTGTGTGTTACTGATCAATTTCACACCGCGACGCGTCTTCACACAACTGCTTGGTACGAGCAAATGTCTGCAACTGATCTCCGGCTGTGGCTTAAGTTACCATCAGACTTGTTTGGGCCAAATCGGAATTTCTTTTTTCCTTTAGCGTTTATTTGGCTATGAAATAGTTTTGTTTTTGTTTTTTTTTTTCTTTTCTGTTGCCGATATACGTTTCTTCTGGTGTCTATTGCTGTCTTGTGTTATTCATTTTTCTGGCTGTCAGTAAGTAGTTATCATGTACGAGTATTTACCTCATTAAAATGTATGCATGTGCGAGTACATACATACCACATACTCGTACATATGTATGCATGTTTGTGTGTTGTATGGCTATCTATGCTCATCTGCGTTAAATTTTAATGGCATATATTGTGGCTACCAATATGTATGAATGTACCGTTATGCGTTAGTTGGTTGGCATTATAAATTTTAGGTGTTAAGTTATTTAACAAACACACGCAACCGTCTCGATGGCGCATCCATTACAACACCAAGAATATTGTCTAGGTTATTGGGATGATGGTTTATGGTCATAGATGAGTACATTGGACTCAGGAGAAAATTTAAGAAATATGTTAAGTAAAAATAACAAGGAAGGGAGCTAACTAAGATCGGTTTGGAGTGCGTTCCAGTGATTCGATTTTAACTCGACAAAGCTCGCATTAAACTAATGAAAAAATATTCAAAACAATGTGATATCATAGAGGTGACAATTAATTGATAATATTTTAATATCAATGAAAAACTAAAATAAATTAATTATAAAATGTTTCTAAATGATCGTAGGAATGATCTTTATAATTGTTAGTACATTTTTGGATGATTGATAAATTAAAAATTGTCAAAATTTTTAATTAAAAATTTATTCACTGATTTTGCGAAACTACACTAGACGAAGGAATTATATGTTATCAACGTATATAAAGGAAAATTTTCGCTAGTCTTACGATTTTGAAGAAAATATAAGTGTAATGATATATCGCATTTGATGAAAATCTGTTGGAAAATCCACCATAAATTGTATTCCACAGAGGCTATCGATTTTGGTAGAAGTGCAGTCATATTACAGGAAAATGCTAATATTTTAATATAACCAAAACAAATAATTGAAAAAATAAATATAAAATTTTAATTATTTTAAAACAATACAAGGCTATATATATCGAAATAATACAGCAAGTCAATTCAAAAGGTAAATAGACAGTAATCTTCAAAAAGCTTAAATACCATAAATATTGGTATTTAATCTAGGTAAAGCCGTTTAGTTGGTACCATTTTTATCCCTATATTCCCATTTGACCCCTTAAAACTACTAATTTGGAAAAAAATACTTTTGCAAAGGGCGGTTAAATTGTAAGGGCCGATGTTGATTGTGAACCACACCTAAACGTCAAGTTTTTTTCTGCATTTCATTTGACATTCACAATTTCAGACTAACTTAATTTGAACTATGGAAAGATACACAATCGAGCAACGCGTTAATGTTATTCAGGCTTATTATGAAAATGGACGTTCAAATCAAAATGCATATCGTGCACTTCGTGATTTTTTCGGTCAATTTAATCGTCCAGATGTGTCCTCAGTGGATTCGTCAATAAGCAGAAGCCGCATTTGGGTCAGGCATTTACTGTGAATGGTCTTCGTTATCGTGAGATGATAACGAACTTTTTATGGCCCGAATTGGAAGATCTAGATGTGGACGATATGTGGTTTCAACAGGACGGTCACTCTTGCCACACAGCTAACGAAACAATGGCTCTTTTGTGCGACAAATTCAAAGGCATTGATGAGATAATTCGGCACATTAACGGCATAGAACCTTGATTATGCCTCAGCGTCATCGAAAATTTGGACAATCGAATGGTGGTGTGCCGCCAATGTCGCGGCGGCCATTTGGCCGATATTTTGTTCCATACATAATTGAACCATACCAATATTATCATAATAAAAAGAAATGACAATAATTTCCAAAATAATTTGTGTTTTATTCAAAATAAACATCGGCCCTTAAAATTTAACCACCCTATATATGAATTTGTGTGCATTTTATACCCACAATTTTGAAAAAAAGTTATTTAAACTTCAAATGCCTAATATGCCTAATTAATTTTAGCCTTTCTTTACTTGTTTTATTGTAGAATAAATCCACGAAGTTCAAATGTTTTGTAATTTAAAACCCGTTTAACCGACATGAAAACGGCGGTTTTTCGAAAATGTCAATTTAAAAAACGTTGGGCGGAGTCGGAGTTAACACCGGATAACCGGTTTTCGGTTGCGGTTATGACATCCTAAATCCCGCATATTACATTTAGGATTTTATACTTATTTTCCCTATCACGTGGTCCATATCATAATGTTATAGCTCCCGCTGATATGTCCTTACAGCCCATCTTGGGGAAATTGGTCCCATCCCTCTTTTAACCAGCATGTGAGAGTGAGATATTGCAACAGCTCTTCACAAAATTTGACATTTTACTGAACTATGGACTACATAAAATCGACCCAACAATATAAAAACATCTGTGTTTAGCAATGTCTTCTCTCATTTGATATCCTCTTTCATTTGATATCCATATCATCTTTGTAGGTTTCGCAAAAGTACGAAAATAAATTATTAAAACATATATATCCTTTGAAAATTAAAAGCCCTTTAAAAATGACAAACGTTAACGAAATTAAAAACTTAGTACGCTGATTTGGTACAGGTGACATACACAGGGTCGCACAGAATGAGCTATATGGTTTGAATTCATTATAACTTTTTTAATTATTATTCTTTCTTAGTTTTTTTTTAAGCATTTTGTTAAAGAGACTTAATTATTAATTATAAATCATTACACGATCGAACAACGTACAAAAATAATTGAATTTTATGTTTCAAACCAACAGTCACAATTCACAATATTCACAATTTGGTAATGAGCGATGAATCCCATTTCCTATTAAATGGGCCAAGAGCAGTTCATCAGCGACAATCACACCCACTTAAGTGTACTGTTTGGTGCGGTGTATCCTCCAAAAGGATAATTGGTCCATATTTTTTTGAAAATGAATCTCAATCTCTGTTATGGAAAATATGCTAAAAAGAGCACGTATGTGCAAAGCAGAAAATGGACATCACTTACAGGATATAATTTTTCAAAGCTACTTGCAAAAAATTCCCCAATAATGTACTGTATTAAAAAAATTATAATAATCGTATAAATAAACAAGTAAAAAGGCGTTAAGTTCGGCCGGGCCGAATCTTATATACCCTCCACCACGGACCGCATTCCCCAGTATTGCAGATTAGTGGCTGTCGACTTTACGAAGAAGTGAAATAACATATTTTTAAAATTGTGATATGTTTAATGCGCATTACTAAATTTGTTTACTATTTCAAACTATAAGGCATACTTATGCGCTCTGTTTTAAATAAATTGCATTGCTTCATTTTTATAATATTAATAGTCTACTAATATATAATAATATTGTAATCACAAAGTGAACATGAGGAAGCAAAATGTACTCTAAATATTATGTATATTGTCTGTCGTCATTAGAGAGAAACATTTTCCCTCAGGGCCGAATTCTCCCATTTGCAATTTCTTGATTCAGCTACAAACAGAGTGACTGTATGATGATAAGAAAAGTAAAAATTTCAGTGATCCGTTATGTTTCACGTCCATATTTGAATTCTAGGTAGTGGTAACGTTTTTTTTTAAATGTTGACCCTACAAGTACGATTTTGGATAAATACTCATATTGTACGTGTCTACAAAGATAGACGAGTGTAACCACTGAATTTCATGATTCCGGCTACAGCCGTTTTCGTGGTACCAATTTTAGCCCGTTTTGATCCTAAAGGTAGAACTATCGAAAGATATTTTTATTTTGGTTTAATTGGTACCATTTTTATCCCTTTCGCCCATTTTCCGTCTAAAAGTACAAATTTCGACAAGAAATCCTTTATATTTCTTTTTATATTTATATACACAGTTAGATAAAAGCAAATACTGAATTTCATGATTTTATCTTCAGCGGTTTGATTGGTACCATTTTTATCCCTCATTTCCAATTGTATCCCTTAAAAGTAAAAATTTCGAAAAATCTCTCTACTTTACGTGTCTACGTAATTATAGGGACATACACATTGATTTTCATGTTTCTAAATGTTGTCATATCATTGGTACCATTTTTATCCCTTTTGTCCCATTTCACCCTCTAAATCCTTTTTGTACTTTTTGGTGATTACACGTTACTAGAGGAATGTACGAAACACTTTTCAAGTGTATAAAAATCGAAAATTTTCAAAAATATTGCTTAAATAGTTATTTTCGATGTATTTTGAGTCCTTGTTAGGGATTTTTTTCCTCTGGGCCGATTTGGCCCACTTTTAATCCCAACCGATCTGCAACCTTAAGACACATTTACGGAAAATTTCAACCTCCTAGCTCATGTCGTTCGGAAGCTAGCGTACTTTCAACAGACAGACGGACATTGCTAAATTGTCTTAGAATTTTACGAGGATACAGAATATATATACTTTATGGGGTCTCCGTTGAATATTTCAAGGTGTTGCAAACGGAATGACAAAGTGAATATACCCCCATCCTGGAGGCGGAAGGTATAAAAATTTATAAACCATTTAAACCATATAGCTCATTCTGCTCCACCCTGTAGATTCAATTCAATAGATTTTCAATCAGAATAGAGAAATCGTGTCGAACGGTATAATAGGGCTGTTTTTCTTTAAGCCGGGATAACAAGCTAAATAATAAAAATTTATTTTTTTGCTCAAAATTAAAAGTTATTCTTTGACATTGTCGCCAATTGCAATATAAATATAATTATCAAAACAAATTTCCAAAAAATTTAAAAATTGACTTACACTGGATAATTATCCAAGCTAAGTCCAAAATTTTTAACACAAAATTTGTTTTCACACGCACATTGATATTACTCTTGGCGACAATTTTGAAAATAATTTTTTATTTTGAGTGAAATTTTAACATTTTATTTAGATTTTTGTTATCGCAGGTTAGTTGTCCAGTCTTAAAGAAAAACAGCCATAATATCTCGATACAATACGATATACGATAAACTTTGAAACACTCTCCCTAACCAAATAATATTCATTGAAGATATTGGCAGATTTTAAAGGTCATTGTTGGATTTAATTCAAAATCCTGGCTAAATGTCTGTCTTTCTTACTCCCCTTTCTCTCTCCCTCTTATTTCTTGTTGATTTACCGAAAGCTGATAGACAAATCTTTTTAATATTTATGATCAATGTTCAATTAAATTGATTAGGCGCAATTATTTGTGTTAGTGTTTACTTTGTGTCAAAATTCTTTTTCAATTGTGTATTGGCTATTTCTGTTGAACTATAAAATAATTACACTCTTATTGTTATAATATTGTGATTACTATTAAATAAATAATAAATAAATTAATTCAAAGATAATTTTTACATTTTTTATACCCTCCACCTCCAGGATGGGGGTATATTCACTTTGTCATTCCGTTTGTAACACCTTGAAATATTCATCGGAGACCCCATAAAGTATATATATTCTGGGTCGTGGTAAAATTCTAAGACGATATAGCCATGTCCGTCTGTCCGTCTGTCCGTCTGTCCGTCTGTCTGTTGAAAGCACGATAGCGGCCGAACGAAATGAGCTAGGAGGTTCAAATTTTTCCTAAATGTGTCTTATGGTTGTAGATCGGTTGGGATTGAAAGTGGACGAAATCGGCCCAGAGGGAAAAATTTTTCCCTCACAAGGACTGAACATACCCCTAATATTTAGAGTTTTTCAGCATGTTTTTTGAACATATTAGCTTGTATTTAGTTGATATTTGCAATGCGCATTCCCTCTATAGCATAAAAGGGCGCCATAGAGTGATTTTTTATTTGTAGGGGGCGAAATGGGACAAAAAGGGATAAAAATGGTACCTATCAAACGACAACAGATAGAAACACGAAATTTGGCGTGTACATTCTTCTAATAGAGTAGATACATAATAAAGGGTGATTTTTTAAGAGCTTGATAACTTTTTAAAAAAAAAAACGCATAAAATTTGCAAAATCTCATCGGTTCTTTATTTGAAACGTTAGATTGGTCCATGACATTTACTTTTTGAAGATAATTTCATTTAAATGTTGACCGCGGCTGCGTCTTAGGTGGTCCATTCGGAAAGTCCAATTTTGGGCAACTTTTTCGAGCATTTCGGCCGGAATAGCCCGAATTTCTTCGGAAATGTTGTCTTCCAAAGCTGGAATAGTTGCTGGCTTATTTCTGTAGACTTTAGACTTGACGTAGCCCCACAAAAAATAGTCTAAAGGCGTCAAATCGCATGATCTTGGTGGCCAACTTACCGGTCCATTTCTTGAGATGAATTGTTCTCCGAAGTTTTCCCTCAAAATGGCCATAGAATCGCGAGCTGTGTGGCATGTAGCGCCATCTTGTTGAAACCACATGTCAACCAAGTTCAGTTCTTCCATTTTGGGCAAAAAAAAGTTGGATATCATCTCACGGTAGCGCTCACCATTCACAGTTACGTTACGATTCGCATCATCTTTGAAGAAGTACGGTCCAATGATGCCACCAGCCCATAAACCGCACCAAACTGTGACTTTTTCTGGATGCATTGGTAGCTCTTGCAATGCTTCTGGCTGATATTCACTCCAAAATCGACAATTCTGCCTATTTACGTACCCATTGAGCCAAAAATGAGCTTCGTCGCTGAACACAATTTCTTTCTTTCTGAACTTTCTTAACAGAGCACGCATTTTGATAATAAAATTCAATGATTTGCAAGCGTTGCTCGTTAGTAAGTCTATTCATGATGAAATGTCAAAGCATACTGAGCATCTTTCTCTTTGACACCATGTCTGAAATCCCACGTGATCTGTCAAATACTAATGCATGAAAATCCTAACCTCAAAAAAATCACTCTTTATAAAAGTATTTTTTCTAAATTCGTACTTTTAAGGGGTTAAATGGGGATAGAGGGATAAAAATAGTACCATCCTAATGGATGCACCTAGAATAATGAAATTAGATATATACATTCCTCTGATTGCGTAGACACGTAAAATAAAAGAACTTTCAAAAATTCGTACTTTTTGGGGTTCAAATGAAAAAAGGGGATAAAAATAGTACCTACCAAATGACAGCAACATTCCTCTGACTGTGTAGACGTTTTTTTCAAAATTTGTGTTTGGCTACAATGGCTTTAATCTGCTGGTAACACTATGGAATGCACTCCGTGGTGGAGGGTATATAAGATTCGGCCCGGCCGAACTTAACGCCTTCTTACTTGTTATTACTGTTTATATCAATATGATTTTTATATCAATAGTGAATATTACATTTTCGATAAAAATGAATACATATGGACATGACTAAATCGATTCAGAAAGTGATTCACATTCAATCACTATAGTAAGGAATTGACCTATCCCGCTTTCTTTTGAATGTCACAAACCTATGCCTATGGTTTAGCCACTTGTCTTGTCGGCTGACTGACAAGTTACATCACAAAATCGTACAGTGTGCTGATGTTGGCCCAGTCAATTTTGCAAATATTTCATTGTTGGTCGGAAACAAAAGTGAGGTTGGCTCCTTCCGATATGAATGGAATTTGAAATGTACCACAAAAAGTGTTCAACCATTTATCTTCGATAACCAAGAGCGAATGAACTGTGGAGTATGACAAACGTTAAGTTATTTCCTTCCATTGATTTATAACCAGGGATTAACTTCCTGTGGCAGGAAGAGCGACTTTTTACAATTTCACCAATTATAATACATATTTTCTGAGTGTGTTGGTGCGTGTTGGGCAAATATATGTACAGATATGAATATATCTGTCGATACTGTGGCGTCGGTATGTATATTTATGCACATTAATGTTTCTGAAAAGGATTGTTGTCAAAGACTCGAGGCGGCCACATCGAGAATAAAGACATTTCTTTTTGTTCGAAATCATGGCGAGATTGGCAATTTATCATTAACATTAATACTCGACTCTTGTGAATTTATAATTCTTTCATGGAGCTGTATGTTGGTATGTCTGTATGAGCGAAAATAACTTAAATAAATTTCTGTCAATTCATGTGGCCCGAAAGAAGGCGAAGCACAGAACCAGTGAAAGAAGTTGGGAAAAAGAACCGCTACGACAAACAAAAAGTATAAAGTCATTTTGTATTTTAATGACTTTTATTGCGAGACTATGACGACGGCGACGTTGACGACGACGAATACAACGTCCAAAGTGAAATCGTGTTAAAGCACTGCTCATATGCATGAATTATAATTAAATGTTGAATTTTTTTTTATTAAATTTTACTTGCGAGTAGCAGCAGCAACAGAAGCAGTACTTGAAAATCTTTCGTTTACGCACATACAAATGTTAAACTTAAACGACATCAACAAAACGAACAGAAGCAGCTCAAGTACAAGAAGAAGGCGTTAAGTTCGGCCGAGCCGAATTGTATACGCCCTTCTATATTAGGGAATGCATTCTAAAGTACAAGTATGGTAGAGAAGACTTCGCAATAAAGCTGACGAGGGCCGTAGCAAGAGAATTGTAGATGGTCATTCGAAGCGAACAAAGTAAAAAATAATATTGGGAAAATAAAAAAAGTAAGGAAAGGCTTCAGTCGGGCGGGGCCGACAATATAATACTAAGTTCCAATGACAAATAGAGATTATACATTTGGATTATACCAAAGTATGGACACATATATAAGTGTCCGCCATCTAACGTTTTTTTTTTTCAACTATTCAACCGTTGGACTATTGTCTGTGGGGTGCCCGAGGCAGCCATTTTAATGAAATTATTTTCCATTATTAACCGGAAGGATTGTACTTTCAAATAAAAAAAGAAATTTGAGAAAATATTCATTAGTTTTTTTTATAGCATTTTCAAAAAAAAAAGTTATTTTGCGGACCCTATATTTGACTTTCATAGTATGTATTCTTAGTTGAAATATAATATAACAATATCCGACAGTCCATATTACACTTGAACCTAATAATATACATCTGAAACTATAGGTGAAATAAAGTTAAAAGCACTACACAGTTCTAAAGGATTCAATTTTTAAAATATTATTTTTATACCCTCCACCTCCAGGATGGGGGTATACTAACTTTGTCATTCCGTTTGTAACACCTTGAAATATCGACCTGAGAACCTATAAAGTATATATATTCTTGAACGTCATAAAATTCTAAGACGATCTAGACATGTTCGTCCGTCCGCCCTACATTCCTCTAATTGAGTAGATATATAATATGAAAGTATTTTTTTTTTCAAATTCGTACTTTTAAGGGGGTTAAATGGGAATAGAGAGATAAAAATGGTACCAACGAAACGACTGCGCCTAAAATAATAAAATTCGAGAGAGAGAAGAGATTTTTGAAATTCGTACTTTTTGGGGTGAAAATGGAAAAAGGGGATAACAATTGTACCAACTAAATGGCCGCTGCTAGAGTCGTGCAATTCGGAGTATACATTCCTCTTACTGTGTAGACACGAAAATTAAAAAAAGTTTTTCCAAATGCGTATTTTGTACAATGGGAACAGAGGGATAAAATGGTACTAACTAAACGGCTACAGCTAGGATGATGAAATTTGGTGTATACATTCTGACTATGAAGACTCGAAAAAGGGTTTTTTCGAATTTTGTACATTTGGGCGGAAAATGGGGTGAGTGGGGATATCTTTAAAATTTATACTTTTCTTATCACTTTGTCTGTATCTGAAAATGCTTCAATGCTCCCATTCACCCCATACCCTAAATATTGGGGGATAGAGAGTGTATTTTCAGCTACAGTCGCTTGGTTGGTTAAATTTCCATCCTATTTTAATTTCAAAAGTATAAATTTTGAAAATACCATATCTCTCACGTACGCAGTATAAGACAACTTCATGATTCTACCATTCTTTTGTCGTAAAATCAACAAAATAAAGTATGTATTTGGAAAAAAAATATTTTACGTGGCTATGCAGTCAGAGGAATGTATACACCGAATTCCATGATTCTATCAGCGGCCATTTAGTTGGTACCATTTTTATCCCCAATCTCTTTATTTTACGTATCTACACAATTATAGGGATGTACACACTGAATTTCATCATTCTAGCTGTATTCGTTTAGTTGGTACTAATTTTATCCCCTGTATCCATTGTATCCCTTGCAAGTACGAATTTGGAAAAAACGTTTTATTTTTCGTGTCTACGCAGTCAGTGGAATGTATACTCCTATGTAGTTGCTATCATTTGAACCCAAAAAGTACGAATTTTGGAAAGTTATTTTATTTTACGTGTATACGCAATCAGAGGAATGTATATATCGAATTTCATTATTCTAGGTACAGCCGTTAGGTTGGTACTATTTTTATCCCTCTATCCCCATTTTACCCCTTAAAAGTGCGAATTTAGAGAAAATACTTTTATATTAGGTATCTACTCTATTAGAGGAATGTACACGCCAAATTTCGTGTTTCTATCTGTTGTCGTTTGATAGGTACCATTTTTATCTCTTTTTGTCCCATTTCGCCCCCAACAAATAAAAATCACTCTATGGTGCCCTTTTATGCTATAAAGGGAAATATCAAGTAAATACAAGCTAATATGTTCAAAAAACATGCTGAAATATTCTAAATATTAGGGGTATTTTCAGTCATTGTGAGGGAATTTTTTTCCCTCTGGGCCGATTTCATCCACTTTCAATCTCAACCGATCTACAACCATAAGACACATTTAGGAAAAATTTGAATGTCCTAGCTCATTTCGTTCGGCCGCTATCGTGATTTCAACAGACAGACGGACATGTCTATATCATCTTAGAATGTTACCACGACCCAGAATATATATACTTTATTGGGTCTCCGATGAATATTTCAAGGTGTTACAAACGGAATGACAAAGTGAATATACCCCCATCCTGGAGGTGGAGGGTATAAAATAATGTAAAACTAATTTTATAGATAAATATAAAAACTACCAGTATGTTTATACTACATATAGCTGAACCCCCGCCCGCTTCGTCAGGCAAAAAAGAAACAAACGGTAAAATTAAAATCTGCTTTCATATTAATTTTTGTCCTGATCGGTAATAAATGTACCAATAAAAAAACAATAAACGAATAATTGACAAAATGTCAAAGTCAAATTGATTTTTTGTTAAGTGTGATTCTCCTCCTTTCCATTACCTAAACAAAAATTCAAATTACATTCAAAACACATAGAAAATCAATCAAATTGTTCACTAATCAAACAACACAAAAACTAAAAAATTAATATAATTTCCGTTTTCTTGACTTAAGTCGGCTGTTGGCGAATGAATATTTCTCTTTTTATAACCTTTCTTTACTATTGTGCTAAGAAAATCCACAGAAAACGTGTAATTTTACAAAATTCAAATCAAAAATGCCCCACCTTTCAAATCCCGCCCATTTGTATATTGTCTAAGTAAATAGGTTACAACTAAATTAACTCACACAACAATATAGGAATATCGTTGTAGAATATACATAAAAAACTGGTTTTAATTTCGTATGGGTAGGGTCACGGTCACTTTCCGCCCATCTCGGTGTCGAAATACTCTAAAACCGGTTATAATTTCAGATGGGAAGTGTCACGCCCACTTTCCGCCCATCTTTGCACAACTATTTACACTGGATCAACTCACACAAAATTTCAGCACTCTAGGTCTATGACACCTACTGACCTTATTCGATAATATGTTTTAACTTCGTATGTGAGGTACCACGCCCACTTTCCCAATACCGTCCATTTTTGGCACAACTACGCAGGTTTATGCTAGAAGCACTCACACAAAAGATAAGTATTGTATCTGCCATAGAACGGAATATATTCTATAATAGGTTTTGACTTCGTATGGAAGGTACAACGCCCTTTTTCCAATATCGCCCATTTTTTGGGCACAGTTACGCACATTGATGCTAGATGCACTTACACAAAATTTCAGTTTTTTATCTGCAATAGAACGGCATATATTCGAAAATGAGTTTTAACTTCGTATGGGAGGTGCCACGCCCACTTTCCATTACCACCCATTTTTGTCACAACTACGCACATTGATGCTAGATGCATTTACATAAAATTACAGCACAATAGGTGTCATGCAATAATAGGTTTTTACTTCATATGGGAGGTGCCACGCCCACTTTTCCATAACCGCCCATTTTTGGCACAGCTACACACATTGATGCTAGATGCACTTACACAAAATTTGAGCACTATACGTGTCATAGAAATGACACTATTCGATAATGTGTTTTAACTTCGTATGGGAGGTGCCACACCCACTTTTCCAATACTTCCCATTTTTGGCACAACTATGCACATTGATGCTAGATGCACGTACACATAATTTCAGCACTCTAGGTGTCATAGAACTGACAGTATTCAATAATAGGTTTTAACTTCGTATGGGAGGTACCATGCCCACTTTCCCAATACCGCCCATTTTTGGCACAACTGTGCAGACTAACAATTAGTGAACCTTCACAAAAATTCAAGACTCTAGCTGCAACAGAATTCCGAATATGCTAATTTATAAAAAACGAATAAATCCCCAAATTGTGTGGGAGGTGCCACGCCCACTGAAAATATCAAAATTTTATATAGCCTATTTTCACCACCGGTTCAGCATGAACATACTGTGAAAATTTCAAGAAGATCGGTTCAGTAGTTTAGGTTGCTATAAAGAACAAACATACAAACACAGATTCATTTATATATATATAGATATATTACATCGAAATAATACTTCAAGTCAATACAAAACTTAAATATAAGACAGCAATTTTCAAAAATGCTTAAAAACTCCGAATATTAAGGGTTAGTCATTTGGTTGGTATTTCAATCCTATTTTAATTCCAAAAGTATAGATTTTGAAAATCCATAATCTCTCAAGTACACAGCGCAAGATAACCTAACTTCAAGATTCTACTCATTTTTGTCATAAAAGCAACAAAATTTGTTTATTACGAATTTGGAAAAATCCTTTTATATTGCCAGTCGATGCAGTCAGATGTACACATCGAACTCCATGTTTCTAACTGCGTTCACTTGGTGGGTACCATTTTTATCCTCTTTTTCCCATTTTAACCCCTTCAAAGTACGACTTTCGAAAATCTCTTTATTTTGAGTGTCTACGCATTTAGAGAGATGTACACATCAAATTGCATCATTCTAGCTGTAGCCGTTTAGTTGGAAGTATGAATTTGGAAAAAACTTTTTTCATATCTACTCAATCAGAGGAATGTTTACTCCAAATATCATACGATCAAAAATTTATAAACTTTATAAGGTCTCAGGTCGATATTTCTCCCCCATAGTGGAGGTGGTGGCTATAAAAATAGCTAAAAAATAATAATGAATAAAACATACATTTAATCCTCTTAATGAATAAATATGAATATGATTCATAGCCTTCGGAAAATATGGGATTTTCGTACGACGTTCTTTTCTTTTCTCGTGCAACAGTTTTAGATATTGTTTCGTTTATTGTGAAAATGTTTCATTTATTTGTCGAAAGGGTTTAATTTCACCTGGAAAAGGTTTAATTAAATTTAAAATATTTCGTTTCGACTGAAAACGCTACAAGTATTTGTCTATAAGTCCATGTATGCCTACCCAATATGTAAGTGAAGGCGTCGCAGGCGGCATGATAAAATGTGTGCACTCGCCTAGGGCACATGGAATGAAACAAAAGTAAAACAACGACAGCAAAGCCGTCAAAATGGCCGCGCGCTAGGAATACCAAATGGAGATTATGTGGTGACTTGGCCGTTTAAGCCAAACTCGCACAAAGTGGCTAACACGCACGTATCGCAGACACAAGTGTGCCTGAAAGTGGTGTCCATATGTCCGGGATTACAGACACGTCGTACGAGTAAAGTGTCCAAATCTACAATGTCCAAATGTAAGTGAAGTCCGTGCGTGTATGTGAGTGTCTGGGTCCGTCCGTCCGTTCGCGGTATTTATGTTGTATTTTATTGTCGCAGTTTTATTTTTCAGTTTGTTTTCTTTTGCTCTCTTCACTTAAAGTTTCATTAACAAAATGCAGTTATTAAATTTTTAAATATGGCATCAGAAACCCAGTTAACTGATTGTTTGTTTATATTTTTACTCTTTCTTTTCAGATTTGTCCAACACAGGCACGCACACACATACAGATGCCGACTTATCTTGCAACTTGCCACAAAACCGCTATAACCTGACGTTGCTGTTCCCTCCTAACTGGCTGGTTGGCGGGCTGGCAACCAAGCTAACCAACATGTTCTACTTGATTTTAATTTTAATTTTCATATCTTGGTTTTCTTTCATTCATACATCGCCACACCACTCCAGTCCATAAGTTTTTAATAGTTTGTCATAATATATGTACAGATAGCCCTCGTACAATGCAGCACTTGTGCAATGTGAACTCTATATAAGGCGATTTTAACACATTACATTGTGTTGATATCTACGAAACCAAAGAAAGTTCTAGGCGAAAGCTAATGAACTGGCACGTGATGAGGCTAAGTTTTGGCTCAAGGGACATGTCAATAAGCAAAATTGACGCATTTGCAATGGGAGGAAGGAAGGAAGACTTCAGTTTGCAAATCATTGCCAAGGTACGGCCCGGTCGACATTTAGACATCCAGAATGTGGCTCAACCGAGGCATCTTCGGCTCCCATAGATCCTAATGGCCTGTGCAGCCTTTGCAAGTTGTTGCCGAGGTACGGCCCTTTTGGTCGAAATTTTGATACCCAGAATGCGGCTAAACCGAGCCATCTTCGGCATTCATAGATCCAATGGCCTGCTTTTCCACCACTGATAGAAAGCATGTGACGCCCATAATTGACCATTAAATATAGCACTATTCAAAAGGTTCATTTTATTTTCTCAAATTGTCAGTAATAAAAAAGTAACGTTTTTCGAGGAAGATAAAAACAAACTTATATACACTCCACCAAGGAGTGCATTTGAATTCTGTGCCTCCTATATTCTTATTTGCATCATTTTACTAGTGTTACCTGTCTGAGTGTAATAACTAAAATATATAGATTTCATTATATGCTTTATTGTATGTACATATCTGCCAACATAATCGTATGTATGTATAAGATTGTGTGTACATGCATGGCTATGCTCTTAGCCATGAGTTCAGCATTTTATGTGCGACATTAAGTGCGGATGGTAATAACGGCTGAATATAAGTCTGTCATCAGAAGCCAAGATGATGGCGATGACTTTCTAAAACGAAGTCATTATCACAGTTTTATTAGATGAAGTTTATGAAAATATAATGCAATTAATACACTCAACTGATGTATAATTATTTATAGACGTCACACCATGTACATAGTTAGACATGGGGATGGGGCAAAGGCAAACAGTGGCATGAGTTAAGCTAACGAGCCAGATAATATCTTCTAGAAATAGACATTAGAGTGTGTTTTTATTGACGTACTTTTTGGCTTGCCTACCACGTGATAAGCATTTAAACATCAGTTGGTTATAGAGTGTCATTTAGGTATTCTCACAGATTTTTGTAATCACAATGATGTATTCATTAGCCTGAGTCGTGGTCCATACAAATAGCAAAACAATTCCCATACACTCCACGTAAATAAAGTTTGGATGATTTGCTAACTAACGGGCGATTTTTTAAAAGCTATAGGAATGTTAAAAAAACACATAAAATTAAGAAAAATGCATGAAATCTTTATTTGAATCGATAGTACGGTCCATATAACTTAATGTTTGAAGATTATTTCATGCAAATGTTGACCCTCCTCAAATGGTCCATCCGCTTAGGCCAATTTTGGCATACTCTTTCCAACATTTCGGCCGGTATCTCACGAATAAATGCTTCAATGTTGTCTCCCAATGCGTCAATTGAAGCGGGCTTGTCTGTATAGACATGGCGTTAAATCGCACGATCTAGGCGGCCAATTGACCGGTCCCGAACGTGAAATAAAATATTCACCGTACTCGCCTCTCAATAAGTCCATTGTTGCGCGTGCTGTGTGGCATGTGGCACCGTCTTGTTGATTTGCCTTTTGGGCAAAAAAAGTTGGATATCATCTCATGGTATCGCTCACCATTCACAGTTACGTTACGATTCGCATCATCTTTGAAGAAGTACGGTCCAATGATGCCACCACCCCATAAACCGCACCAAACTGTGACTTTTCCTGGATGCATTGGTAGCTCTTGCAATGCTTCTAGCTGCCAATCACTCCAAAATCGACAATTCTGCCTATTTACGTACCCATTGAGCCAAAAATGAGCTTCGTCTCTGAACAGAAGAAGCGCTCTATGAACTTTCTTAACAGAGCACGCATTTTGATAATAAAATTCAATAATTTGCAAGCGTTGTTCGATTCATGGTTAAATTATAGACCAAACTGAAGATGTTTGACAGTGAAACAAAACAAGAAACGTGTGTCAGTCAGTGTTGCCAAAAAGATAATAGCTAAAAAATCACCCTTTATTTCATAGATCAAGCTGTCTGTGAGCTAAACGCTCCTGTACCCTCCACTAGGTTATTATGTCTATGTGTATTTGTTTGTAGCATCCAAGAGGAAGAGAGGTAGAGCCATTGTTGAGTATATCGATCGACTTAGAATCACTTTTTGAATAGATTTAGCCATGTCCGTCAGTCCGTCCATCTATTCGTGTAATCAAAGTACAGGTCGAAATAATCGTCCGATCCTAACAAAAATTAGTACATGTGAGTTTTGATGCCCAAGGACGAACCCTATTTAATTTGAAGCAAATCGGTTCAGATTTAAATATAGCCCCATACAAATATTGATCCCGATTTGTCTTTTCCCGCTCTCGAAACCACATAGTTTACTCGATTTGATTCAAATTTTGTACAGTACCTTATAATTCGACTAGACTTTATCTCTCTAGAAACCACAGATTTAACCGATTTTCTTCAAATTTGCCATAGCAACTTATATTTTAACTGGAAACATTATGATCATCGGATCACATTTACATATAGAACTAATAAAAATGTCGCATTATATTTCTACTAGAAAAACCTATAGCGAAAGTGGCCCACATCAGGTTTTAATGCAACCCTCATACAAATGCCTTTTCCGATTTAACTGGTTTTTCTCGAGGTATTACGCATTTTGATCTAATTTAAATATCAGGTGGAAATATACATTGTGAAGATCACATCGGTTCATGATATCCATACAAAAACGGATTTAATTTTTTCCCGAATGGTAATGATGGTAGAAAGGGGAGGGTATCATATAGTCGGCACAGCCCGATTTGTTTTGGTTTGTATTTTTTTTTTTCAAAAAAAATCTGAACTTATAGTCCCTTGAAAGCACTTTAAATATACATTTTTATTCTTGTCTCAGAGTAACTTATTGGTCGAATTATTGGACGATTATATATAATTTTTTGTACAGAAAGATCGGTGTGTTTCTAGTTGAAACAGTGTTGTGCTAAATTAGATTAAAATCGGGAACGACGTTTGTATGGGGGCTATGTATGTTTATAGGTGAAATATAATATGTTGTAACAAGACTGGCCAAAATCGTGTAAGGTTTTATTTTCTGGAGCGAAAAAGTCAAATCGAGAAGGATAATTATGTCAGGGCTATATCAAAAGATGTGACCCACTTTCATCATACGTACTTCTGATAATCATACTGATTTAACAAATTTGAAGAAGAACGCTTAAGCGAAAACCGTCCGTCCGTCTATCTGTCTGTCAATCTATTCTTGTAATCGAAGTACAGGTCGCAATTGTTGTCACAACCAAATGAAGCTTTATACAATGAAGTTTTTCGGGATCAGGACGAAAGCTATTTAAATTGAAGGATATCGATTTTCCGTTCTACAAACCAGATCGGTGTAATTTTGTCTCTCTAGAGCTGTAGATTGTGAACTAATTTGGCAGAACACGTTATATTTCACAAAGAAACATACATTGTGAAAATAGGTCACATAGGTCCGTGATATAGGACGCATGCAAAATTCCTTCCCGATTTCACTTTTGCATCGACTTGAATTGTAATGGAGTAGAAAGTGGAGGTTGTGATATAGTCAGTCCCGCCGACTTTAGCCTTTACTTACTTGTTTTTTTTCTGGATACATTTAAAACAAGTAAGGAAAGTCTAAAGTCGGGAGGGGCCGACTATATGATACACTCCACTTTCTATCCCAGGTTTTTCTGGTTAGATTATAAGATGTTGTGCCAAATTTAAATAAAATCGGGTACAGTATGTGTTTTCTTGAGCGGCAAAAGGCAAAACGGGAGCAACATTTGTATGGGGGCCATATCTAAATCTGAAGCGATTTTACCCACTTTCTGCATAGGTGTTTCTAGTTGGATTATAAGATGTTGTGCCAAATTTAAAGATAATCGGGTACAATATATGGGGCTATATCTAAATCTGAACCGATCTTACCGACTGTCAGTATGGGTGTTTCTAGTTGGATTATAAGATGTTTTGCCAAATCTGAAGACAATATGATACAATATGTGGTTTCAAGAGCTGAAAAAGTCAAATCGGTAGCGAAATTTGTATGGGAGCTATATATAAATCTGAACCGATCTGACCTATATTCATCATGGTTGTTTCTAGTAGAAATATAAGATGTTTTGCCAAATCTGAGCGAAATTTGTATGGGGGTTATATCTAAATCTGAACCGATTTAATCCATTTTCAACACAGATGTTTCTAGTAGAATTATTAGGTAATGCAAGGTAATTTGAAGCAAATCAAGTGAAATATGTGGTCTCTAGAGTGGAAAAATTAAATCGGGAGCGAAATTTCTATGGGAGCTATATATAAATCTGAACCGATCTGACTTATATTCACCATGGTTGTTTCTAGTGGAAATAGAAGATGTTTTGCCAAATCTGAAGACAATCTGATACAAAATCTGATGGTTGCTAGAGTGAAAAGAGTCAAATCGGTAGTGAAATTCGTATGGGGGCTATATCCAAATCTGAACCGATTTTCTTCAAATTAAATAGCGTTCGTCGTTGTACCGAAAAACATCGTTGTGCAAAGTTTCATTTGGTTCTGTCTACAATTGCGACCTGTAGCGTGATTACAAGAATAGATGGACAGACGGACGGACATTGCTAAATTGACTCAAAAAGTTATTCTAAGTCGAGCATTCAAACTGGAAACACCTGTTGTAAAAATGTGTTATATCGGCTCATATTTATATATAGCTCCTGTACAAACTTCGCTACCAATTTGAATTTTTCTGCTCTAGAATCCAATATTTGAACTGATTTTCTTCAAATTTCGCAAAACACCATATATTTAAAGTAGGAACACCTATGGTGAAAATGGGTCACATCGGTTCAGATTTACATATAGATCTCGTGCAAATTTCGTTCCCCCAGAAACCGCGTATTTTCAGAGAATTTCTTAAAATTGATCATAATTATAGTTATACTTCAACTAGAAGAACTTATTGTGAAAGTTAGTCACTTCATTCCATATTTGGATATAGCCCCGTTACAAATATCTTGATTTGACAAATTCTACCAGGTCATATTAGCATGTGATTAGGAAACATAAAAAAATTTTCCCGTTTTCACTTGTTTACTGAATTGATTTGTATTCTGGTAGAAAGTGGAGTGTTCATATAGTCGGCCCCCGACTTTAGCCTTTCCTTACTTGTTAACAATGTGTCTATCTCGTTTCCTTTTGGGTGTTACAAACAAATGCACAAACGAACGCAGTTATAGTATAAAATATTTTTTATACAAAGCGTTATTTAGCGTTTTTAATCAATTATTTAAAAATCCCGAATTTATACAAGAAATCTGTTGCGTTCTGGGTGTCATTTTCTACACTTCTACATTTAACCATAAACATTTTTTTGTATGTTGATTTTATGAAACAGATGCTTCAAAACTCACAACAAAATTTTATGTCTCGGATACAAAATTTGTACTCTTTTGTTACATAGTGTCATTATAAATGAGCATTCCACTTTAAAACAAACAAATATCCAGACACAACTTTCTATGTTGATTTTATGAAACAGTTTCCTCAATGCGCTAAAAAATGTAAAGAGTGATTTTTTTGAGGTTAGGATTTTCATGCATTAGTATTTGACAGATCACGTGGGATTTCAGACATGGTGTCAAAGAGAAAGATGCTCAGTATGCTTTGACATTTCATCATGAATAGACTTACTAACGAGCAACGCTTGCAAATCATTGAATTTTATTATCAAAATGCGTGCTCTGTTAAGAAAGTTCATCGCACGCTTCCATTTTATGGTCAGTTTAATCGACCCACTGAAGCGGCTATTCGGGCTATTGTGACTAAATTTCGCACCAAATTTACATTGTTGGACATTAAACCACCAAGACGCTTACGTAGAGTACGAACTGAAGAAAATATCGCAGCTGTATCGGCCAATGTTAATGATGACCATCAATTATCGATTCGTCGCCGTTCGCAGCAATTGGGCCTCTGTTACTCAAAAACGTGGAAATGCCAAAATTGGACTAAGCGGATGGACCACTTGAGGCGCAGCCGCGGTCAACATTTAAATGAAATTATCTTCAAAAAGTAAATGTCATGGACCAATCTAACGTTTCAAATAAAGAACCGATGAGATTTTGCAAATTTTATGCGTTTTTTTTTAAAAAAAAGTTATCAAGCTCTTAAAAAATCACCCTGTATATCTCGGATTCTTTGTTACAGAGTGTAATTATAAATTTGAGAGAACTTGAGAAGTTAATTGCTTTTAATCAAATTTTGCATATCTACATTTGGTCGGCTCGAAAATGATTAACTGCTGCCATTGCCTTGGTATTCTTTCTGTTAAATTCTTATTTGCAGAGTAAAATATCTATCATTGAGATAATGACTTTGATGAATTTATTGATTTGCCTCACCAAGATTGATGCTCTACATACCACAAATAATTTGACACTGCTGCTACATCATCATTATTAATTACTCCTCCATCAGTATTCACACAATAGCTTATTTAATGTTAACTGTAGTGATTAAATTAACAACACGAAAAAGGCAAGCGATAATGATGATAATGTTATCCGAAATTTTTCATCGGCAGTGAGTTTCATAAGGAATGAAAGGAGCTCTGTCCAATCAATGAAATGTTCACGATATAGTTTCATAATCAAGGAACGGAACCTGACTCCCTAAGGCCTTGGATCATTTAATATAGCCGCCGCACAGACATTCAGTTATATATATAAATCTGTTCTTACATTATTATTACGAATGCAAAGCAAAGCGCTTGAAATCATTGTAAACTAATTCTGCTATCTTGAAAACATCATCACCGAGGGTAAATATACTAACATATAATTTAACATGCTGTAAACCCTATTGCAAAACCTGAATTAATTAAATTACTCTATGCAAGAAAAAATAAGAAAATTTGTCCGGTAACTTAACAGTATTTTATTTCGTTGTGGATGCATTGGCGTCTCAATAGTTACAGTTGGTTTCACTGAACCCCATATGCGGCAATTTTGCTTATTGACATAGCCATCGAGATGAAAATGAGCCTCATCTAAAAACACTAACATTTTCCACGTACATTTCTTACAGTTTTTATTCAAGACTCACTACGTTGGCAATAAGTTTTTAATAATTCACAATTTTATTCGAGCATATAGCGTCCTATATTGCAAATGTCAAACATAAACCTGAAAATAAATATAACAATTAAAGTTATTATTCCTTCCAAAGTCAAATTTGAAAATTTATGATTTCATTTCTTTAACAGTCACCAAAAAATGAGAACAAATTGTGTTTTTTCAGAAAAAAATTTGATTTGTGTGACAAAAAAGAAGAAAAAATTAAAAATAACATCGCGCTAAAAATGAGTTTTTTATGTCCACAAAGAGGATCGATTATAACTGTGGTTATACATCCCTATTAATATTGTAAAACCTTAGTGTAAGTCTGTCTGTCTGTCTGTTTGTTTGTTCCGCAATCACGTGTAAACGGCTGAACCGATGTTGTTGAAATTTTCAGTACAGATAGATGCAGGTCTGGAAGGAACTATAGGCTGTAGAATTTTTAAAAATTTGCTCTGTGGGCGAAGGCTGCAAATTGGTACATATATTACTGTCCAGAATGATAAATGTAATGCCGAAATTTGGATTTTCATTTTGTGGGCCCCACTACGCCCAATTTGGCTATAGTGTTTTTGAGAGCTAGAAGACTGAAAATTGGAACGTATATATTACTGACCACGAGAATAATAAATATGAAGCCGAAGTTTGGATTTTCATTTTGTGGGCGGAGTGGGCGTGGCAACAGCGTTTTTCATAGCTAGAAGGCTGAAAATTGGAACGTATATATTACTGACCACGAGAATGATAAATATGATGGCGAAATTAGGATTTTCATTTTGTGGGCGGAGGGGGCGTGGCAATAGAGTTTTTGATAGCTAGAAGGCTGAAAATTGGTAAATATATATATTACGAGAATGATAAATATGATACCGAAATTTGGATTTTCGTTTAGTGGGCGTGACAAAAGTTTTTTTTAGCTAGAAGGCTGAAAATTGGAACGTATATATTACTGACCACGATAATATCAGTTTGATAAGATCAATATGAAACCTGATTTTAATTTTATCATTTCTTTTTTTTGCCTGGCGAAGCGGGCGGGGTTCAACTAGTATATATATATTTCAAATAGGTATTGGATGCTTTGTTAGAATGCTGGTTATTAAAATTGTAATCAAACTATTTTTTTTTTCCTTTTTCTGTTTTGAGCTATGCATTGGCTTGCGTTTGAGACAATTGAAAAATAATTTTCCACTGAAGCACAAATTTTTATAAAAAAATCATTAGTACCTCTAAACCACTATATTCAGAGGATTCACGTATTAGAGCACTTTCATTTTACTAAAAATTTAAAAAAAATTGGAAATGGTTATCTCCAAAAAATAGATTTTATTTTAATTCGAAAAAGTAATATTTCCTTACCAAAGATAAAAGAAAGAAGAAACTATTACATTTCAAAACAAAAATTATAAAATAAATAAATTATATTTACTGTTGTTCGACTAGAAACTAGAATTTATATTGAAATTATTATTTACTTTTCAAATATGTAGTTCCATTTTAATCAAATTATCCGAATCACAGAAAAATTGTGTGTTTAGATCACCACACATCAATATCTGTGGATACAGTATGACTGCGACCACTTTCAAGCTAGTATTAGAGACAATTTTGGTGTACATAAAACGAGAAATTCCATTGTAACGATGCATTTTTTATAAATGTCAGAAAGAAACGTCCTTAAATTAGAGAACTGACCGAAGTAAAGAAAAACATCTATTCTTTTGGATTT
The DNA here is from genome assembly GCA_947397865.1 of Polietes domitor. NCBI lineage: Eukaryota > Metazoa > Arthropoda > Insecta > Diptera > Muscidae > Polietes > Polietes domitor. Next base: position 66,162,284 of record OX377621.1, read on the forward strand.
TTGACATTGGCTATAATGTCAAATATTGGCTGTAATCATGAAGTCGCATAAAATATAAATATTTACATAAATTGTTTAACATTTCTTTTTTTAACTAATGATCATATCAGAGTTTATGTACATGGTTCAAATCTCAGGACCTACGTTTTTTTAATAAATTTGAACTTGTCCTGAAAAGTTTGTGAGAAGTTGTATTGGAAATGTTATGATGTTGGGTGATATTGGTGGCGTGTGAGTTATATTTATTTTGAATAATATCCCTCATTCGCTAAGTTCGGGAGACTAGCTGGGTGCACATATTACTAAGATCAACGATTACAATTGTTGCCAGATGGCAATGAAATTTGTCTTAACAATTTTCCAGTGGTCAGGGACGAAGTGGACGAAGTGTCAGTTCATATTTATATATAGGGTGGGTTATTCTAAGAGCATATCTGCATGAAACCATGGGTCTAATATGAATTCCTGGCCCGCGGAAATCCACTTCAAATTTTATATCACATTAAATTTTAAATTGGTTGAGTATAATATTACACAAACCTCGAAGACAGAAATAAAAAATTGGAAATTTTCAGGGTAGTTCCGAAATATGATGTAAACGTCGACTCAGAAAGGATTTTACGAAATTCGTACTTTTAGGGGGTAAAATGGGACAAAAAGGGATAAACATCGAACCTTCGTCCTGACTAAACGGCAGTAGCTAGAAACATGAAATTCGGTGTGTTCCTTGCAATAACCATGCAGACGAGCTACAAACAGGGATTTTTCGAAATCTGTACTTTTAAGGGAGGGAAGAGAGCTAGAATGGTAAAAATCGGTATTTACATTTCTCTGACAACGTAGACTTGCAATATAAATTGATTTTTCGAAATTTGTACTTATAAGGGGTAAGCGGGACAAAACGGGATGAAAATGCTACTAATTTAAGTATAGTCCCGAAATTTGGTGTGTAAATTCCTCTCAACACATAGAAGCGGAATGTAAATACATTTTGTACTTTTAAGGGTTGCGCGGGACAAAAAGGGATACAAATGGTACCAACTAAAGTATTGCAGCTATAGTCGTGAAATTTGGTATGTAAACTCCTTTCACCACATAGAAGCGCAATATAAATGCATTTTGTACTTTTAAGGGTTGCGCTGGACAAAAAGAGATATAAATGGTACCAACTAAAGTATTGCAGCTAGAATCTTCAAAATTTGATGTATAAGTTCTTCTGACCAAGGGTTAGCAGGACAAAAAGGTATACAAATGGTACCAACTAACGTATTGCAGGTAGAATCTTGAAATTTGATATGTAATTTCTTCTGCCCATGTAGAAGCGCAGTAAAATTTGATCTTTCAAAATTTATACTTTTAAGGGTTACGAGGGATGAAAAGGAATAATAATGTTACTAATTTAAGTATTGCAGCAATAGTCGTGAAATTTGGAATGTAAATTCCTCGGTCAAGGAAGAAGCGCAAATCCTAATGGATTTTTTCGAAATTTATACCTATAAGGTGTGAGCGGGATAAAAATAGTACCAACTAAAATATTGCTGCCATAGTCTTGACAACGTAGACTTGCAACATAAGTGGATTTTTCAAAATTTGTACTTTTAAAGGGAGAGCGGGACCAAAAAAAAAATCAAATAAATATTATCCTAAAACAGAGACGGATAATAACAAATACCTGGCTTTTTCGCGTGCGAAGCAGCGGGTACTGCTAGTTAAAAGTCATATAACTTCTACACGGATATTCTGAACAATCAGAAATTGAATGTTAAACCAGATAGATAATATATTTGTTTCACGATAAAGATCCTGCAAATTTCGGACCCCAAACCCTACCCACTTCCTTTAGTCCTTTAATCCTTGATCGATTTTGGTAACTGAAATACCAATCGTTGTAAGAAAAGAACACATGTTTCTGCAAAATTTCATCCAACTAGTGTATGACCTGTAGTCCTCTGACAACAGACAGACGGAAATGGCTGGATCGTGTTAGAATTTTAAGTCGATTTTCGAGATCTGGGAATTCAATTTAGACCCATTGTTTCTTGGAGAAAAGTTATTAGAATTGACCTGTTCTAATGTATAGTCATACAAATTGTGCAATTTTAATTTTTCCTCAGTAAGGAAGAACGCTACTGAATATGATATGGGGCAACTAGTTATAGCACATAGACAAATCAGGAATGAACGTGTATTTTATATATGGGCCCTTTTCAAATGACCCTATCGACTTCGATTTCACTTCTTTCCGCTTAAGTCTCGTTTTTGTTATGTTTCTTGCGAAGTTACTTTGGCAATATTTAGAAATATAACTTTTTATTGTTGCAATGATTGATTGTTTTGTGTGTTTGTGGCCGAAGAAAAATGTGCAAACGTTATGACATTCTGTTTGGATGTAATATTTGAATTATGACATTTTTGGAAAAAAATAGTCATTGTGTAACTTGGAAAATAAATCACTTTATTTTCAGGATAAAAAAATAAAACAATCCAATCGACATTTTCATGTTTCTATCGTTTTAGATCGGACGTAGAAACAATTAGTGCCAAAAAAGTGAATTTCTTTCTCTCCCTCTACTACATATCGCTTTATTAATAGATTGTCAAATTTATCCGTAGAGGGTAGGCGTTTGTAAAGTCAATGATATCTTCCGGTTATAATACACTCTGTGATTAAATGTATTTTGATATCCTTTTGTGTGAACTTAATACAGTTACTGTAATATTAATTAAGTAGTAGTAAAAATAATCTCAATTTATTGTGTTTGCATTATATGTGACATTAATTAATTATTTTTATAGTTTATTTATAGCGACAGCAATAAGTTAATCATTTACACATTCACGTCAATATTTTCTATTTATTCATAATTATGTTATATATAATTAATAGGCGACCGTAATTAATTATGTAATCTCTTGGCTTGCATGAATGTCACAGTGTCTTTGGCATATCGCAAATTAAGTTATATTCAAAAACATCTATTGAAATGAATAATAAATTCTGCTTATGACAGAGCCTACATGTAATATATGATAATATGGGGTGTTTTTGGGGGTTCTATTTCAAAGACAAAAGACATAGGACTGAATTGTGCTATGCAAATTTATTTCAATAATCGTGATTTAGTTCGGGAATCGCGAAATTGCTGCATTTGATGTAAAGAGGATCGCGAGAAAACCAAAATTTTAACGAATTTCAAATTCTCGATGATTTTATTTTTTATTTTTCCTTTGTTGATAAATGTTTAAGAAGCGAAGCTCAAACCGTCTCTGTGTATGGTTCATACACCAAACACCTCGCACCCCATGCGGTCCTGTTCACTATGTTTATTAAATTGTTTTTGATACGTATAAAGTGTTCTTTTACAGTCGCTTAACGCACAATTACATTTTTCAAACTTATTCATAAGTAATCACAAAATCTCAAACTTTTTTTCACCACATAATAAATTTTCAAATGTGTATGTCTGTGTGAAATATTTTGTGGTGTAATGAAGTAATTTGCTGTCAAATATTACATCGGTAAATTAATTAATTAATTTGTACAAACACTAATAAACTAAACAAAACAAGAAGGTATGATAAGTTGGGAAATGTGTATTTCAACTTGGAACTTCATAGATCAAAGCCACACATATTATTTCCAATTAACCCTATGTTTGTATGTTAATTAGAATTAATAAATGTGTTCATGTCATTAATAGTCATTGGTCATTTTAAAAAGCATATATTTTAACCCATTATGATATAAAAAATCTTGGCAAGAATGCTGTAATGTCTGCTAATAATAATATTATATATTTGTTTGGCTATATTATCTAAGTTAGGTCTTTTTGACCACCTACACTATACTTCCCTTTACATCACAGGTATGTACGACGAACACAATCACATATTACGTATGGTGAGAAAGTGGTGGACATGACTGTTATTAATTACAAACAGTTTTTATACTCTCCACCTCCAGGATGGGGGTATATTCACTTTGTCATTCCGTTTGTAACACCTTGAAATATTCATCGGAGACCCCATAAAGTATATATATTCTGGGTCGTGGTAAAATTCTAAGACGATATAGCCTAAATGTGTCTTATGGTTGTAGATCGGTTGGGATTGAAAGTGGACGAAATCGGCCCAGAGGGAAAAAAATTTCCCTCACAAGGACTGAAAATACCCCTAATATTTAGAGTATTTCAGCATGTTTTTTGAACATATTAGCTTGTAAAGAGTGATTTTTTTGAGGTTAGGATTTTCATGCATTAGTATTTGACAGATCACGTGGGATTTCAGACATGGTGTCAAAGAGAAAGATGCTCAGTATGCTTTGACATTTCATCATGAATCGTCTTACAAACGAACAACGCTTGCAAATTATTGAATTTTATTATCAAAATGCGTGCTCTGTTAAGAAAGTTCATTGCGCGCTTCCATTTTATGGTCAGTTTAATCGACCCACTGAAGCGGCTATTCGGGCTATTGTGACTAAATTTCGCACCAAATTTACATTGTTGGACATTAAACCACCAACACGCTTACGTAGAGTGCGAACTGAAGAAAATATCGCAGCTGTATCGGCCAGTGTTAATGATGACCACCAATTTTCGATTCGTCGCCGTTCGCACCAATTGGGTCTCTGTTACTCTAAAATGTGGAAATGCCAAAATTGGACTAAGCGGATGGACCACCTAAGACGCAGCCGCGGTCAACATTTAAATGAAATTATCTTCAAAAAGTAAATGTCATGGACCAATCTAACGTTTCAAATAAAGAACCGATGAGATTTTGCAAATTTTATGCGTTTTTTTAAAAAAAAAAGTTATCAAGCTCTTAAAAAATCACCCTTTATTTAGTTGATATTTGCAATGCGCATTCCCTCTTTAGCATAAAAGGGCACCATAGAGTGATTTTTATTTGTAGGGGGCGAAATGGGACAAAAAGGGATAAAAATGGTACCTGTCAAACGACAACAGATAGAAACACGAAATTTGGCGTGTACATTCCTCTAATAGAGTACATACATAATATAAAATTATTTTTTCTAAATTCGTACCTTTAAGGTGTTAAATGGGGATAGAGGGATAAAAATAGTACCAACCTAACGGCTGCACCTAGTATAATGAAATTCGATATATACATTCCTCTGATTGCGTAGACATGTAAAATAAAATAACTTTCTAAAATTCTTACTTTTTGGGGTTCAAATGGAAAAAGGGGATAAAAATAGTACATACCAAATGACAGCAACTAGAATCATGAAATTCGGAGTATACATTCCTCTGACTGCGTAGACACGAAAAATAGAACGTTTTTTCCAAATTCGTACTTTCAATGGATGCAATGGCTACAGGGAATAAAAATAGTACCAACTAAACGAATACAGCTAAAATGATGAAATTCAGTGAGTACGTCCCTCTAATTGTGTAGATACGTAAAATAAAGAGATTTTAGATAGTCGTACTCTTGTGGGGGCAAAATTGGAAAAAGGGGATAAAAATGGTACTATCAAAATGGCCGCTGATAGAATAATGGAATTCGGTGTATATATTCCTCTGACTGCATAGCCACGTAAAATATTTTTTTTCCATGTTAGTACTTTATTTTGTTGCTTTTACGACAGAAAATGGTAGAATCATGAAGTTGTCTTATACTGCGTACGTGAGAGATGAGGTATTTTCAAAATTTATACTTTTGAAATTAAAATAGGATGGAAATACAACCAACCAAACGACTGTAGCTGAAAATACACTCTCTATCCCCCAATATTTAGGGTATTTATGATTGCTGCCTTATATTTACTTTATGAATTGAAGTAAAGGGTGATTTTTTAAGACTTGATAACTTTTTTTTTTAAAAAAAACGCATAAAATTTGCAAAATCTCATCGGTTCTTTATTTGAAACGTTAGATTGGTCCATGACATTTACTTTTTGAAGATAATTTCATTTAAATGTTGACCGCGGCTGCGCCTCAAGTGGTCCATCCGCTTAGTCCAATTTTGGCATTTCCACGTTTTTGAGTAACAGAGGCCCAATTGCTGCGAACGGCGACGAATCGATAATTGATGGTCATCATTAACATTGGCCGATACAGCTGCGATATTTTCTTCAGTTCGTACTCTACGTAAGCGTCTTGGTGGTTTAATGTCCAACAATGTAAATTTGGTGCGAAATTTAGTCACAATAGCCCGAATAGCCGCTTCAGTGGGTCGATTAAACTGACCATAAAATGGAAGCGTGCGATGAACTTTCTTAACAGAGCACGCATTTTGATAATAAAATTCAATGATTTGCAAGCGTTGCTCGTTAGTAAGTCTATTCATGATGAAATGTCAAAGCATACTGAGCATCTTTCTCTTTGACACCATGTCTGAAATCCCACGTGATCTGTCAAATACTAATGCATGAAAATCGTAACCTCAAAAAAATCACTCTTTATTATATCCATTATATAAATAGTATAAAAATATTGGTAGCCTTGGTTTATTAATTAAATTTTCTGATTTTCATACATTTGAAATTTGTTGCGGACATTCCTCTTGTAGCTTGGAAGCACCACAAAGAAAATAAAAGTTTTAGCGGGCGAAATGGGACAAAAAGGGATAAAATATGGTACCAATGATACGACAACAGGTAGAATCATGAAATTCGGTGTGTACATCACTCTAAAATAGAGGGATTTTTCAAACCGCTGAAGTTGAAATCATGAAATTCGGTGTATACATTCTGACTATGAAGACTCGAAAAGGGTTTTTTCGAAATTTGTACATTTGGGCGGAGAATGGGGCGAATGGGGATATATTTAAAATTTATACTTTTCTTATCACTTTGTCTGTATCTGGAAATGCTTCTTTCTAATGGCGACTGACAATAGCCTAATATTTAGGCGATTTTAAACAGTGCGCATAAGTATACATTATAGTTTGAAATAGTAATCAAATATGGTTTGTACTTCTATGTCGACATCCTTTAATCTGCTGGTAATACTGTGGAATGCACTCCGTGGTGGAGGGTATATAAGATTCGGCCCGGCCGAACTTAACGCCTTCTTACTTGTTTTATTTTCATTTGAACACGGATATTCTCCGTTCTCGTTGCTAATAAGTTCAAAAAATACAGAAATAATAAACACAATGAAAAATGTACTTAAATATGTCAGAAAGTCACACTGTTCCTATTATTTCACATAGGCTAAAAGTCAAACTAATTCCAGAGAATGTACAGGTGTCATAAGTTGTATTGTTCTATTGAAGAAGTAGTAAACATTTGACGCAATTTATAGGGTGGGTCATTTAAATTTGAACTAACGATTACTTTGACTTTGAAAGGTAGAATAACATTCATTATACCCTCCACCTCCAGGATGGGGGTATACTAACTTTGTCATTCCGTTTGTAACACCTTGAAATATCGACCTGAGACCCTATAAAGTATATATATTCTTGATCGTCATAAAATCTAAGACGATCTAGCCATGTCCGTCCGTCCGTCTGTTGAAAGCACGCTAGCATCTAAACGAAAGGAGCTAGAATGTTTAAATTTTCCATAAATGCGTCTTATAGTCGTAGATCGGGAAACATTTTTCCCTCACAAGGACTAAAAATACCCATAATAATCCCTAATATTTTAGCGTATGTAATCATGTTTTTTGAATATGTCTGTTTATATTTGCTTGATATTTGGTATGCGCAATCCCCTTATAGAAAAAAAAAACGTGCACCATAAAGTGATTCTTATTTGTAGGGGGTGAAATGTGACAAAAAAGGGATAAAAATGGTACATATTAAACGACAACAACTAGAATCACGAAATTCGGTGTGTACATTCCTCTAATTGAGTAGATACATAATATAAAAGTATTTTTTCCAAATTCGTACTTTTAAGGGGTAAAATAGGAATAGAGTGATAAAAATGGTACCAACCAAACGGCTGTACCTAGAATAATGAATTTCGGTGTATAAATTCCTCTGATTGCATAGATAAGTAAAAATTCGTACTTTTTGGGGTTAGAATGAAAAAAGGGATAAAAATAGTACCAATCTAATGACCGCAGCTAGAGTCATGAAATTCGGAGTATACATTCCTCTGACTGCATAGACACGCAAAATAATTTTTTTTCCAAATTCGTACTTTTTCTTTTACGGCAAAAATTGGTTGAATCATGAAGTGAGGTTAGTTTGCACTATGTACGTCTGATAATGGATTTTCAAAATTTGTAGTTTTGGAATTAAAATAGAATGGAAATACAACCAACTGTAGCACCGACTATCTACCAATATTTCTGGCTTTGAAAATATTTTTGAAAATATAAATATAAGAATATTTATTTTTTGAAATGACGTATTGGTAGCATTACCTTATAAGCGTGGTTTGAAATAATTAAAATATTATATTTATTTATAAAATTTATTTTTCAATATTTGTATTTGGTTTGGCTATATTAAAAAAATATATTTTCCTGCAATATTACTGCACTTCTACGAAAACCGACAACCTCTGTGGAATGCAATCCATGGTGGAGGGTAGAAAAAGTTCGGCCCGAACTTAACGCCGTTTTTACTTGATTTTACTTTCAGGCTATACGCTCCAACAAATTGGTCAATATTAAAAACAAAGTAATGAGTCTTTAACTCTAACTCTAGAAAATACGTGAAAATTTTTCGACACGATATCGGCCTGCAGTTCAGCCTTCATGATGCTCATTTTCATCTCGGTGGCTATGCCAATAAGCAAAACTGCCGCATATGGGGAACAGAGAACCCACACATGACTATTGGGTACTAATGCCGAGCCAGTCGTGGTAGTCATATGAATGATATTATGTTCCATCATTAAATGGCAAATTTCAACCTTTCCAATAAATCCAGAAATTTGAAAAAAGAAATCAGCCGATTCTAATTTAAACTTTTAAATGGTCCACCCTATATATTCCACGGGGTGGTGTATGTTATAGATATTGAATATCAATACGTATGCATATGTTTGTTTATGTTAGGCATCTGATCTATGTTTGCCACTTCAACATAAATGTGGAAGTAATATAAATTGTTAACTGACAATAGATTTTTAAATAACTATCATAAATTGTTCTGAGTTTTAAAAACAGAAAAACTTGAAACAATAAATTCATTAATAGTTGACATTTTAGAGTGTGTAATAATTTACGATGCGAATTTACGGATGCGAAAAAAGTACCGAGTAAATGAAGTGATTTAAAACCACTGATAAATTTATTAATTTTATTGGCGTTAGATTGGACATTGTTTTTATTCACCAACATAGCCTAAACACTTATCGACTAATTTAAATAAATCGTAACTTTGTCAAAGTTTAATACACTGTCCACTATGGTATTCTCTGATACAGATATATTGAAACTTGTCCAATTTCTACAAATTATGGAAATATATATTTTATCGGTGCGATTTGACCACCACACTACACCAACAATATCGATGTGGTCCTATTTCAGTGTAGCTGCTCTTATCAATTTCAATTTCAGGAATAATAACTTGTGCTATGTAAACAAATCGTAACCCAGCAAAAAGAGAGCACCTGAAGAAGTGCAAAAGATGATTCGGATGGGTGAAAATCTTGAATCTTCACCAATGAATTTAACATGGAGTTGTCATAGGACGGATGTCATTTAGTTTTAGACTTAAAAATTATTTTAAAGTAGTTGCTAAGGAATCACTTGTTCTCTAGTTTCCATTTCTGTTTTAAAAAATCCGCTACCGGGATCTTCTTGTTGTGAGTGGTGAATAACAAATGCAACCATTTTGTTCGTTAGAACTGACAATAGGAAAATTAACACAATTTGTATTTAATACCGCTTCGCCAGGCAAAAAAAAAAAAACAAACGGTAAAATTAAAATCTGTTTTCATATTAATTTTTGTTCTTATCGGTAATATATGTACCAATTATAATCCAGGTTCTTCCCTAAGATACTAAAGAAATGGATATGTTCCATGGAGAACGTTAGTTTACGGCGAATAAGGGAAAAAAGGCAAAATCAAATTGATTTTTTGTTAAGTGTGATTCTCCTCCTTTCCATTGCCTAAACAAAAAACTGCATTTGTAAGAAGAAATTACATTACATTCAAAACACATAGAAAATCAATCAAATTGTTCACTAATCAAACAACACAAAACTAAAAAAAATTAATATAATTAACGTTTTCTTGATTTAAGTCGGCTGTTGAATGAATATTTCTCTTTTTATAACCTTTCTTTACTATTGTGCTAAGAAAATCCACAGAAAACGTGTAATTTTACAAAATTCAAATCAAAAAATCTTTCAAATCCCGCCCATTTGTATATTGTCTAAGCAGGTTACAACTCAATTAACTCACACAACAATATAGGAATCTCGGCGTTGAATATACTCAAAACCAGGTTTTAATTTCGTAAGGGGAGGGTCACCTTGCACTTTCCGCCCATCTCGGTTCGAAATACTCTAAAACCGGTTTTAATTTCATATGGGAAGGGTCACGCCCACTTTCCGCCCATCTTTGCATAACTTTTTACACTGGATCAACTCACATACAATTTCAGCACTCTAGGTCTGTGCACCTACTTACCATATTCGATAATATGTTTTAACTTCGTACCACTTTCCCAATACCGTCCATTTTTGGCACAACTACGCAGGTTTATGCTAGATGTACTCACACAAAATTTCAGTATTGTATCTGCCATAGAACGGAATATATTCGAAAATGGGTTTTAACTTCGTATGAGAGGTCCCACGCCCATTTTTCCATTACCGCCCATTTTTGGCACAACTTCGCACATTGATACTAGATGCACTTACACAAAATTACAGCACTCTAGGTGTAATACAACTAACAATATTCAATAATAGGTTTTAACTTCGTATGGGAGGTGCCACGCCCACTTTTCCATTACCGCCCATTTTTGTTGACTAACAATTAGTGAACTTTGACAAAAATTCAAGACTCTAGCTGCAACAGTATTCTGAATATGCTAATTTATAAAAAAAAAAAAAACAAATAATTCCCCAATTTGTGTGGGAGGTGCCACGCCCACTGACACAATCAAAAATGTATGTATCCTATTTTCACCACCGGTTCAGCATCAATATACAGGGTGATTTTTTAAGAGCTTGATAACTTTTTTTTAAAAAAAAACGCATAAAATTTGCAAAATCTCATCGGTTCTTTATTTGAAACGTTAGATTGGTCCATGACATTTACTTTTTGAAGATAATTTCATTTAAATGTTGACCGCGGCTGCGCCTCAAGTGGTCCATCCGCTTAGTCCAATTTTGGCATTTCCACGTTTTTGAGTAACAGAGGCCCAATTGCTGCGAACGGCGACGAATCGATAATTGATGGTCATCATTAACATTGGCCGATACAGCTGCGATATTTTCTTCAGTTCGTACTCTACGTAAGCGTCTTGGTGGTTTAATGTCCAACAATGTAAATTTGGTGCGAAATTTAGTCACAATAGCCCGAATAGCCGCTTCAGTGGGTCGATTAAACTGACCATAAAATGGAAGCGTGCGATGAACTTTCTTAACAGAGCACGCATTTTGATAATAAAATTCAATGATTTGCAAGCGTTGCTCGTTAGTAAGTCTATTCATGATGAAATGTCAAAGCATACTGAGCATCTTTCTCTTTGACACCATGTCTGAAATCCCACGTGATCTGTCAAATACTAATGCATGAAAATCCTAACCTCAAAAAAATCACTCTTTACTATGAAAATTTCAAGAAGATCGGTTCAGTAGTTTAGGCTGCTATAGAGAACAAACAAACATACAAACTTACAAACACAGATTAATTTTTATATATGATCTTATGATCTTATAAATAATGCAAATAAATATTATATTAAATTAGTATTAAATAATAATTAATTTTACTGATATTATGTAGTATTGAAATTTAATAGAAAATTGAATAAATGAAATACATTACAAAGGAAATTCTGCAAAATAAATAGTGTATGAAGGCTATATCAAAACAAGAACACATGTAGTCCACTTTCATTTTAGCCGTTTCTAGTTCAAATATAATACGATCTTGAAAATTTTATAAAATGTACGATCTTTACCTGTAGGGTAAATTAAATGGATATTTGTAGGGAGGCTATATCTAAATCTGAACCGATTTTCTCCATATTAAATAGCGATTGGCACAAAAAATTACTTCTTCAAAATTTCATGGCAATCAGACCACAAATGCGACATGTAATGTGCGAACAAACTTTAGATGGACAGCACACGGCGGACAACAGACATCGTTAATCGCCTCAGCTGATGATTCGGTCGGCTAAACCGACTTATATATACCCTCACTCTCAGAGAAAATATATACGAAGTTATAAGGAATTAAATTTTACTAAGGGCAGGATAATTTGTTTGGAAGATTCTAGAAGGTTCTTGGCACATGGTCCCAGCTTCCATATTTATAAAACAATTGTAAAAACGTGTTCAAATATCAACTCTTAGTGGATTCCATGTACCAGTATAGAAGTTATAAACGATTTTATATTACCTAGGGTAGAGACAATAGTGTGGGAGGTCCAATAAGGGAAGACTAAAGATAAAATATTTTTTAGGTTCAAAGTAATTATTATTTATTTTCAAATACCAAATTGCAAATGATTTTGGCAGAAGGGGTGTGGCAATATCGCCCATATTCCATGCGAATGTAACATCTATAAAAGCATTGCTAAATATTAAATTTCACAGTAATCCTATCGCCTGTATATAATTTAAAATACCTTTAATATTACATTACTTGAATATAAAAACATTATCAAATACCCAAATAAAGCTGATTCCGAATATCCGTGAGGAAGTTACATTATTTTTAATTTAACATACGATTTTGGGTCATTTGTGTGGGAGGTACCTGAAGGGTCGTGGAAATCTCGTCCATCTTCGAACTTAAGCTAAGTTTTGTGCAAAGTTTGAATTGATTCCTCAGCTCCTTTCGAGAGTTATCGTGTACACCAGCCAGACAGACGAACGGACAAACTTAAAAAGTCGTGAAACGGATTCGGTCCAAACATATTTAGGGTCTTAAGTCACTACTACTCTGTAGAGTGAGGGTATAAAAAGTGGGTCTAGCACGATTATTTCTTGGAGTTACAAACATTTGGTTTGTGCGTTTTATATTCTCGCATATCTTACTTCAATAATAATGTGTATGCATTTTTATACCCTACACCACTTCGTGGACTAGGATATTATAAGTTAGTTTTCCGCCAAATGTTTGTAACACCAAGAAAGCTAGACCTACCTTTAAGTATACGGATCGGCTTAGAATCACCAGCTGAATCGATTTAACGATGTCTGTTGTAATCCAATTGTGATGAAATTTGGCAGAAGTTACTTTTTTCGCCAAGGACGATGGTATTGAATTTGGAGGAAATCGGTTCAGATTTAGATATAGCCTCCATACAAATATCCCTATAATTTACACCATTACTGCTCTAGAGTACACATTTTACTTGGGATCATGACAAAATTTTCAGGACCCTGTTATATTTGAACTAGAAACAACTCACGGGAAAGTGGACCACATGGGTCTATGTTTTGATATAGCCCCCATACAAATGTACCTCCGATTTACAATATTACTGCTGTAAAATGTACATTTTACATAGGATCTTGATCAAATTTTCCACACAATGTTACATTTATACTAGAAAAAACGATTTTTGAAAGGCAGCTATATTGGTCAATGTTTTGGTATAATCCCCATACAAATGGCCCCCCAGTTTACACTATTATCGCTCTAGAACGCACATCTTACATTGGATCTTGATAAAATTTTGCAGATCATGTTATATTTCAAAAAGAATGTCTATAATGATCTATAAAGGACCACTTTTTAATGTAGCGCCCTTACAAATGGACCCCATTTTAATTATTACCTCTCTAGGACCCACATTTTACATCGGAAGTTTTTCCAATTTTGCAGATTATATTATATTTCAACTGAGACTACGTACTGTGAAAGTCAAATATATGGGTCCATATTTTGGTATAACCCCCATACACATTAGGCCCCCATTCTACTCTAATACAGGTCTAGAACCCATATCGTACATTGGATCTCGATACAATTTTACATATCATGTCATATTTCAACTAAGAATTCCAACTTGAAAGTGATCTGGAAACACTTTTTAATGTAGCTCCCTTACAAATTGACCCATTTTAATTTTTACTCCTCAAGGACGCAAATTTTACATCCGAATTTTTTTTATTTTGCTGTTTATATTAAATTCGGTAAAAAAGTGAAATTGGGAAGGATTTTTGCATCCTGTAAATGTATGTGTTTGACAAAAAATGTTAAATCGGAAAGGACATTTGTATGGGGGTATATTGAAACCTGGAACGATGTGACCCGCTTTCACCATGTCTGTTTATTGGTGAAATATAATATGTAAAATTTGGCCAAAATCGGTTAAACATTCGGGAGCAAAATTTGTATGAGGGCTATATCTAAATCTGAACCTATCTTACCCACTTTCACCATAGATGTTTCTAGTTCGATTATAAGATGTTGTGCAATTTTAAAGAAAAACGGGTACAATGTGTGGATTTTAGAGCGGAAAAAGTGAAATCGGGAGCGACATTTGTATGGGGGATATATCTAAATCTGAACCGATCTTACCCAATGCAAAAGCATACGTATTTCTAGTTGGATTATAAGATGTTCTGCAATATTTAAAGAAAATCGGTTACAATATGTCGTTTCTAAAGCGGAAAAAGTGACTAAAGATGAATTTATAATACACTGTATAATTTATATGATCTACATAAAATTGCTACCATGAAACACATGGATTTAGTAATAAAAGCGAGGTATATACGCAGGTGGTGGTGTAGGATTTCCTTACTTGTTTTAAATATATATTTTATGTTAGCTAATAAAAAAAATTTTGTGTTTTATTTTTTCGTTTGAACAAAAAATGTTTAGAAACAGTTTAATTTTTGGCGGTTTCTATATGAACGTCGAATTAGGAACGATTATTGTAGAAAATTACTTAAATGCCCTAAATGTTAGACGTATTGGGTGTATTTTCAGTCCTTATTAGCGAAAACATTTCCCAAACCCACATTAAAATACTCCAAATAATTAGGGTTATATTATGTCCTGATTATTCTAGAGTCTAGACCGATATCGGTCATTTACAATCCCAACCGATCTGCAACTATTGGACGTATTCTCAGAAAAATTGCAACTTCAACAGGTCCCATCATGTCCTTTGTCGGTGATTTTATCTCTACAACACAAGAATATCTGCCTGTGCAATTAAATTCAATTCCAAAAAACTCAGTAAACAAGTCTGAATTATATCGAACCTATTTTCAACATGCTAATATACGTTGATCTGATTACTAACCGAGACAAAATGGTAATACACAAAAGAACCGACGATAAAGACAACAATTCATTACGCCGAGATTCATTTATCCCTTGAATCCACATGGAAATTCGGTCATTGGCCGTGGATGGCTGGCTACCTTTGGCATACTTCATTGTTGATGGAGCACAGAGAAATTGTTGCACCCTTTCCTTCTGCTTGGCAGCCTCGCCAAATGTCTATGAATATAAATGAGAAATCACAATAAAATCATTTGAGCCCATTAGCATTGTTTCTTTCATTGCAGACTCTCGCCAGCTCAGTATCTCTATCCTTGAATTTTGTATGAAGCTGTGACGCAGCAACCGTCCCGTATCCGGTATTTACATAAGAAGGAACGTTGTGAGTGCTCCGAGTCAATCTCAGACAATTCTCATTACACAGAAACGGATGTTTCGTTACGAATCTGCTCACGTATGCAGAAAATATACGCATGAATATATCACAGTATGTACAGTGAGTGTTGAAGGAAATCGTACAGTAACAACTTATTGCATTGAAAAATTGACACGGAATATTGATACTACATAAAAGCATAAATTATATATATTCTGGGTTGTGATAAAATTCTAAGAAGATATAGCCTCATCCGTCTGTGCAAAAGGGGATAAAAATGGTACCAATCAAATTACAATAGCGAGAGCGTGAAATTATAAATTTATAAATACCTATAATGCGTAGACTTTTAAAATAAGTGCAAATTTCGAAAATCGTATTTTAAAGGGGATGAACTGCTTTTAAAATTATATCGTTCGGAATCCTTCATTATTGTACCCTCCACCACCAGGATGGGTGTATACTAACTTTGTCATTCCGTTTGTAACACCATGGAATATGGACCTGGGACCTTATAAAGTATATATATATTCTTGATCGTCATAAAATTCTAAGACGTCCGTCCGTCAGTCCGTCTGTTGAACGCACGAAAGAGCTAAGACGTCAAAATTGTGCATGAAAACGTCTTACAGTTGTAGATCGGTTGGAATTCAAAGTGGGCGAAATCGGGCCACAGGGAAAAGTTTTTCCCTCACAAGGACTGAAAATGCACCTAATATGTAGACTATTTCAGCATGATTTTTAAATATGTCTGCTTATATTTACTTGATATTGGGTATGCGCATTCCCCCTATAACAAAAAATTGTTTTTTATTTGTAGGGGGTAAATTGGGGCAAAAAGGGATAAAAATGGTACCTATCAAGCGACAAAAGCTAGAAACGAGAAATTCGGTTTGTACATTACTCTAATTGAGTAAAAAAGTACTCTTTACAAATTTGTACTTTTATGGGGTAAATGAGGAATAGGGGGATAAAGATGGTACCAACTAAACGGTTGCATCTAGAATAATAAAATTCGGTATAAATAGGAAAAAAGGGGTTAAATAGGAAAAAGGGATACAAATTGTACCAACAAAATGACCGCATAGACACGAAAAATAAAAAGTTAGTTTTTTTCTAAATTCGTACTTTTAAGGGATACAATGGCAACAGAGGGATAAAAATAGTACCAACTAAACAGCTACAGCTAGAATGATGAAATTCGGTGTGAACATCCCTCTAATTGCGTAGAGACGTAAAATAAAGAGATTTTAGAAAGTTGTACTTATAAGGGGGAAAATGGGATAAAAATGGTACCAACCAATTTGCGGCAGCTAGAATGAATTTTTGTGAAAGTTCACTAATTGTTAGTCTGCACAGTTTTGCCAAAAATGGGCGGTATTGGAAAAGTGGGCGTGGCACATCCCATACGAAGTTAAAACCTATTATTGAATATTGTCAGTTCTATGACACCTAGAGTGCTGAAATTTTGTGTAAGTGCATCAATGCACCATCAATGTGCATAGTTGTGCCAAAAATGGGCGGGATTGGACAAATGGGCGTGGCACCTCCCATACGAAGCTAACACGTATTATTGAATATTATCAGTTCTATGACACCTAGAGTGCTGAAATTTTGTGTAAGTGCATATAGCATCAATTGGCGTAGTTGTGCCAAAAATGGGCGGTATTGGGAAAGTGGGCGTGGAACCTCCCACACAAAGTTAAAACCTATTATTGAATATTGCCAGTTCTATGACACCTAGAGTGCTGAAATTTTATGTAAGTGCATCTAGCATCAATGTGCGTAGTTGTGCCAAAAATGGGTGGTATTGGTAAAGTGGGTGTGGCACCTCCCATACGAAGTTATAGCCCATTTTCGAATATATTCAGTTTTATGACAGGTACAATACTGACATTTTGTGTGAGTGCGTCTAGAAGCAATATGCGTAGTTGTGCCAAAAATTGGCAGTATTGGAAAAGTGGGTGTGGCACTTCCCATACGAAGTTATAACCCATTTTCGAATATATCCCGTTCTATGACAGATGCAATACTGAAATTTTGTGTGAGTGCGTCTAGCATCAATAAGGGTAGTTGTGTCAAAAAATTGCGGTATTGGAAAAGTGGGCGTGGTACCTCACACACAAAGTTAAAACCTATTATTGAATATTGTCAGTTCAATGACACCTTTTGAAATTTTGCGTAAATGTTGTGTAACTTTAAACTTATTATTGAATATATTCAGTTTTATAACAGGTACAATACTGAATGGGCGGTAGTGGGAGTGGTACTTCACATACGAAGTTAAAACCTATTATTGAATATTGTCAGTTCTATAAAACCTAGAGTGCTGAATAGATCTAGTGTAAATAGTTGTGCAAATATGGGCGGAAATTGGGCTTGGCCCTACCAATATGAAATTAAAACCGGTTTTAGAGTATATTCGACACCGAGATGGGCGGATAGTATCCCTGACCCTTCCCATACGAAATTAAAACATGTTTTAGAGTATATTCGACCCCGAGATTCCTATATTGTTATACGAATGGGCGGGATTTGAAAGATGTGGAAATTTTGATTTGAATTTTGTAAAATTACAAGAAAACGGAAATTATATTAATTTTTTAGTTTTTGTGTTGTTTGATTAGTGAACAATTTGATTGACTTTCTATGTGTTTTGAATGTAGTACATTCGAATTCCAGCTATTCGATTAAGTATGTTCTTCTTACGTAGGAAGTTTTTTGTTTTGGTAATGAAAAGGAGGAGAATGACACTCAACCTAAAATCAATTTTATTTTTGACATTTCTTCCTTTATTCGCCGTACTTGAATATTTTCCATGGAACATATCCATTTCTTTTGTATCTCAGGGAAGTACCTTGAGTGGTACATATAATACCGATCACAAGAAAAAACAATATGATTTTTATTTCCGTTTGTTTTTCTGCCTAGCGAAGCGGGCGGGGGTTCAGCTAGTAAAGTATAAAAGTACTACGTGATTTGAAATAATACAAATTTTTAAATTTATTTATAATGTTTTTTTTAATATTTTTATTTCTCTTGGTTTGGCTATATTAAAAAAATTATATTTTCCTATGATGTTACAGCATTTCTGCGAAAATCGACAGCCTCTATGGTATGCAACCTATGGTGGATGGTATATAAAGTTTTCGTTGCTTGTCCACTTGAACGGCATCACTGTACGATTGTGGGTGACACCCACTGTATGTGTGCACACACACACAAATATACCACTTGATACATTCTCTGCAACATTTAACATTTAGCACAATGAAAAGTATAATGAAAATAACAAAAAATACTTTCGACTGGAATTGTTGTGTGCCCCCCCTCCCCCCACATCCTCCTACTCCAGTCAGTAGTCATCATTGCCATAAGACAATTACTGCGTACTCACGCACACACACACAAACACACGCAGTACAATAAAAATGGGTCACACACATACCACAAAATTTAAATGCATAAATTGTCCAAAAGAAAACTTCAAATGTAGAATGGCCATCATTTTTGAGGAAAGAATGTGCCTCTGCTGTCTGTCTGCTGGTGAGTGAGTGAGGTGGTGGTGTGGTTGTGGTGGCTCGCCATCAAAACCACCAACATATGCGCATACATATACACACACACGCCCACCCAACGACGACAATAGAACACATCAGCCGCCAGCGGCAACAAACAGGTAACCGTCATTAGTGCCTCTCTGCAGGCAATGCCACTTTCAGCGAAATACGGACAACAGCGGCAATGGCAACAGGCACGACACGATACGACAACAACAGCAGCAGCAAAAGAGCCACGGATCGTGCCGGGCCGCAACACCATACGAAAGAAAATACTGTCGGATACGTGAAAAAATCCATTAATGTAAAAGCGAAATTGGTAAAAAGATCCAACCGCCGAACCACAAATTCAGCTAAAATATAACACGGCACATTTTAAAAACACCGGCCACGAACACAACCAGCTAAAGCTACAACGACACCAAAACACGTATGGAAAACAGTAGTGGAAGTAGTCTGCAGCGAACATGGGTGGCACTACACATATGCGCCAGGGAATGCCAGGGATGTCTAGATTTAGTGCAATAATGACATGTCTAGTTAAAGGTTAAAATGTCTCAACAGGGATTTAAACATGGTAATCTTTTCACGATAGTCGCCTGCTCTACCCACTGAACGACATTAAGTGATGGGAGATGTTCGAAATTTGCTTGCGAGGGTATCTGTCTGACCATCCACCATATGATGTGGATATACGAAAATTGCCTATGTGCTCATAGGATACTGATTTTTTTGTATATTTAGAATCTCCGTAGTTGAATCTGGCAATTGTCCACAAAGTGAGACAAATGGTCATTGGAAAGATAACGTGTAATTCTAATCCTTAAAAGATCCTTAGAAAAATCGTAAAATGGTCAGTTTACAAAATAGGAAAAAATGGGAATAGAAAAATCTACAGTTAATGAAATATTTAATCCAATATTATTCAGACAGCCGATATGTCAAAAAACTTTAAATTTGGTTACCTCAAAACTCACAAAAAAATATAGGCTGTTATTCTATTGAGTGGACGAAATATATATTTTTCATCGTGATAAAATTCTAAGACTGTGTAGCCAGGATCTCCAAATATTCCGGGAATACTTCTAGTAGTTGTAAATCGGGTGGGATTCAAAATCGGACTAGCGGACAATTTTCCTCAAAAAAAAACGCCTAATATTTCGAATATTTACGCAAATTTGTTGAAGATTTTTTCTTTGTATTTACTTGATTCTTGGCAAGTTCAACACATTTATAGCGTGAACGTGCACCATAAAGTGATTCATACTTTTAGAAGGTGAAATGTGGCAATAAGGGATAAAAATGGTACCAGTGAAATGATCCCCGTAATCGAGAGAAATTCGTACCAAATGGATACAGGTAGAATCCTCCTCTGACTGTATACACGTGAAAAAGACAAGAAATATTCGAAATATGTATTTTTAGGGGTAAATGGGAGAAAGGGGATTAAAATGGTACAAATCAAACCGCTACAGCTAGAATAAAGAAACTCACTGCTGTCTAGACTCGGTACATTCCTATTCATGCTTTTAGGATCACAATGCGATAACTTTGGTACCGAACAAATGGCTGGCGTAGACACGGAATTTTTGTAAATGTGTAGTTTTCGGGAAAGGATGTATATCTCAAAAACTACTAAAAACCCAAAATGTACAGAGTATTTAGGGAACAGATGTAGCTATTTGATGCGTAAAAGTTAAAAACTAAAATGGGGATTATTTTAAAAGTATTTTAATTTTTTATTGGATTTTTTTCTTCAAAAAATATGTTTTTTAATTTTATATATTCCGCATAAACTAATCTGTCAAACAACAAAAGATATGACTAGTTTTACTTCAAAATATGTTTAATACTGATGTGCGGGTTGTCATAGTTTGTAAAATTATTAAGAATAAGACGTTCACTAATTTTCATCAAAATCGGAAGACCTCCGAACATTTATCGTTGCTTTAACATACAATTCTCAGAAACTACTCTGAAATTTACCCAGAGTGTACAGAATACATGTAACAATGTTTTCAGAAAAAATTACAATAATAAAATATTGTTCTGCAATAAATTGGAAAATACAGGTTCCTTCGAGCTTCCAGCTCAAATAATTAAAATCAAAGGAGCATTCATAAAAAATTAAATATATTATTATTTTTAAATTCTTATTGTAAAAAAATAATATTTTTTGGAATTAAATTAATTTTGATAAATCAACAAGGAAATGTCTAAAATATCATCTTCGTCAAAATATCATAAAGGTGTAGCTCATGCAAAATCATGGTCCTCAACCAGCTGTTATACACAGTATTTTCTACTATCACTTTGAAAATAGGGGAAATCGGCGCAGATGGAATTTTACCACGACCCAGAATATTATATTTTATGGTGAATATTTTAAGGCATAACAAACGGAATAACAAAATCAATATGCACTAAATATTTTTTATTTTTTTTTTTTTTTCATTTTTATTACTGCTGGCCACTGCTTCAGAATATTTTTAGCACTGAATGATGGTGACAAAATGATAGAACGAATAGAATTTTTAGAATAAATTAAAAAAAGCACTATACATGAAAATTTTTCTTTTAGATTTTCTTATTCTGTATGCCTCAATATACAAAAAATGTTTAGACTAAAAACTACGTTTAAAAGTTTATATCTAAGTTCAAGTTTCTGATCTTTGGCTCATTATATGTAATACTAGCTGAACCCCCGCCCGCTTCATCAGGCAGAAAAACAGACGGAAATTAAAATCAGGTTTCATATTGTTTTTTCTTGTGATCGGTATTATATGTACCAATTATAATAAAGGTACTTCCCTGAGATACTAAAAAAATGGATATTTTCCATGGAGAATATTGAAGATCAGAATTTTAGTTTAGTTTAGAATTGTCAAAAGTCAATTTGATTTTTGGTTGAGTGTTAATCTCCTCCTTTCCATTACCAAATCAAAATACTCCATAAACTGGAATTCGAATATACTACATTCAAAACACATAGAAAGTGTATCAAATTGTACACTAATCAAACAACACAAAAACTAAAAAAATAATATAATTTCTGTTTTCTTGACTTTTTTTGTAACCTTTCTTTACTATTGTGCTAAGAAAATCCAAAGAAAACGTGAAATTTTAAAAAAATTTAAAACAAAAATTCCCCATCTTTCAAATCCCGCCCACTTGTATCTTTATTAAGCAGTTTACAACTAAATTAACTCAACAACTATATAGGAATCTCGGTGTCGAATATATTATAAAAGAGGTTTTAATTTCATTTGGGAAGGGTCACGCCCACTTTCCGCTCATCTCTGCACAACTATTTACACAAATTTTCAGCACTCTTGGTGTTATAGAACTGACAGTATTCGATAATAAGTTTTAACTTCGTATGGGAGGTGCCACGCCCACTTATCCAATACCGCCCATTTTTGGCACAACTATGCACATTGATGCTAGATGCACTTACACAAAATTACAGCACTCTAGGTGTCATAGAACCGACAATATTCAATAATAGGTTTTAACTTCGTATGGGAGGTGCCACGCCCACTTTTCCAATACCGCCTATTTTTGACACAGCTATGCACATTGATGCTAGATGCACTTACACAAAATTACAGCACTCTAGGTGTCATAGAACCGACAATATTCAATAATAGGTTTTAACTTCGCATGTGAGATGCCACGCCCACTTTTCCAATACCGCCCATTTTTGGCACAACTATGCACATTGATGCTAGATGCACTTACACAAAATTACAGCACTCTAGGTGTCATACAACCGACAATATTCAATAATAGGTTTTAACTTCGCATGTGAGGTGCCACGCCCACTTTTCCAATACCGCCCATTTTTGGCACAACTACGCATGTTTATGCTAGATGCACTTACACAAAATTACAGCACTCTAGCTGTCATAGAACTGACAATATTCAATAATAGGTTTTAACTTCGTATGGGAGGTGCCACGCCCACTTTTCCAATACCGCCCCTTTCTGACACAGCTATGCACATTGATGCTAGATGCACTTACACAAAATTAGAGCACTCTAGGTGTCATAGAACTGACAATATTCAATAATAGGTTTTAACTTCGTATGGGAGGTGCCACGCCCACTTTTCCAATACCGCCCTTTTTTGACACAACTGTGCAGACTAATAATTAATGTACCTTCACAAAAATGCAAGACTCTAGCTGAAACAGTATTCTGAATATGCTAATTTACAAAAAAACGAATAAATCCCCAAATTGTGTGGGAGGTGCCACGCCCACTTAAAATTTCAAAAAATTATATAGCCTATGTTCACCACCGGTTCAGCATGAACATACTGTGAAAATTTCCAGAAGATCGGTTCAGTAGTTTAGGCTGCTATAAGGAACATACAAACAAACATACAAACACAGATTCATTTTTATATATATAGATGGTACCACGTTATCCATTTACTTTAGGTAGATGGTGTGTTTCGAATATTTATGTAAAACATAGCGAAGGACCCTCTACCTCTGCGAAGAATATAACCGTTGGTAGATTCTAGATAACATGCTAACTTTAGACAAAATGGATAATATTTTCTAACAAAATGTGACACGTAATATTTGGCGAAAAATGAGCGGAATACACCTCCTACCTAAAGCGTAAAGGTAATATGGTTCTCTCCCTTACTTTACAGAGTTTTAAAACACCGATGAACGTATACTTCTTTGTCTCCGATTTACAATATTACTGCTCTAAAATGCACATTTTACATCGGATCTTGATCAAATTTCCCACACAATGTTACATTTAGACTAGAAACACCTATTTTGAAAACCAGCTATATAGGTCAATGTTTTGGTATAGCCCCCATACTAATGGGCCCCAGTTTACACTATTATCGCTCTAGAACCCGCATCTTACATTGGATATTGATAAAATTTTGCAGATCATGCTATACTCCGACTAAGGATACCTACTAGGAAAATGGTCTATAGGAGGCCACTTTTTAAAGTAGTGGCCTTACAAATGGCCCCCATTTTTAGTATTACCCCTCCATGACCAACATTTTACATCGGAAGCTTTTCAAAATTTTGCAGATCATTTCATCTATTTCAACTAGGAATACCTACCATGAAAGTCAAATATATGTGTCTATATTTTTGCGCAATCCCCGTACATTAGCAATTACATTTAACATGACACGTACATTTACACTATTACGGCTTCAGAACCTATATTTCCACTGCGAATGCGTAAAGGGAACTATAATGTCCTATGTTATGCTACAGATAATATTATATTTACTCTCGGAATACCTACGAAAGTTGGGTCATAAGAGTCAATGTTTCCAAATACAACTGTCCGACCAATTTTCAATATTATCGTTTTAAATCCTACGTATTTTCTACATCACGTTATATTTCAGTTAAGAACACTCACAAGGAAAGGTGGAGCATTACGCAAAGAAATTGCCAACGCTCATTATCAGCTTCTGATTTGTTTACATAACACTTCAGATTCAACTTATTACAGCCAATCAATTTTGCCATATTCGATAAATTCGATACTGTATTATTTATCACCTCATAAAACACCTGGATTTAGTAATCAAAACCAGGTATATACGCCGGGAGCGGTGTAGGGTATCATAAGTCGGCCCCGTCCAACTTTAACCTTTCCTTACTTGTTTTATTTTTTGTTTGTATTGGAAACTTCAGTATAAATTATTAGTATTTATGAAACAATTTCATAAAATTAATGAAGATTCTTTATAAAATCTATGAAAAATAATGCATTTTTATGACAAAAGTACTTCGAATGAGGAACAGTTTCTAAGAAATGTTTCATAAATTCTATGAAACGTTTCATTGATTTGTGCTTTATGCAACATGTTTCCTACATTTTATGAAATTTTTATTTGGCGACTTTTTATTGAAAATTCTCACTGAGGTTAAGACAATACCATAAATATTATGAAGATAATTCCTTCAGTGCACTGTTTACTGTATTAAAAGGTGAAATAAATGTCTCAAATATTTAAAAAATCCAGCTATAATTATACCCTACACCACTACGTGGTCTAGGGTATTATAAGTTAGTTTCGCGCCAAATGTTTGTAACACCAAGAAATAATCGAGCTAGACCCACCTTTAAGTATACCGATCGGCTTAGAATCACCAGCTGAGTCGATTTAACGATGTCTGTCTGTCCGTCTGTCAGTCTGTCCGCCTGTCCGTCTGTCCGCCCGTCCGTCCGTCCGTCCGTCCGTCCGTCTGCTGTCCATCTAAGCTTGTTCGCACTCTACAGGTCGCAATTGTTGTCCGATTGTCATGAAACTTGGTTGAAGTTATTTTTTCTGGCCAAGGACTATTGGTATTGAATTTGGAGGAAATCGGTTCAGATTTAGATATAGCCCCCATACAAATGTCGCTCCCGATTTGACTTTTTGCGCTCTAAAATCCACATATTGTACCCGATTTTCTTTACGTTTGGTACAACATCTTATAATCCAACTAGAAACACCTATGCTGAAATTGGGTAAGATCGGTTCAGATTTAGATATAGCCCCTATACAAATGTCGCTACCTATTTCACTTTTTCCGCTCTAGAAACCACACATTGTACCTGATTTTATTTAAATTTGGCAGAACATCTTATAATCCAACTAGAAACACGTATGCAAAAATTGGGTAAGATCGGTTCAGATTTAGATATAGCCCCCATACAAATGTCGCTCCCGATTTGACATTTTTCGCTCTAGAAACGACATATTGTACCCGATTTTCCTTAAATTTTGCAGAACATCTTATAATCGAACTAGAAACACGTATACAAAAATTGGGTAAGATCGGTTCAGATTTAGATATAGCCCCCATACATATGTCGCTCCCGATTTGACATTTTCCGCTCTAGAAACGACATATTGTACCCGATTTTCTTTAAATTTTGCAGAACATCTTATAATCGAACTAGAAACACGTATGCAAAAATTGGGTAAGATCGGTTAAGATTTAGATATAGCCCCCATACATATGTCGCTCCCGATTTGACATTTTCCGCTCTAGAAACGACATATTGTACCCGATTTTCTTTAAATTTTGCAGAACATCTTATAATCCAACTAGAAACACGTATGCAAAAATTGGGTAAGATCGGTTAAGATTTAGATATAGCCCCCATACATATGTCGCTCCCGATTTGACATTTTCCGCTCTAGAAACGACATATTGTACCCGATTTTCTTTAAATTTTGCAGAACATCTTATAATCCAACTAGAAACACGTATGCAAAAATTGGGTAAGATCGATTCAGATTTAGATATAGCCCCCATACAAATGTCGCTCCCGATTTGACATTTTCCGCTCTAAAATCCACATATTGTACCCGATTTTCTTTAAAATTGGCACAACATCTTATAATCGAACTAGAAACACGTATGCAAAAATTGGGTAAGATCGGTTCAGATTAAGATATAGCCCCCATACATATGTCGCTCCCGATTTAACATTTTCCGCTCTAGAAACGACATATTGCAGAACATCTTATAATCCAACTAGAAACACGTATGCAAAAATTGGGAAAGATCGGTTCAGATTTAGATATAGCCCCCATACATATGTCGCTCCGGAATGTTTAACCGATTTTGGCCAAATTTTACATATTATATTTCACCAATAAACAGACATGGTGAAAGCGGGTCACATCGTTCCAGGTTTCAATATACCCCCATACAAATGTCCTTTCCGATTTAACATTTTTTGTCAAACACATACATTTACAGGATGCAAAAATCCTTCCCGAATTCAATTTTTCACCGAATTGAATTGTAATGTGATAGAAAGTCCGTCCGTCTTTAGCCTTTCCTTGCTTGTTTGGGAGATGCCCATATGTTCATACTTTGGTATAACCCAAATGGGGCCCAATCTGATCTATTACAGCTCTAGAAACTACATCTTACATCGTATCTTCATCAAATTTTGCAGATCATGATCTTTTTCAACTAGGAATACCTACAGTGAATGAGAAATATATAGGCCCAGGTTTTGGACCAGGCCCAAAATGTTGTTATCGGCCCCCTTTTGAAATGTCGGTCCGATTCATCCTATCACTACTGTATAATTTGTATTTGTCTGTACAATATACGTTAAATATGACTAAAGATGAATTTATAGTAACTGTATAATTTTTATGAACTACATAAAATTGCTTCCATGAAATACGTGGGTTTAGTAATCAAAGCGAGATACATACGAGGGAGTGGTGTAGGGTATTATATAGTCGGCCCCGCCCGACTTTAGCCTTTCCTTACTTGTTTTTAAAATGTAGTATTGTTTCTCATTGACATTGAATTCCAAAAAAACTGATTTTTTAAAAACACTTAATTTGTTGTAGCTTTGTGAAATTTCCCTAATATCTCGTCCCATATTCAATTGATTTGAATTAATTATTATCTGTTTCCTACGATGCAATGATTGATTTTTGTGAAAGAAGTGTGGAGAAGGACCAACTCAACCCACATCAATGGTTTGTAGGGTATAATGAAAATGTTTGTGCATGTTCAGCAAAAGTGTTCGCATTTCGGTAAACGTTTTGTCTCTGTGTGGGTGGTACATTCATTCACGCACATGTGCCCGTGCAGGCGTACAGGTGAATGGGTGAATGTGTACATGTATTTATACATATGTATGTATGGATATATATGGACACACTTAAACATACATGTGTAGCATGAATGAGAACCACTAGAACACCCAAATGAACGGGACAAATGAATATATGTCCATTGACCAAATCCACATGCACGACGCTCGCTACGCTCATCCACAACACGAACACATTCACACACACCCACCCACCCACAAGCATCCGTCCATCCATCCGTTGCCTTATACGCGCCATTCAGAGTCCGTGACAATGACAGTGAAGGCAACAGTGACAGCAACAACGAGTTGGCCAACAGCGCTCGGCGACAACAACAACGACATGTGCGGTTTCAATTGAAGCCTAATTTATTCATTTGAATTATTCGTGTTCACCAAAATAAAAACAGTTTCTGGCTCATTTTGAAAATTTTGTTGTTGGTGGTGGTTTAAACAAAAACGAAAAGCATTTCATAGACATTCATTTGTATCACAATTATTGACATTTGGCACAAAAACTGTTCATTCATTCAGGATGGGGAATGTAACGAAAGTTCACATTCGATTTAAAGCATCCTCCGAAAATTTTAATAGACAAGTAGGGTTTGGGGTTCGGGAATGCCCGAATCGTTTTTCCCGGGAATTCCCGTCCAAATTTTTTCGGGAAATTTTAAATTTCCCGGGAATACGGGAAATATTAAAAAAATATTTTATTGATTATTTTGAGCACTAATTTAGTTATACCATATAAAAGGAAAATTTCAAAAACCAGATAGGGGAATACACAATTTTTGTGAATATATTTGCAAGATTTTTATCGTGAAGCATCATACTAACAATACTATGGCTGACATTAAATTACTTGTTTTCCAAAAAAATCGACGAAAAAAAGGTGAAAATCTTCTCAAAGAAGAATTTACTTCACATGTGAAACCAGTAAGAAATGGTCTAAAATAGGGATGCAATTTTAAAATTGTTCACTTTCAAGAGAAATCTAATATGAATAGAAATATTTAAATGACAATTTGTGAGAAATTAGTCTTTAGCACTATTTCAATGTTTTTATTTTTTATGAATTTATTTAATTAATATTAACATTTTTAATGTATCTATTGTTTCTGCAGTTTAGACTATTTTTCCTCTTTTTCTGTAATATATTTTCCTCTCTAGACGAATGAATCTTCTGAATTAAACATTCTCAGTCACACAAGTTCTTTGTTTCCTTAAACACGTTTTTTAATTTTAAATCTAGTGTAGGTGTCAGTCTGTTGTGCTTGTGATATAAATGCTGATTTAACCCTAAAAACTAATGTTATTTTCATTTATTAATTTTCATTTCAATTATTTTCGCAATAACTACTACAATAATAAAAAAATATTTATTTTTAAATTATTATTATTTTGTTCTGTTCATCCCTATCCCTTGTGCAATATAGTTTTATTAAGGATTGCATTCATATTGAAAATTATCAAAAATGTACGAAATCCTTTAAATAGTATACACGGACGTGTACGGAGTACTTTCATGGGTTAAAAAAGCACGCCAATGTTGATATTTTAAAATATATTGGACGCACCTAAAATAAATTATGTTTTCCCGGGAATTCCCGGGAATGAAACTTTTCATTCCCGTTTTCCCGGGAAATGAAAAAAGTCCGTGAAACCCCAAACCCTATAGACAAGACTATAGACAAGACTACGGGAATGCTCCACGTAAACCAATCTAAACGCTTTAGGAATTTATTATACTATTAGGTTTGACAATAAATATTGAAACCAAATTTTTGGAAAGGATTACACTTTGAGGCTTTGTAGTACTTTTAAAGGATATCAGGAAGAAGAAATTATAAACTGAAACTATAGTTTCAAACGTATATCATCCAGTTTAATATTTTTTTAAAATTTTCGTCGATGTAATACAACAGTAAGAAGAGGTCCAAAAGCTGCAATTACGTCAACCCAAAGTACTTTTTTGACATGGTTCCGCAAATCAACATATACCACACATTAATCGAAAGAACGATTAGAGTCCAATAGTAGTCGCTGAGCAGGACCTTGTCCCAAAATCCTTGATATCTTTCTTATCGAACCCTCCGCCTCCAGGATGGGGGTATACTAACTTTGTCATTCCGTTTGTAACACCTTGAAATATCGACCTGATACCCTAAAAATTATAATTATATTCTTGATCGTCATAAAATTTTGGGACGATCTAGCCATGTCCGTCCGTCCGTCTGTTGAAAGCACTCTAACATCTAAACGAAAGGAGCTGGGCGTCCAAATTTTCCATAAATGCGACTTATAGACGTAGATCGTGTGGGATTGTAACTGGATGAAACCGGTCCAGAGGTAAAATATTTTCACAAATCCTTCACAAGGACTGCAAATTTCTATAATAACACCTAATATTTTAGAGTATTTAAGCATGGTTTTCAATATGTCTGATTGTACTTACTTGATATTGGGTATGCGCATTCCCCCGATAACAAAAACGTGTACCATAAAATAATTATAATTCTTAGGGGGTGAAATCGGATAAAAATGGAACCTATCAAACGAAAACAGCTAGAAACACAAAATTCGGTGTGTACATTCTTCTAATTGAGTAGATACATAATATAAAAGTATTTTTTCCCAAATTCGTACTTTTAAGGGGTAAAATGTGAATAAAGGGATAAAAATGCTACCAACCAAACGGCTGCACCTAGAATAATGAATTTCGGTGTATACATTCTTCTGACTCCGTAGACACGAAAAATATATGGTTTTTCTAAATTTGTACTTTCAAGGGATACAATGGGAAAAGGGGGTAAAAATGGTACCATCCAAACGTCTCCAACTAAAATAATGAAGTTCAGTATATACATTCCTCTGATTGTGTAGAATAAAGGGATTTTTGCAAATTCGTCAAAATGGAAAAAGGGGATACAAATTGTACCAATCAAATGACCGCAGCTAGAGTCATGAAATTCGGAGTATACATTCAACTAACTGCGTAGACACGAAAAATAAAAAGTTTTTCCAAATTCGTACTTTCAAGGGATACAATGGGAACAGAGGAATAAAAATGGTACCAACAAAACGGCTGCAGCTAGAATGTTGAAATGCGGTGTGCACGTCCCTCTAGTTGCGCAGACAAATAAAATAAAGAGATTTTAGAAAGTCGTACTTTTAAGGGGGTAAAATGGGATAAAAATGGTACCAACCAAATGCCCGCAACTAGAATCATGGAATTCGGTGTATACATTCTTCTGACTACATAGACAAGCAAAATAGAAAGATATTTTCAAATGTTTGTGTTTTTCACTTTTGCGCAAGAAATGGTTGAATCAGAAAGTTAGGTTATCTTGCACTGTGTTCGAAAAGTAAAGGGCGATTTTTTAGCTATTATCTTTTTGGCAACACTGGTTTAAACAGCTGACGCACGTTTCGTGTTTTCTTTCACTGTCAAACATCTTCAGTTTGGTCTATAATTTAACCGTTCTTACAAACGAACAACGCTTGCAAATTATTGAATTTTATTATCAAAATGCGTGCTCTGTTAAGAATGTTCATCGCGCCATTTTTTACCGAAAAATCCTGTTTCACTGTCAAACATCTTCAGTTTGGTCTATAATTTAACCGTTCTTACAAACGAACAACGCTTGCAAATTATTGAATTTTATTATCAAAATGCGTGCTCTGTTAAGAATGTTCATCGCGCCATTTTTTACCGAAAAATTGTGTTCAGCGACGAAGCTTATTTTTGGCTCAACGGGTACGTAAATAGGCAGAATTGTCGATTTTGGAGTGAATATGAGCCAGAAGCATTGCAAGAGCTACCAATGCATCCAGAAAAAGTAACAGTTTGGTGCGGTTTATGGGCTGGTGGCATCATTGGACCGTACTTCTTCAAAGATGATGCGAATCGTAACATAACTGTGAATGGTGAGCGCTACCGTGTGATGATATCCAACTTTTTTTGCCCAAAATGCAAGAGCTTGACTTGCATGACATGTGGTTTCAACAAGACGGTGCCACATGCCACACAGCACGCACAACAATGGACTTATTGAGAGGCGAGTTCGGTGAACATTTTATTTCATGTTCGGGACCGGTCAATTGGCCGCCTAGATCGTGCGATTTAACGCCTTTAGACTATTTTTTGTGGGGCTATGTTAAAGCTCATGTCTATGCAGACAAGCCCGCTTCAATTGACGCATTGGAAGGCAACCGGCCGAAATGTTGGAAAGAGTATGCCAAAATTGGACTAAGCGGATGGACCATTTGAGGCGCAGTCAAGGTCAACATTTGCATGAAATAATCTTCAAACATTAAATTATATGGACCGTACTATCGATTCAAATAAATATTTAAAGCATTTTGACTTAATTTTGATTGAAAAGTATTATTTCGAAATACATAGTATGAACGTATTGGTAGCCTTGTCTTATAAGCGTGTTTTGAAATAATAAATATTTTATATCTATATTTATAAAAGAGAATGCCGTCCGTGTGAACACGCAAAACTTTATAACGGATCGTCTGATTTTCACGATTTCGGGCTTGATGAATTCGTGTTGGCCCAAGGAAGGACATAGGATGTAAAATTGGTACATAAATATTACTGACCACGAGAATGATAAATATGATGCCGAAATTTGGATTTTCATTTTATGTGTGTGGCAATAGTGTTTTTTTGAGCCAGAAGGCTGCAAATTGGAACGTATATATTACTGACCACAAGAAAGATAAATATGATGCTGGAGTTTGAATTTTCGTTTGGTGGGTAGTTGGGGCGTGGCAAAAGTGTCTTTTAGCTAGAAGGCTGAAAATTGGAACGTATATATTACTGACCACGATAATATCAATATGATAAGATCAATATGAAACCTGATTTTAATTTTACCATTTGTGTTTTTGCCTGGCGAAGCGGGCGGGGTTCAGCTAGTTTATTTATAAAATTATTTGCTTCAAAATTTTTATTTGTTTTAGTTTGGCTATATTAAAATAATTTAACGTTTTCCTGTAATGTTACTGCACTTCTAGAAAGTCGACCCTGTGGAATGCAATCTTTGGTGGAGGGTATATAAAGTTCGTCCTGGCCGAACTTAACGCCGTTTTTACTTTTTTTCTAAATACGTACTTTTAGGATCAAAATGAAAAACAAAGTGGTATCAACAATATTGCTGAAGCTGTACTGAAAGAATTATCTTCATAATATTTGTGATTTTTTCTTAACCTCAGTGAAATTTTTCATTAAGAAGTCACCAAAGAAGCGCTTCATAAAATGTATGAAACATGTTCCATAAAACACCAATGAAAAGTGTCATAGAATTTCTGACACATTTCTTAGAAACTATAAAATGCAGTTCTTCATTCGATGAACTTTTGTCATGCAAGTTCATCATTGTTCATAATATGATTTATGCACCTTTGCATAGATTTTATAAATATTAAAATTATTAAATATTAATAATTTACACTGAAGTTTCGAATGTAAACAAAAAAGCAAAAAAAGGTCTGACTTTTTGAATCTTTGCAATGTATATGTCTTTGACCTAAATCAGGGTACATACTTATGTCAAAGTTAACAGAGCAGAAATGAGAATTGCTAGCATTTAACCGAATAACGTCGACACACTAAAAATGTAAATGTATGTTATGAAACATTTCATAAAAACTATGAGTTCCTTCATTATATTTAAGAAGACATTTCATAACAAAAATATTTTATTGGTTATGACATATTTCATAATTTGTAAGCATTTTTTCTCTAATACTCTTTCTCTTTCTTTGATCTTATGAAACTAAGTTTCACTAATTTAACAATTTTGTTTTATGAAATATGAAAGGTTTATGAAAAAATTGTATGAAACATCTCATTATATCCTACACCACAGGGAATATTTCTTTGTGCATTTGTTTGTAACACCCAAAAGGAGACGAGATATACCCGTAGGTTATTATACCGATCGACATGGAATCACTTTCTGTCCATCTACTCTTGTAATCACGATACAGGTCGCAATTTTTTCCGATTCTAACAAAACATGACGCAGACGATTTTTGCATGCCGAAGGCGGACGCAATTTAATTTGAAGCAAATCGGTTCAGATTTCGATATAGCTACCATACAAATGTAGCTCCCGATTTGACTTTTTCTGCTCTAGAAGCCACATAATTGAAGCGATTTTGATAACATTTTGCAAAATATCTTATATCTAAGTTAGAAAAATATGTGGTGAAAATGGGTCAAATCGGTTCAGATGTAGATATAGCCACCATACAATTGTCGCTCCCTATTTGACATTTTCCGGTCTAGAAACCGTAACTATAAACAGATTTTGTACAAATTTAGCTTAACACCTTATAGTTCAAATAGAAACATTTCTTTTGAAAATGGGTCAAATCGGCTCTGATTTATTTATAGCTCCCATACAAATGTCGCAACCGATTTGACTTTTTTGCTTTTTATCGATTTTATCAGATTTGGTACAACACCTCATAGTTTAACTAGAAACATCTGTGACAAAAATGTGTCAAATCGGTTCAGATTTATATATAGCTCCCATACTCTCGCTCTCGATTTGAGGTTAACTATTGTAGAAACCACATACTTTAATCGATTTTCTTCGAATTCGGCTGGACATCTTATATTTACACTAAAAATATATATGGTACAAGTGGATGAGATCGGTTCAGATTTATATATAACTCACATACAAATGTCGTTCACATTTTCACCGAATTGAAATGTAGTGGAGTAGAATGTGTAGGGTTATCATATAGTCGGCCGCGGCCGACTTTATCCTCTCCTTACTTGTGTTATTTATGAATATTTCATAAATTTTAGGAAATAATTCACTAAATTTATGAATAACCTTTTATTAAATCGCTTCATAAATAATATGAAGGAAAATTCTTTCAGCGTGGAATAATAAAATTAATTGAGTGGGCTCATCTGACTTTGTGGATGGTTGTGATTGTGAAAAGGGTAAGGGTTGGCCGCTAGGGATACAGTTTTTCCTAACAATTTTAGAAAATAGCCCTAATAACCACTACTAAAGCACATTTTTTGAATAAACTTGAAGTAAGCGGGACTGGTCTATAAATTTATTTAAATTTCCATAAAACGTGGTATATTTGATTTTGTGATTGTTGATTCTAGGGTGCTACAAGGTCGAATAGGAAAGTCTGGGTGGTATATTCGAACCTGCACCGATTACTTGCCATAAAGGAAAACTTTCGTCCATGGTCCAAAAATCATAATAGTAAAGAACGAATTTTACTACTTCAGTTCCGAATGCATCAAACCAATGATATAAGTCTCAAAACAAGAGAGCTCAGTATTAATGCTCAGTTAAGAAACTGAGCATTTTCAATTTGGTTTGGAATTCTTCTTGAAATTCCCCTGCTCGTGTATGTCGATATCGTACAACAATCTGAAATGGTCGTTGCTCCAATGGTGGAGAGGTGGACAAAGCAAACAACACTTTAGTGCTGGTTTCATGTGGAACCCAGCAACTATGGTTTCATTCGTTACACCCCCAAATTTAGACGTACTTATGTCAATGTATGTGTTTCTGTATACCGCTCTGTGTGTGGGTGTGTGTGTGTGCCAATGAAATTAACACTACATAATATTCTAAGCACAGCTTTGTGGCTTGCCATTGGCTTTCCCATCGCTTAATTTAGTCGTGTTTGTGTTATTTATTCACGTTATTACTTTAAAAATCGTTTTGCATTTCGATTTCAAATGCCAAATGATATTGGCATTATTGATTTAGAGTTTTCACTTTAACGGCCCTAAAATTTCAATTTCCTTTTTCATTTTTGTCGTTGTTGTTGTTGTTGTTGTTCGCGGTGGTGGTGGATGTGTTGTTGTGCTGCCGTTTCTGCTGCTGTTGTTGGTGTTTATATCGACGAACATTATAAACGTGCATTTTTATTGAAATTTCATTATTCCGGTTGGTATTACAATTTGGAAGGAAATTTTTTGTCACAAATTACATCACCCTCGTTGTGATTTAGAGCGGGATGAGGCAGCCAATCGGTAGTTTAAATATGACATTAAATACAAATGTATGCCTACTATTATGCAAAGCCACATTACAATTTTGGGGAATACATTAATATTGTGTACGAAGTATTTTCGCACATAGATAGATAATTTCGATCCGTTTCCTATTTAAATTATGATATTGTGAAATATTCTTAAATGACTTTTGATGACTACGAAGTAAAAAGGGAACACTGTGATGGAGAATCAACAAGATAAAAGAACAAATTTTAAAAATGCACTTGAATGCTAATTATGTATATTGACATACGCATTGAGCCAAGAAGAGTCCCTTCATTGATTTTTTAACTAATCATGATGAAATGGCGAACCAAATCTAGCCTTGTCCATGCTTAAAGCTCATATTCCAGTGTAGAAAATCGTTAAACACGTCTGAAGATCATCAAGGCCCGCCCGCTAATTGCTAATTTTCCATTTTATTTTTGTCGTTCTTGTTAGCCTGAATTCCCTGCAGAAAATAGAAGATACTGAAGGTTGTTTCAAATAAAATATTTCAACTTCTTCAGTCTTCTCACAAGCGTAAAAACAAAATTCTGATCAAAATATGTTAATTCTCAGAAATTTAATAATAGTAAATACTTTTAATGGGAAATACTTCAAGTAGCTTTAAATTAATTAAGTAAAGAAAAAATCAACAAAAAAGCAGTTGGTGTGTAGCCAAGTAAAAAATGTCACCATTTGTTAATAAATTAGCATTCTATAAAATGGTCTTGAGCCAGGAGAATATCCCAGTTCAAAACAAATTTTATAAATAAATATAAAATTTTAATTATTTTAACCACGCTGATAAGGCAATTCAACCAATATGTTTATACTATTTATATATAATTTATAGAGTTTCAATTCGATATTTCATGGAATGACAAAGTTAGTATACCCCCATCTTGGAGGTGGAGGGTATACAAAGTATCGGAAATATCAGAGAAGATTTGGTTTATTATACCCTCCACTAGGGTAATATGTCAACATTTATTATACCAATCGACTTAAAATCACTTTCTGGGTCGATTTAGCCTTGAAATTTGACATTGAAATTCGTATAAAAATAGGATAAAAATGGAACCAGCCAATCAGCTGTAGCTGCAACGAAATTAGATGTGAATGATAAACGATCCTGAAAACAACCCTAAAATATGTTTTCCCGTGTAATTTTTATACCCTACACCACTTCGTGGACTAGGGTATTATAAGTTAGTTTCGCGCCAAATGTTTGTAACACCAAGAAATAATCGAGCTAGACCCACCTTTAAGTATACCGATCGGCTTAGAATCACCACCTGAATCGATTTAACGATGTCTGTCTGTCCGTCCGTCCGTCTGTCCGTCTGCTGTCCATCTAAGCTTGTTCGCACTCTACAGGTCGCAATTGCTGTCCGATTATCATGAAATTTGGCAGAAGTTACTTTTTTGGCCAAAGACGATCGGTATTAATTTGGAGGAAATCGGTTCAGATTTAGATATAGCCCCCATACAAATGTAGCTCCCGATTTGACTTTTTCCGCCCTATAAAGCACATATAGTACCCGATATTCTTCAAACACCTTATAATCTAACTAGAAATACCTGTGATGAAAGCGGGTTAGATCGGTTCAGATTTAGATATAGCTCAGACTCAGAAAGAGAACTTTTCCTAAAAGTTTTTTCCGAAGTAATAGACCCTTGGAAGCACTTTAAATATAAGTTTTGATTCTTGTCTTAGAGTAACATGTTGGTCGAAATTGGACGTTTATACTGAAAAATGTTCTGTATTTGATGGTAGTATTTTGTGAAAAATAAATAGCTGCAGTCAATACCTTTCGTATGATGCATAAATTATGAAAATAGGAAGGAAATTGACGCCGCAGTGCTCATTTTTGTAAAAAGAGTTTGACAATTTTGCCTCTTAACATCCATCTCCTGTATTAAATTATTTTACAAACATGGAGTTAGTGACGTCATTTTTCGTTCGATATTCATCACTTAGGCATCATTCGAAAGGTATTGATTCCTTCGATTTATTTTTCATAGTAATTTTTATAAAATGTTCCCAAGAAATGTGAGTTTTTAGCCGTCATTTTTAAAATCCACAAAAAAATGAGTTATTACTAGACAAGAATAAATATTTATATTTAAAGTGCTTCTAAGTGTCTACAAATTTAGAAAAAAGTTTGTTCAAAAATGCAACACAAAAAAATTACAAGGGAAAAACATGATTTTTAGAAGTGTTTTCAGGAGCGTTTAGCTCACAGAAAGCTTGATCTAGGAACGAAATATTTTGCAAATCATCATTAAACAATCCAATCTTCATTTTTGGAGAGTGACCGTAGCAATTTATTTTCGTGACCCATCCTAATGTATATATATATGAGACACCACTTTTTTTCGCCGTAAAAAACATATATTTTAGAGGGTTTTCTTCAAATTTGGCACAATATCGTATATTTTAACCCGAAACATCTATTGTTAAAGTGAATCATATCGGTTAGGAATCTCATACAAATGTCACTCCCCGTTTTTTTGGCCAAAAAACTACATATTTTATCAGATCTTCTTCAAATTTGCCGAAGCACATTATTCTTCAACTAGAAGCAGCTGTGGTAAAAGAGGGTCACATCCCCATTTTGATATAGTTCCGTTAAAAATGTCCTTACTTATTTGAATGAATCTAGAATACCTTAGATAACTTTACAGATTTTTATCTAATTACGGAGAACACCTTATATTTCAAATAGAAACATCTTTGGTGAAGGTGAGTAACATCGGTCCTTGATATAGGTCCCTCCCGATTGCACTTTTTTCACGGACTTGAATTGCAATGGGGTACAATATGGAAGGTATCATTTAGTCAACCCCGTATGACTTTCCTTACTTGCTATCTTAAAAGATTCGAGTTTATGAAAAAAAATATTCAACTAATTTTATGATGTTTTTCTAGACAACACAACTTGGAAATTTTTTTAATATTCATCTTTAAAATTTAAATATGTAAAAATTAATAAGAATTTCTTTATTTTTTTATTTATTTCATTATTTATTACAATTAAAATTATAATAAACTTATTCAATAAGGACACTAGCATAATATTTTTAAGATTTAGAAAAAACCAAATTCGAAACACTACCCAGCTATTCAAAAAGAATAAGAATATTCAATTCGGGCAAAAATGTATTTGTGAACAATATTTGCAAACAACTACTCTCGAACGAAACTGCAAAATAAATATATTTTACATAGCCACTCTCTACACCATTTTCAAGTGTAATTCAAAAGACAACATTTGAAATTCAAAAAATATCAATTGAAATTCAAAAATTACATTTGAAATTCAAAAAATATCAATTGAAATTCAAAAATTTCATTTGAAATTCAAAACTCGTCATTTGTAATTCAAAAGTCGTCATTTGTAATTCAAAGGGCATCATTTGAAATTCAAAACTCGTCATTTGTAATTCAAAATACATCATTTGAAATTCAAAAGTTTTCATTTGAAATTCAAAAATTATTCCATTTGAAATTCAAAAGATTCCATTTGTAATTCAAAAATGTAAACAAAATTATTTAAGAAAAATATACATAGGTGGGGTAGCATTTATTTTTTCTGCAAATTTGGATATTCTGCAGTTTTGAAAACAGATTTAATAAAATGATAAGCAACTAATAATTATATTGATGTGAAATGTCGGTAATTTCATATATAGTTTATAACCTTCGCGAGCTCAGAGAACATCTGCATATAATTAATAATGCCTTGCATTTTACTTAGGGTCGGATTATTTGTGTGGGAGGTACAACAAATCATAACTATTTTACAGGTATAAAGTGATTGTAAAACTATTTCCAATATACAATTTAATATATAAATATATACTGATAAGCTGGGCCGTGCGCAAGGGGGGGGGGGGTTTGGGGGTTCAAACCCCCCCCAGAGAGGTTTCGAGCATATACTTTTTAAAACCTTCTAGACTTTCTGAAGCAATAAAATATAGAATTTTTAAGGTCTTTTTAAAATAACTCGTCTGAAATGGTAATTTACTACAAAATATCATGAAAACACGAAAACTACATAAAAAATCGTGATCACTTTCTTGAATTTCGGACAAAGGTTATGAAAAATACAAACAAACTAAACGAATTGTGCCAATTTCAAGATTGTGTAATGCTAATTTCGCTAATGGACACGAAATTGTGCGGAAAAGTTTCATTTTAATTAACCGATACCACTTCTTGACATTCGACTAGAGCAATATCTTATGAACTTTTAATTGTGTACTATAATAAAAGTTTGGAAATTTAATAACCAAATCGTTTAGTAATTTTAAAAAAGTGTAGATAAGAATCACTATGATATCAAAATGAAATCTAAAATATTCTTAATAAAAGCAAATAATTTGCTTGATGCTTGTAGTGCGCTAAGATGTAACATTTGCGATTGCACATTTTTATGGAGCTGTATCTAAATCTGAACCGATGTCTCTATTTTTGTCTCTTTGTTCATTTACAACAACTGATGACATGTTTACCGCAAACAAACTATTTTTTCCACAAAAGAAACTCAAAAACGATGTTCACGTGTCTAAAATTTCGTTTCTACGAAATGCATTTTCTCTGCGTGTAGGTCTCTATTTTAAAATCTACTTTAAAGTTGCGAAACAATAAGAAATGAGTTTTAACTTACTAAAATCTTTAGTATTTTTCTGTACATATGTAACAAGTATTATTCAAAAGAGAAACAACAAATTCAGTAACATGGATCTACGTAGGAAAACGAAACTCTAAAATACCAATTATTTGTTTTTTGGAATTAAAATTTCTAGTTGTTTCTTCTTGCATGTTATTCGAATTTATACATATTTAAGATTATAAAAATGAAGAAACATTTCCAAATATTTTTTATTTAATCGGAATATACGTATAAAGATTTTGAGTGAACATCCTGTTACTCATGTCCTATATAAATTAAAAACTCCAAAACACTTTAGACATCCAATTTAGACCCATACTTCGTCAAGAAGCATATCCAATTTTCTGCATTTATCAAAGAAAAAAATGCGGGACTGAAGGGTTTATCGCCGAGGAATTTGATCGTTTTTTGTGTAATATTTCTTCAAAATATATATTGAGGGCTTATGTTCAAAAGTGGCTATGAACCATTTTCTCGAAAATGAGTTTTTGATGCCAAACAATTCTCCGATTTGGATGTCATCTGTCATATAAATTTGGAAAAGATTTTTTTCTAAAGCCATTTTTTTAATTTTCTGATTTGGATATCTCCTCGCACGTTAGTTTTTGACCGCATAAGTGGCTATGAACATAAAAATAATAGAAATAAAATAGTTCAACAATGGAGCAGCATAAAACCGAAGGTTATAATTCGCTACAACGATTTTGTTTAAAACATTTTTCTAGATTTAGGGCATATCGTACTATCAAATTCAATCATTTCGCGTTAATAGCATTTTGATTCCCCAGTTATGAAGCTAAAATAGGAAAAATGGTGGCTGTAAAGTCAAAAATTGTGAAAAGTATATTTAGAAAAAACCGGCGTAACTTTTTATTATATTGAGAATACCAAAATAATTCTATGGCATGTGATTGCTGACTTCATGGGGAATATTTGTGTATGAAAAGTTTCAGAATTATGAATGAAGAAAGTTAAAATATAAGGAATTGCAACGGCGAATTTTGGATTTTTCATCAATTGCAGCGATTTTCGTGATTGGCTACATATATGTTACGAGCGACCAATCTGATGGATGAAGCTGGAATCTTTAAATTCGCTGTGTACATCACAGAAAATGCGTTTTCTATATAACATTTTTTCGCTCTCCTGAAAAGTTATGTTTTTGTTCATAGCCACTTATGAATATAAGCCCTCGATATGTATGTATGTAATTTAAAGCAACTATTTAAAAAAAGTACTACACTTAGAGAACAAGTCTGTTAATAAATTGTCTGCTGCCTATCAGCAGACACTTTTCTGCTATTACAGCTGGGTTTTTTGGCATAACAGCAGTTTTCTGCAATCTTACATCACCATTCACACTGCTAAAGAGTTTGCAGTCTGCTAAAATTGACTGTTGTTAATTAAAATATAAAAATAGATAAGCGTTCATAAGCGAGTTTAGCTCGAATTTCCTTTTATATTAGCTTGGGGCAATATGCGTCTCATATATATTGCTAAAAACAGCAACCAACTGTTTACCATCTCATCATATACAAATCTGCTGTCTCTTTTTTAACAGCAGAAAAGCTGTTCTTTCGGTAGACTTTCTGCTTTCTTTTACTGACATATTCCTTTGAGTGTACTGATAGATGGATTACTGAAATACAATTTTGCCGATAATGTCTGTCGGACGAATGTATCAAAATATTTTTCGAATATCTTGGCAATACAAAATGAGTGGTTTCCAAACGCTCCAGTAAAAATTTCCTAAAAAGTTGGAAAATTAACTATTTATGAGTAAAGTTTCCATCTTTCAAAGCCATAGTAAATAGTTCATTTACTAGAAAAAAGGGTAGTAGATTTACTTAAAACCATTTCTTTGGATCTAATAAAAATTCTTACAATTGAGTAAATTCAAACTTATGTGGAAGAATATTTCCAAGGTTTTAAGTGAGAAAAAAATCTGAAATTTTTTGTATGGAAAAAATTCCATTTAGGAAATTTTAACTTAAAAATGTGTTTTTTTTTTCCTAAAAGTAAGTTAATATGTTTACAGAAATTTATACCGAGTTCTTCATACATTTAGGTATTAATGAACTTATAAAAAACATTTGAAATTGTTTAAAAAATTCTTGAATATTAATCTAAGAAGCAATTCTCATTCGTTTGCAGAGACTTAATTCTTAAATATATTATGAATTATTCTAAACAACCCCTGCGAAGGAGCCTATCTTGCCTTCGCAACAATCATGGAGTAATTGCTCAACTCCTTATGGCAGAGGTAACATGAAACTCTTGAGAAATAAAAGGTGATTTTTTAAGAGCTTGATAACTTTTTAAAAAAAAAACGCATAAAATTTGCAAAATCTCATCGGTTCTTTATTTGAAACGTTAGATTGGTCCATGACATTTACTTTTTGAAGATAATTTCATTTAAATGTTGACCGCGGCTGCGTCTTAGGTGGTCCATCCGCTTAGTCCAATTTTGGCATTTCCACGTTTTTGAGTAACAGAGACCCAATTGGTGCGAACGGCGACGAATCGAAAATTGGTGGTCATCATTAACACTGGCCGATACAGCTGCGATATTTTCTTCAGTTCGCACTCTACGTAAGCGTGTTGGTGGTTTAATGTCCAACAATGTAAATTTGGTGCGAAATTTAGTCACAATAGCCCGAATAGCCGCTTCAGTGGGTCGATTAAACTGACCATAAAATGGAAGCGCGCAATGAACTTTCTTAACAGAGCACGCATTTTGATAATAAAATTCAATAATTTGCAAGCGTTGTTCGTTTGTAAGACGATTCATGATGAAATGTCAAAGCATACTGAGCATCTTTCTCTTTGACACCATGTCTGAAATCCCACGTGATCTGTCAAATACTAATGCATGAAAATCCTAACCTCAAAAAAATCACTCTTTATATCATGTTGTCATTATACACTCCACGAGAGTATTATGTCTTTGTGCATTTGTTTGTAACACCCAAAAGGAAACGAGTTAGACCCACCGTTTATTATACAGATCGGCTTAGAATCACTTTCTGAGTCGATTTAGCAATGTCCGTCTGTCCGTCTGTCTGTCCGTATGTCTGTCCGTCTGTCTGTCCGTCTGTCCATCTATTGTTGTAATCAAATTACAGGTCGCAATTATAGTCCGATCTTAACAAAAATTGGCACAAGTAAGTTTTGTGGATTAAGGACGAACGCTATTTAATTTGAAGCAAATCGGTTCAGATTTAGATATATCCCCCATACAAATATCGCTCCCGATTTGACTTTTTCCTCTCTAGAAACCAAATATTAAAATCGATTTGCTTCAAATTTGGCACAGTACCCTATAATTGAAGTGAAAACAGCGACGGTGAAAATCGGTCAGATCGGTTCAGATTTTGATATGGCTCCCATACAAATGTCGCTCCCGAGTTAACTTTTTCCGCTCTAGAAACCACATATTTCACTCGATTTGCTTCAAATTTGGCACAGTACTCTATAACTGAAGTGAAAACAGGTATGATGAAAATCGGTCAGATCGGTTCAGATTTAGATATAGCTCCCATACAAATGTCGCTCCCGAGTTAACTTTTTCCGCTCTAGAAACCACATATTTCACTCGATTTGCTTCAAATTTGGCACAGTACCCTATAACTGAAGTGAAAACAGCGACGGTGAAAATCGGTCAGATCGGTTCAGATT
The DNA here is from genome assembly GCA_947397865.1 of Polietes domitor. Taxonomy (NCBI): domain Eukaryota; kingdom Metazoa; phylum Arthropoda; class Insecta; order Diptera; family Muscidae; genus Polietes; species Polietes domitor. The sequence continues at coordinate 66,206,601 of OX377621.1, forward strand.
TAGATATAGCTCCCATACAAATGTCGCTCCCGAGTTAACTTTTTCCGCTCTAGAAACCACATATTTCACTCGATTTGCTTCAAATTTGGCACAGTACCCTATAACTGAAGTGAAAACAGCGACGGTGAAAATCGGTCAGATCGGTTCAGATTTAGATATAGCTCCCATACAAATGTCGCTCCCGAGTTAACTTTTTCCGCTCTAGAAACCACATATTTCACTCGATTTGCTTCAAATTTGGCACAGTACCCTATAACTGAAGTGAAAACAGCAACGGTGAAAATCGGTCAGATCGGTTCAGATTTAGATATAGCTCCCATACAAATGTCGCTCCCGAGTTAATTTTTTCCGCTCTAGAAACCACATATTTCACTCGATTTGCGTCAAATTTGGCACAGTACCCTATAATTGAACTGGAAACAGCTATGATGAAAATCGGTCAGATCGGTTCAGATTTAGATATAGCCCCCATACAAATGTCGCTTGCGATTTGATTTTTTCCGCTTTAGAAACCACATATTGTACCTGATTTGCTTTAAATTTGGCACAACATCTTATAAATCAACTAAGAACACCCATGGCGAACGTGGGTAAGATTGGTTCAGATTTAGATATATTTTTTTATATATATACAAATGTTGCTCCCAAATGTTAAACCGATTTTGACCAAACTTTACATATTATATTTCATCTATAAACATACATAGTGAATGCGGGTCACATCGTTCAATGTTTCAATATACCCCCATGCAGATGTCCTTTCCGATTTAAAATTTATTGTCAAACACATATATTTACAGGATACAAAAATCCTTCCGATTTCACTTTTTTACAGAATTGACTTATAATAGGATATCAAGTGGAGTGTATCATATAGTCGGCTCCGTCCGACTATAGCCTTTCCTTACTTGTTTTTTGTATCAGTTTTGCATACTCTGAAGCAAAACTATTTGTTTGATTTTTTTAGATAAATTGCATTTATTTTAATTTAAACTTTTCCTTGTATAAAATAAAATTTTCCTCAGTTTAAGTAAAAATTTCCTCGTTTTGAGGAAAAAAATCAGCAAAATTGTCCTGAGTTTGAATAAATATTAACTTGATTTGAGTAAACATTAATTAGTTTTAGGAAATTTTCAGCAAAATGTTACTTACATTTAGTAAAAATGCACTTGGTTTCCTAAATTTTAGTTAATTTTAACTCATTATAGGGTTAATTTTTTTATGAGTGTAGATGAAAACCCCCCCCAGGAGAAAATCCTGCTGATCAGGTTTATTTTAACCAAAGCTTATGCCAATTTGTGGGAGAGGTCTTGCAATATCGCTCATATTGCAGGTGTATGTATATATGAAAACATTACCAAAGATCAAATTTCAGAGTACTCCGATCGTCCGTATAGAAGTTATAAAATCTTTAAATTTAAATAGGTTAGAGTGATTTGCGTGGGAGGTACGTAAATCTGTTTTAAAAAAGAGCAGAATATTAAAATTTACAGACATAAATAAATGCTACCCAACCTAATGTATATTTTGCTTAAATAATTTTGTTTACCCTTTTTGAATTGCAAATGGAATAATTTTTGAATTACAAATGGAATAATTTTTTGAATTTCAAATGAATACTTTTGAATTTCAAATGGTGTCTTTTAAATTGCTAATGACGAGTTTTGAGTTGCAAATGAGTTTTGAATTACAAATGATGAGTTTTGAATTGCAAACGACGAGTTTTGAATATCAAATAATGTCTTTTGAATTACAAATAATGTCTTTTTAATTTCAAATGATGTCTTTTGAATTTCAAATGATGTCTTTTGCATTTCAAATGATGTCTTTTGAATTTCAAATGATGTGTTTTGAATTTCAAATGATGTCTTTTGAATTTCAAATGACGAGTTTTTAATTTCAGTTGACATTTTTTTAATTTCGAATGGAATTTTTGAATTTCAACTGGTGTCTTTTGAATTTCAAGTGATGTCTTTTGAATTACAATTGAAAAAGTTGTAGAGAGACAAACAAATTTTTCTATAAAAAAATTCTTTCAAAAAATTAAGTTTTTTGAGATAAGTTTTTTGATTTTTGTCTATGAAACGCAGCAGTTTGCGTCCTTCCATCTAGTTGGTTGGTGTACACCACATCTGTCGAAAGGAATAAAGGGATTTATTCAAACTTTGCACATTGTAATATTTTTCTCAAACTTAGTTTAAGTTCGGAGATTGGCGACATGGACATCTAAACCCGCTGCAGTCAATTTTGATTGCATGGGTTTTGGTGTGGCCACCTAAATCTACCTAAATCCGCAGTGGCTACAATTCAAAAATCCATCTTGGACAGAGTGACTAAACATAGGGAAAGAGACAGAATACATATCATTATGTCTGTCTCCTCTTTTTGATGTTTTATTACAACTCAACCGATACGCCCTACTATAGAGATATACACTAGAGCGTACCAGGTTACAAGTAAAAAAAAAAAAGTTCGCCGTACACCTTCGAATATGAAGTATTATTGAAAAGTAGTTTCAAAAAAATTTTTTTTTATTTTTTTATGCCGAACGTAGGGGTCGCGCTTTTACATTTTTCTATATAACTTCTGCATTTATAAACGGATTTTAAAGTGTGATACATCGATGTTTTTGTCCGATTTTTTTGTCTTTGAAGTCATTGAGCTCAAACATGATTCATGATTTTATGCGAGCTTTAATTTTCGATTATTAGAGTGGTACATTAGGGTAGTAGCAACTGAGAAATGATGGGTAAGTACCAGAAGGGGGTGCTTGAGCTCAATGACTTCAAAGACAAAAAAATCGGCCTCGTCGAGACAAAAACATCGATGTATCACACTTTAAAATCCGTTTATAAATACAAGTTATATAGAAAAATGTAAAAGCGCGACCCCTACGTTCGGCATAAAAAAATAAAATTTTTTTTTTTGAAACTACCTTTCAATAATACTTCATATTCGAAGGTGTACGGCGAACTTTTTTTTTGAGGTACGCCCTAATGTATGTGTGTGTTTGTATTTGTTTCATCATGTAGGAATCTACTGATTCCAAGCTCACTGATCGTTGCTAGGGAAAAAGTACTAATAAGTGTAGAGCTTCTTAGTCGATTATGATCAAGTCTGTGCAGATGTTAAACGTTTCATAAGAAACATCGACCAGACTATGAAGAAGTAAATCCAAAGTTTTGTTATGTTTCGTGCCATTTCCAAGACCCACATGGCATGTGGAAGATCGACCATATGATCGACAACACCTGATGTTCGTATTTATTTTAATTTATTTTAAGATTGTCAAAGTAATTTTGTGTAATAAAATTATAAAACTAATTTGTTGTGGGTTTTTATAAATTATCTCCTCTAGATTCCGTCAACAGTGCCATCAAACTGGTAGGTACGTAAAATAAAGATATTTTCGAAATTCGTACTTTTTGGGGTTTAAAATGGCAAAATCGGATAAAAAATAGTACCAACCAAATGGCCGCAACAAGAATCATGAAATTCCGAGTATACAGCTAGAATGGTGAAATTCGATGTGTACATTAGAGCGTACCAGGTTACAAGTAAAAAAAAGTTCGCCGTACACCTTCGAATATGAAGTATTATTGAAAGGTAGTTTCAAAAAATTTTTTTTTATTTTTTTTATGCCGAACGTAGGGGTCGCGCTTTTACATTTTTCTATATAACTTCTATATTATACACCCGTACTCGTACAGGATTACTTGCAGTAATATTGACAACCTCAAGTGTGAATATTGAATAACTCTCGGCATTGTGCTTACAAGTGTCATGTAACGCACACTTACACAAACATGCCGCCCCACAACATTTGCTATTCAGAACGAACTACATGTATATGTGTGTGTGTGTCTTGCAGACATTGATTTCCGTAGAAAACTAGTTTAGCCAAAAATAGTCTTAGAAATCCCCCGGAAAAAATTGATATGCTGTAACTATAGTCGGGCGTAGAAACATCATAAAACGAAACGAAACGAATATGAAAGAAGAAGCAAACCAATCATAACAATAAAAAAGTGCCCATTCAAGAATCAATAAAAAGAAAAAGTTGTTTACCCGAAAAAAATAAACTGTTCCCAGCCAGCAACATCATGGAACGAAAAGGCCAACAGACACTGAGCAACAACGGACGCTTTTACTTTCATCGGTCATTATTACCACGACATGAAATATGTACACATCGATCGAGTCACATTCAGCCTATCAGCCAAAACACAATCATCGATGAGGCACGAGCACGAGCACAGGAAGGGAAAGCTCCACAGAGTTTCTACAATTCATTTCTCGTTTTTTTTTCGTGGTATCAGCTCCGGCTACAACAGCCAGTTGAGCAGCCGGGCAGCGGCAGCCGTGTCAGGGCAGCCAGCCAAGCTGGCAGGCGGGCTAGCGGGCGGTCGTGAGTTACAACTTAAAGAAAAGCAAAAGTTTCTACCAGAGATACATGCAGCCAGCCAGCCATCCAGTCAGTCCACCGCCAGTCACACACTAAACTAACAAGACGCAAGCAAATCAACGAACAAACCTAGCCAAATAAAAAAAATTGACATTCTTTAACACTTTTTTATTCAAAGTGTAGTAAAAACTGGCTGGGGGCACTTTCTCTTTCCCCATCCGAATGTGGCCCAGTGTTGCTACACGTACACGTGTGTGTGCGTGTATCTCTGTATCTGTCTGTGTGTGTGCATGTGTGTTTTTATCGATAAATACATATAAACGTCGTCTGTATTAATGTTTTACTTTTCATTGAGTTATTGTTGCCGATACAGTAGACAGAGATGTCTTACAGACCTCAGCAAAGCAATATGTACTTGTACAGCGACACAGACACACATACATCGTGCATAGCTCCATACTTATGAATTTCTGGGAAGATAACAACAAAGTCGTCATCAATGAAAAGATGAACAATATCACGTTTAATATGTGATTTTATTATCAGTTTATCATCACGATGATCACCATCATCGTATGATATTTGATGATTTATGCTGTTTTTTTATTTGTTTGTATTATTCACTTAAGCTAGGGATTTACAAGTCAATAAAGACTTTCTTACTGCAACGAACTACCCATCAAGGGACATATACACATTCAGTAAAGGACATAGGAAATAAAATATGCTATAGGAAATCAAAAATGTCCTAAGAAGGTTTCATTATCATTCATTAGCTTATGGAAGTTATAAGGACTTTATTGTATTTGTATGGAGGTATTCGTGCAAAATGCGCACATATTTCATATTTGGATTTCCGACATCAGTATAGAAGTTCTAAAGGGGAAGGGCATGATGGCAGTGCGACAAAATAAAACTGTTTTCTTGCAGTTTTTGTCGAGTAAAACAAGATTTTTTGTGAAATTTCCCAAACACCCCAAAATTTTGACTTATGGGTAAATTTATTGCGTACCTCAATAAAATGGCTGTGACTTGGTTGTTTACAGGCCTAAATTACCAATATTTCGTGCATTGATACATTCTGATTCATAAAGTCGATACAATTTGTTTTCTGTATATTTACTTTTTAATTATACCCTACACCGCAGGGTATAATGACTTTGTGAATTTGATGTTGTAACACCCAAAAGGAAACGAGTTAGACCCTTCGTTTATTATACCGATCGACTTAGAATCACTTTTTTAGTCGATTTAGCAATGTCCGTCCATCCGTCTGTCCATATATTCTTGTAATCAAAGTACAGGTCGCAATTATTGTTAGAACTAAATGAAACTTTGCACATCGAAGTTTTATCGGATAAAGACGAACGCTATGTAATTTGAAGAAAATCGGTAGAGATTTAGATATAGCCCAACAAAGTTTGCTCCCGATTTTTCTCTTTCCGCTCTAGAAACCACATATCTCAACATATTTTCTTCCAATTTACCAAAACGCCACATATTTCAACTAGAAACAGCTCTGGTAAAAGTAGGCCAGGTCAGTTCAGATTTATATATAGCTCCCACACATATGACGCCTCCGATTTGATTCTTTCTGCTCTAGAAACCACATATTATAACAGATTTTCTAAAAAATTGGCTCATATTTCAACTAAAAACATCTATGTCAAAAATGGTTCAGATTTATATACAGCTCCCATAAAAGTGTCTCCCCCGATTTTATTCTTACCGCTCTAGAAACCTCATATTTTAACAGATTTTCTTCAAATTTGGCAAAACAACTTACTTTTCTCTTGCGAACTGGAATTCATATAAAACTTACACTGCTACATTTACCGTAGGGAATGGTGTAGATAAAGGCAAATATCAGATCATCAAATTATGAGCAGTTATACCGTGATCATACGTAATGAGATATCATACGTAATGAAAAGTCTGGATAAAGGTTCAAAACCCTTTTGGAACGTGTCCAAGATTCTGAGGGAAAAAACAACTTACTGTCATGGTCTTATTGACGGTGATGTCACATTAATCTCAGACTATGACAAAGCCAATGCTTTCGCAAATATATTTAGCTCAAACCACAGGGTACCTGAGGACATTGGAACTCAAGGGCACATATAACTCATTAATGTAGTCATTGATCGTTTTGATACATTAAATGTTATTACTCCAAACGTAGACCTAATTTCTGTAACTGGCGTGGAGGATGTAATATCCAATATGAAAAGAAGAAAAGCTTGCGGTTTAGATGATGTTAATAACGAAATGATAAGGCATCTCCCGCGAAATGCAACAAGTTATTTAACACAAATTTTTAATGCTTGCCTTAAATGTCAATACTTTCCAGATACTTGGAAAACTGCTAAAGTGGTACCAATTCCCAAACCTAATAACAAACCGGAGAACCGGAGACCGATAAGCCTACTAAGTACCCTAGGGAAACTACTTGAGAAAATATTGAATAACAACATTTCAGAAGTTCTAAAGGAAAATCAATTTTTACCAAATGAACAGTTTGGTTTTCGAAACTCACATTCTACTGTCCATCAAGTAAAACGTATTTGCAATGACGTAAAGGTAGGACTTAATTCTGGAAAATCCACTGCTTTAGTTTTACTTGATGTGGAGAAGGCATTCGACTCAGTATGGCATCGTGGTTTAATTTATAAATTAATACAATTTCGCTTTCCCTTATATCTTGTCAGGATAATTCGAAATTTTCTAAGTAACTGATACTTCTGCGTTGCTGTTAACAAATCCTTTTCAGATTTAAAGTTAATTCCTGCTGGTGTACCCCAAGGATCTGTTTTGGGACCCATTTTGTACAACATTTTCTGTGCCGATATGCCTATAATGAGTCCTTGTAAGTTCCCTGCGTATGCAGATGATATTGGGATTTATTATACGCATGAACTCAGTCAGAATATTCTGACAGAACTTCAAGATGCAATCGATAAATTGGTGGAGTTTTACTTCAAAGGGAAGATAAAGCTTAACGTGGGTAAAACTCAGGCTATCGTTTTTACTCGCTCTGTTATTTACCTAGTCGCGATTTGAAAATATCGGAGAACAGCATTAAATGGTTGGACAATGTTAAATATCTTGGTGTTCATTTAGAAATTAACTTTTAACTGTCATATATCCCAAATTGTCAATAAAATTAATTTATATAAAAAATACTTTATCCATTAATAAATAGAAAATCTATGTTAAGTAATTGTAATAAAATACTAATTGTAAAGGTAATTTTTCAATCTATCTATTTCAATGGCTGTCCCGTTTGGCTAAGACTGTGCTAAGACTCATTTAAAGCGTTTACAAATTTCGCAAAACAAAGTTCTAAAAATGGTTCTAAAGTTATCTTGGCATTTCTCTACCGAAGTGCTACCTAGAATTAGTAGTGTCAGTACTGCCATTGAAAGTATTGAACGGTTAAGCGATCGATTTTAAAGAAATTGTGTACTTTCAGAAAATCCTCTGATTTCAAACATATTTGTGTAAGAAATATATTGTATTTTTTGTTCTGTGCAATAACTTTTAGCATGTAAACAGAATTTGCTATTTAATAAAATTGAACTGAATTGAATTACACAGTGCAAGAGAAACTAACGTCATGATTCTACCGTAAAAAGGTTAAAGTCGGACGTGACTGTGGTGTAGGGTACAAGAAGGTCGTTACATTTGAACCTGGTATCTATACATATACTACAAATTTCATACTTTTATCTGTATTTGTAAGAAAATTTTAACACAACATTTGAATGGGAGCTATATATAAATCTGAACCGATCTAACACATTTTTAGCATAGGTTTTCTGAAATATAAGACGCTTTCCCAAATTTGATGAAAATCATAGGAGATCATTTGTATGGGAGCTATATATAAATCTGAACCGATCGGGTCTATTTTTACCAGAGCTATTTCTAGTTAAAATATATGGCGTTTTGCTAATTTTGAAGAAAATCTGTTGAAATATGTGGTTTCAAGATGGAGAGAATCCAAAAGTGACTCTAAGTCGATCGGTATAATAAATTTGAAATATTAGCCGATGTGCCGAAATAGAAGAAAATCTGTTCAAATATGCTATTTTATGCTATTTTATTTTTCACCAGAGCTGTTTTTAGTTGAAATATAAGTTGTTTTGCCATATTTGAAGAAAATCTGTCAAAGTTTGTGGTTTCTAGAGCGGAGAGAGTCAAATCGGAGGAGACATTTGTATGGGAGCTATATATAAATCTGAATCGATCTATCCTATTTTTACCAGAGCTGTTCTTAGTTGAAATATAAGCCATTTTGCCAAATTTGAAGAAGTTTCATTTAGTTCTAACAACAATTGCGACCTGGACTTTCATTACAAGAATAGATGGACAGGCGGACGGACGGACTTCGCTAAATCGACAGATTCTAAGTCGATCCGTATAATAAACGATGGGTCTATCTCGTTTCCTTTTGGGTGTTACAAAGAAATGCAAAAAAGGTCGGTCACTTGAACCGGATGATATACGTGTGAAACCATAGACATATGGAGCTAATCGGCGTTTTTAGTTTTTCGTATCCTCATCCTGTTGCCACTTCACTGGACTGCAAAGCAAAAAAGGATACAAATTTTCAATAAATAATTTTATATGATAATGGTATTATTGTCAATTTAAAGAGGAGAATTTCTATTAAAAATACTTCAAATATCATGCTTCTGTATGTATTAGTTCAGCATTAACACATATTTCAATTTTATCCCTTAGTTTTTCTAGTTTATTCGTATCTTGATTTTTAAGAGACAAAACAAACAAAAGTATCTCATCGATTTTTTAAAATATTTTTTTATTAACAGCATGGAAGACGATTCATAAATTTCTGGATTGAGTTCTTACTTTAATATAATAAATCAAAAATTTTTTTTTTTCAAATCCATGCTTTATGCAAGCAGAATTCTATTGGGCCTAGAAATTCTTTTTTAGTTATCTTTTGTAGAAGGAAAAATTACTGCAAAATTTCAGTTTTTTATCTGCCATAGAACGGCATATATTCGAAAATGGGTTTTAACTTCGTATGGGAGGTGCCACGCCCACATTTCCATTACCGCCCATTTTTGTCACAACTACGCACATTAATGCTAGATGCACTTACACAAAATTACAGTAGGTGTATTTTGGTTTTAACTTCATATGGGAGGTGCCACGCCCACTTTTGCATTACCGCCCATTTTAGGCGCAACTACGCACATTGATGCTAGATGCACTTACACAAAATTTGAGCACTATACGTGTCATAGAACTGACACTATTCGATAATATGTTTTAACTTCGTATGGGAGGTGGTACGCCCACTATTCCAATACCGCCCATTTTTGGCAGAACTACGCACATTGATGCTAGATGCACTTACACAAAATTACAGCACTCTAGGTGTCATAGAACTGACAATATTCGATAATAGGTTTTAACTTCGTATGGGAGGTGCCACGCCCACTTTTCCAATACCGCCCCTTTTTGGCACAACTATGCGAATTGATGCTAGATGCACTTACACAAAATTACAGTAGGTGTAATTTTGGTTTTAACTTCATATGGGAGGTGCCACGCCCACTTTTGCATTACCGCCCATTTTAGGCGCAACTACGCACATTGATGCTAGATGCACTTACACAAAATTTGAGCACTATACGTGTCATAGAACTGACACTATTCGATAATATGTTTTAACTTCGTATGGGAGGTGGTACGCCCACTATTCCAATACCGCCCATTTTTGGCAGAACTACGCACATTGATGGTAGATGCACTTACACAAAATTTCAGCACTCTAGGTGTCATAGAACTGACAATATTCAATAATAGGTTTTAACTTCGTATGGGAGGTGCCACGCCCACTTTTCCAATACCGCCCCTTTTTGGCACAACTATGCGAATTGATGCTAGATGCACTTACACAAAATTTCAGCACTCTATGTGTCATAGAACTGACAATATTCAATAATAGGTTTTAACTTCGTATGGGAGATGACACGCCCACTTTTCCAATACCGCCCATTTTTGGCACAACTATGCGAATTGATGCTAGATGCACTTACACAAAATTTCAGCACTCTAGGTGTCATAGAACTGACAATATTCAATAATAGGTTTTAATTTCGTATGGGAGGTTCCACGCCCACTTTTCCAATACCGCCCATTTTTGGCACAACTATGCACATTGATGCTAGATGCACTTACACAAAATTACAGCACTCTAGGTGTCATAGAACTGACAATATTCGATAATAGGTTTTAACTTCGTATGGGAGGTGCCACGCCCACTTTTCCAATACCGCCCCTTTTTGGCACAACTATGCACATTGATGGTATATGCACTTACGCAAAATTTCAGCATTCTAGGTGTCATAGAACTGACAATATTCAATAATAGGTTTTAACTTTGTATGGGAGGTGCCACGCCCCTTTGTCCAATTGGTCAAATTTTTCCATTTCCTTGTATTGTCATCGAAAATGATTAAGTGCAAAATTTGAGCAAAATTGGTTGAGAAAAAAGCTTTCAAAAATTGATTTCAAATTTTGTGGCACACAAACATATATAGAAAGTAACCTTATATAAAGCATGGAAAAAGCGATTGCCGTCGAATTCAAAAGAAGTTTGGCTTCAAGAAAATGATTAAAATAATCTGTTTAAGATATTTTGGATTTATTTCCGTTCATTTGTGAACTAGCCAATTTTTTTACGATTTTAGTGCAAATGTTTATAAAATCCGCAATAACTATCACATGTTTGGCCCAAGTTGTGTTTTTAATGGCTCGGGATATGGATCGCTAATTTTGATAATTTTTACTTATCTTCATTTAAATCGGAGAACACAACCAACATTTCAGTTCTGTTTCACAATATTTCATTAATGATACATTAAAATTTATTTAACTGAAAATACGCTTATTTTACATGCCACGTTTAAGAAATAAGCCTTTTGTTGTTTAAAAAAAAACACAAGTAAAAACGGCGTTAAGTTCGGCCTGGCCGAACTTTATATACGCACCACCATATATTGAATTCCACAGAGGTTCAAGAGAGGATATTCGTAGAAGTGCAGTAACATTACAGGAAAATGCCAATTTTTTAATATAGCCAAACCAAATAAAAATATTGGGCAAATAATTTTATAAATAAATATAAAATTTTTATTATTTCAAACCACTGTTATAAGACAAGGCTACCAATACGTTTTTCTATATATATTAAAATGACTGTGGTGTTTCTGTATGTTACTTATAGGACGCCAAATCGGTGGACCGAGTCGCATGAAATTTTTTCTCGCTCGGTTTTTATAGAATTTCATTTCAAGTTCAATCGAATATATTGTCTTTTAAAAACTAATAGAATTTAAAATAATATTTATCAGATGTAATCTAACATGAAGATCACTGTTTCGAATTGTGATTTCTACATCTATTTCCAAAAAATCCAAAGTGTGATTCACACTCCATGATATAGGATATATAAAACTTGGACCTTTTTATTTGTCCCAAATCAATTTATAGTAGAAACCAGATGTAGTTTTAAATTTTTTCAAAAGTTTATAACTCGATTAATAGAATTTTTAGTTTAAATACTCGAGTTATTCATTACGAGAAAATTAGAAATAAAACATTTGAACAAAATTATGCCATTTACAGCAGAAAATCTATTCCGTGTGATACCCCAATTTTTCATTACTTATTTATTTTCTTAATAACCTTGAAAATTTCTACTGCATACTAAGTACGATAAACATTTGAATTTTTCTTTTCACCTTCCTTAATGCCCATAATTAACTGATAATGATAGAAATTAAACCAAGAAAACTAAACAAGTTTAATTGAAAATATCAATAATTATCCATTAAATATTTAAAACCATTCGTTGTACCTGCGATAGCTTTAAATACATTTCGTTTTAAATCCAACGACATAAATATTAATGTTCAATTGTTAGTAAGTGCTGGAAAGTAAACTTGTCGTCAAACTGTATGCCATATTAATTTAAGCAATTTGAAATCTCTTACAATTTCTTTTCAATATTTACATATTAAATTGCATTTTCAAACAAACATAGTCAGCACTAGTAGCAGCAGCAGCAGCAGCAAACAGAAATAGAAAACTTTTACTAACCAATTCTTTAGTGTCACTACTTCTTTCCATAGTTGCGACTCAACCACCACCAACACCCTCAATTGCTACACCGACACCAATACCGACAACACCAGCAAATAACAAAACAAGAATTCCAACTACCATCACAACTCCAACCGCACTACTACCATTCATTACTACTGTGGCTGCTACTACGCTACCACTACTACTACATACACTACTGTGTAACTACTACAATTGTCATCAGCTCAGCTGCTCAGGGATCCCACAGCCAGTGGGTGTGGTGGGTGGTTGCTACCGTCGAGCAGCAACGTCACCTTCTTCTTTTTAAATGTTATTTTATTCTTTGGTTTGTTTTATTGCTCTTCCCCACATTCTTCGAATATTTCGTTTCGATCATAATTTTCAATTCCAAAGTGGGTTGGTGGCATATTTTAGTCGTTCTTTCTTTCTTTCGTTTGTTCGTTTGTTCGTTCATTCGTACGTTCTTTGCTATGCTTTCTCCTCCCCCACCCCGCACTTTGTTGTTCCTGTGTACGGTCATTTGGGTTAGTACGATGATGGCCAGTGGTGCGGAGAGGCGGCTTTTGTTACTTGTGGAGTTGGTCTCTGGCAAAATGTATTGAATTCAATTCAATAAATATGCAAATATACGCCCAAATAGACTCTGTAAGCAGAGGAGAAGGTGATGTATAATGGCGATGATGATGATTATGATAGTGGCATACATAAGTGGTCTCCACAAGTAGTTGTTTTAGCATTCGAAAATAACTATTTCCAGAGTTGTCAATGTAAATTATTTATCAATCATAATTTGCAACTTTAGCGATGGCATCAATATTATAATTTGAGAAGTGATGATTATAGCATAGTCATAGTCATCTTTAACAAAGGAAGGCAAGTGAAGTTTATTCATTGTTTTATCATTTGATAGGAGAATCAGTGTAATTAATCCAAGGAGTGATTTAATGTCCTAGGTATGTTTCTTTCATAATGTTTAAAGCCGGTAGAGACATGTCCACCAGTCATGTCTCTGGCTTGCTGTTTTTCAAATGTTGCTTTTCCAAACATTCGGCAATTATCTCCGTTGGTGATTGAAAATATGTAATACATCTGAAATCTTTACCATCACAACAGCCAATATAGATTATTGATAAAAAGACGTAACATCAAAAAATGTCAAATCAAGCAATATTTTGGCATTACAATTATATTTACACTAGCAGTACCCGCTGCTTCGCACGCGAAAAAGCAAGTTATTCGTTAATTTTATCCTTCTCTGTTTTTGGATAGTATTTATTTAATTTTCTTTTGGTGGATATATATAAATCTAAAATAGTAATTTGGAAACCTCCTATTAGCTAGCACTAACACACAGGCAAAGGAATGTGCTTGTCGATATGCACTATTTTAGCTCAACTACTTCGTATGTATAGTTTTCTACCAAGTTTTGAACAAAAAATTACAACCATTTATGTCCTCGATCTCATGTTTCTAGCTTCAGCGAGCCAGCCAGTTTCTAACTTTTTGCACCTCTTTCCCAAAAAGTACACATTTTGAAAATTCACTATAGGTAACATGTGTTTTTGCTTCCCCTAAAAATATGTACTTTATTTGGTAACACATTCATTCCCCTTTACAGGATTGTACAGCATTTTTAACCCTTTTCGTCCCGAGCACCCCTTAGAAGTACAATTTCGAAAAATCAAACTACTGCGCTGCTATATGGTCAGAGGAATTTACACACTAAATTTCACGATTCTAGCTGTAATACTAAAATTGGTACCAGTTTTATCCCTTTTTGTCCCGCTCGCCACTTAAAAGTACAAATTTGGAGAAATCCATTTATGTTGCAAGTCTACATTTCACTACTATAGCTCCAATACTTTAGACGGTACTACTTTTATCCCTTGTTACTCAGCCCCTATAAGAAAATTTCGAAAAAATCCATTTATATTGCGCTTTACACACAATTTACACTCCAAATTTCCCGACTATTGCTGCAATGCTTAAATTGGAACCCTTTTTGTCCCGCCTACCCGCTAAAAAGTACAAATTTCGAACAATCCAATTATACAGCGCTTCTACATGATGAGAGGAATTTACATACCAAATTTCACGATTCTAGCTGTAATAATTTAGTTGGTACCATATTTATCCCTTTTTGTCCCGCTCGCCCATTAAAAGTACAAATTTCGAAAAATCCAATTTTACTTCTATACGGTCAGGGGAATTTACATACCAAATTTCACGATTCTAGCTGTAATACTTTAGTTGATACCATTTTTATCCCTTTTTGTCCCACTCGCCCCTTAAAAGTACAAATTTCGAAAAATCCAATTTTACTTCGTTTCTATACGGTCAGAGGAATTTACATACCAAATTACACGATCCTAGATGTAATACTTTAGTTGGTACCATTTTTGTCCCTTTTTCTCACGCTCGCCCCTTAAAAGTACAAATTTCGAAAAATCCAATTTTACTTCGTTTCTATATGGTCAGAGGAATTTACATACCAAATTTCACGTTTCCAGCTGTAATACTTTAGTTGGTACCATTTTTATCCCTTTTTGTCCCGCTCGTCCCTTAAAAGTAAAAATTTCGAAAAATCCAATTTTACTTCGTTTCTATATGGTCAGAGGAATTTACATACCAAATTTCAAGTTTCTAGCTGTAATACTTTAGTTGGTACCATTTTTATCCCTTTTTGTCCCGCTCGTCCCTGCAAGGAACTCACCGAATTGCATGTTTATAGCTACTGCCGTTTAGTCAGGAGGAAGGTTCGACGTTTATTCCTTTTTGGGTCATTTTATCCCCTAAAAGTACGAATTTCGTTTGGGAACCTGGGAATTTGGGAACTACCCTGAAAATTTCATGACCCTAGCTTCAGCCGTTTGGTCAGGGGGCTGGTCAATGATAAGTCAGTAACGCAACTCTTTTATATATATAGATTGTTATATATTTTATATTTGCATATATATGAGCTACATAATCTCAGAAAATTATAAGCATCTGCGGTCAAAAATATATAATTCGCAATGCAACGTTTTTTGCTTCTTCTCAAAATTTATGAAAATTTGGGTTTCTTCATTTTGCATTTCCAGTCATAAATGCTATTCTACGAAATGTATTGAGACTTTTTTTGTAGGAGAATTGTTGTTATTTTAACAAAAATAACAAAATAAAAGTTAAACAATTAAAAACGACGTAAAATTCTGTCTGGCCGAACTATTTATACCCTATGGATTGCAGTGCACAGACGTTGTCGATTTTCGTAGAACTGCAGTAATATTACAAGAAAATGTTAAATATTTTGAATATAGCCAAACCAAAACAAATAAAAATATTGGAAAAAAACAAGTTAGTAAATAAAAATGCCCTACACTACTCCCTGCGTATATAGCACACTTTGGTGGGTGCAATTTTATGTAGTTCAAATAAATTATACATTAACGAATATTGTAAATAATATGGCAATTGATCCAATTTTGCGGAAGATATTCCGATTTAAGTAATGATCTGGAAAAATTGATTAAGTTCCAATGACAAATGCAGACAGATACAGCGGTAATAGGTCATTTGAAGGGGACCTATAACAATACTTGAGACCTGTGCCAAAACATAGGCCTAAATAGTTCTCATTCACAGTAGGAATTCCCAATTGAAATATATCATGATCTGCAAAATTTGATCAAGATCCGATGTAAGCTGTGGTTTCTTGAGCTGTAATAGAGTAGAATGAGAGCCCATTTGGGTTGTACCAAAATATGGACCCATATATTTGACTTTCATAGTATGTATTCTTAGTTGAAATATAATAGAATCTAAACAATTTGATAAACTTCCGATGTGAAATGTGTCCTAGTGGGGTAATAATTAAGGGCGCTACATTAAAAAGTGGGCCCATATATATATATATATATCTTTCAGTAGGTAATCTTTATTGAAATATAACATGACCTTTTGAATGGACCATAGTAGACATATTCGTGGCCAACATTTACATTATAGTATTTGCAAACAGTAAATACCATAAATTGTTCTTTTAAACGATAATAACAATTTTAAGTTCACTTTCAAATTTACGTTAAAATTATAAATCAAACATCAAGATGAATCTAGTTTTGTAATATCTTAAGTTTAAATTGTAGGTATGCATTCAGTGCAGTTACTGCGCGAAGTTTCGTTAGCTCTCCCTGACACTTAGCAATGTATGATGAAATTTTGATGTACTCCGTAGTCATAAACATGTGCTGTTGTAAAGAGTGATTTTTTTGAGGTTAGGATTTTCATGCATTAGTATTTGACAGATCACGTGGGATTTCAGACAAGATGCTCAGTATGCTTTGACATTTCATCATGAATCGTCTTACAAACGAACAACGCTTGCAAATTATTGAATTTTATTATCAAAATGCGTGCTCTGTTAAGAAAGTTCATTGCGCGCTTCCATTTTATGGTCAGTTTAATCGACCCACTGAAGCGGCTATTCGGGCTATTGTGACTAAATTTCGCACCAAATTTACATTGTTGGACATTAAACCACCAACACGCTTACGTAGAGTGCGAACTGAAGAAAATATCGCAGCTGTATCGGCCAGTGTTAATGATGACCACCAATTTTCGATTCGTCGCCGTTCGCACCAATTGGGTCTCTGTTACTCAAAAACGTGGAAATGCCAAAATTGGACTAAGCGGATGGACCACCTAAGACGCAGCCGCGGTCAACATTTAAATGAAATTATCTTCAAAAAGTAAATGTCATGGACCAATCTAACGTTTCAAATAAAGAACCGATGAGATTTTGCAAATTTTATGCGTTTTTTTTTTAAAAAAAGTTATCAAGCTCTTAAAAAATCACACTTTATATAATGTTGTGGGATGGTGACGATTCAAATCTGATGTTTTCCTTTCCTATTTTTCGACTTCCATTATGACACCCAAAACCAAAGAAAAGTAGATTTGACAATTTCATTCCAATGTTTCATTCATTTCATTCCATATCCAATGTAGCTTTATTATGGACATAATTATAACTCATTAAAAAAAAACTCATAAGTAAAATTCAATATTTCCCCTCTTTCCGAATCGCCGAATAAAAATCCAGATAAATGTATAAATAATGTTTGGATAATTAAACGCATGCAAACATTCATAAATGGTGTGAATAGACGATGAAGAAATGATTTGATTATGAATTTTCGCAAATTCATGGAAAAAAGTGTAAAGTCATGGATGCGATCGATATACATATCATTAAATACATGTCATAAATATGAATAACATAAACATCACCTAGATTTCTATCTGCGGTGACATAGTGAAAGAAAGCAACACTAAGCAACAGAAAAAAGTTAAGAAAATATAAAATTGTTGCATTATATCAACATTAAAAAATTTTAATGGATATTTTATGTAAAATAGAAGACCACAACTAGAATGGTGATTACACTTAATTTTTTCCCCTGGTGGAGAATTTATCGCCAATATCCGACTCTAGGGTGTTGTACATTATACCTGCACGATTCGTTGACAAGCACTGCGGAACACATCTTACAACTAAAATGTGTCATAAGAATGTGGAAAAAGGGGGCAATTTGAAATTAGGGGGCTAATTTACATAGTGGTATACATTAAAAATTATTATTTTTTTTAGTTTTGATAGGCGTATCGAGTGTTGGCAGTGTGTGTGTTTCATGCATAAATAAATAAAAATCTGTGGTCTTATTGAATCGACCTATATAAAAAATCAATACTTTTCATTTGATACAAATACCACACCATCGACAATGGTATATACAATTCGGTCCGTATGAAGCTAATGTCGATTTTACTTATGTATTCTTATTCTCATTTCATAAAATGAATTTATATTCACCCTAAGCCACGGTAGTGAAACAAAATGAAAGAAGTTAAGATGTACATACGTACTTGGGTAGTTTAGGCCATATCAACTTGTTTCGTGATATTAGAAAATGAATGCCGGTGCCAAGCAGTTGTTTTTTTTTTTTTTTTTTTTGAGATATATGTCATGTAAAATTTTTTATTCTAAAATATGTGATTAAACTTTTTCATTAATTTATAGAAATTGTAGTTGTTGAAAATCGACCGAAAAAATATATTTTCAATGATATATATCAAATAAAACATATTTAAATAAAATTAAGTTAAATACTTTGAATGGGATACTATTTTTTAATCCGACAACTTGGCGAATGAGTAATATTATAATTAACATAACGTATACGGCATGATGTCGGTGAGAATCCTGTGGTTCGCTCAGTATAAAAATCAAACGTTAGACTGCAGAAATCAAAAATATAAATCTATATATAAAAGAATTGCGTTACTGACTGACTAACTGACTTATCATTGATCAGCACCTAGTCAAAACGGCTAAATGCAGGGTGATTAAATTTTCAGGATAGTTCCCAAATATGACGAAGACGCGGACTAAGAAATGGTTTTATGAAATTCGTACTGTAAGAAGGTAAATTGAGACAAAAAAAGGAATTAACATTCGTCCTGGCTAAATGGCAGTAGCTAGAAACATGAAATTCGTTGTGTGCCTTGAACTTACCACGCAGACAAGCTGCAAAAAGGGATTTCGAAATGTATACTGTAAATGGAGGAAAGACAAAAAAGGGATAAAAATGGTGCCAATTTAAGTAATGCAGCTATATTTGCGAAATCTATATTTCCATTTTAAACGTAGACTTCCAACATAAATGGATTTTTCGAAATTTGTATTTTTAAGTGGAGCGGGGGACAACAATGGTACCAACTGATGTATTACAGCTAGAATCGTGAAATTTGGTATGAAAATTCCTCTCTCCACATAGAAGCGCAAAATAAATGTATTTTTGTACTTTTAAGGGTGAGCGGCACAAATAGAAATCAAAATGGTACCACTAAAGTATTGCAGCTAGACTCGTGAAGTTTGGTATGTAAATTCCTCTGACCAAGTAGAAGCGTTAGAATTGGATTTTTCGAAATTTGTACATTTACGGGGTGCGCGGGACAAAAAGTTATAAAAAATAGTAACAATTTAAGTATTGCAGCTATAGTCGAGAAATTTGTTATGTAAATTCCTCTGACAACGTAGAAGCGCAACATAAATGGATTTTTTCTAATTCGAAAGGGTTGAACGGGGTAAAAATGATACAAATGATACAAACTAAAGTATTCCAGCTAGAATCGTGAATTCTGGTATGTAAATTACACTGACCACGTAGAAGTGCATGAAATTGTATTTTTTGAAAGTTCTACTTTTAAGGGGTGTGATAAAAATGGTGTACAGCCCTTTAATTACGTAAACGCGGAACATAAATGGATAATTCAAAATGTGTACCTATAAGGAAGATAAACGTAGTACCAAATAATTTATAAATTCATAAATGGCGTGAATAGACAGCGAAGAAATCATATTATTATGAATTTTCGCAAATTCATGGAAAAAGTGTGAAGTCATGGATGCGATCGATATACATATCGTTAAATACATGTCATAAATATGAATAACATAAACATCACCTAGATTTCTATCTGCGGTGACATTGTGAAAGAAAGCAACACTATGCAACAAAAAATGAAGAAAATTTAAGCTTTTACGGGAGAAGCGAGAACACATGTCACCTATAGTGCTATTTCAAAAAGGATACGTTTGAGAAAGAGGTGCAAAAAGTTATCAAATGGGCGGATGCATCTAAAAACATGAGATCGAGGATATAAAAAGCTCAGCGGTTGTAATTTATTGTTCGAAACCGGGAAAATGATAAAAATGACGCATAGCACATTCCTTTGACTGTGTATGGGTGCTATGTAATAGGAGGTTTCGAAATTTCCATTTTAGGTTTATTTGTATCCACAAAAAAAATTCAAAAAATACTATCGAAAAACAGAGATGGATAAAACTGATAACAAATTACTGACTTTTCCGCGTGCGAAGAAACGGACACTGCTAGTATTTTAAAAACTAGGAAATTAATGAAATTCATTAAACAAATATTACTAATCGCTACGTAAAATGGGAGAGTGTGATTTTCTTGCATTTTGCGTTTTATAATGTTTTTTCTGTGATTTAATTCCGTTTTCGCTAACTTGCAAATAAATAAGTGCAATATGACACCTGAAAAATTTCTTGTTAACCTAAATTGCATTTTTGAAGCCTACTTTGCATTTTGAAGCATTTGTTTAATACATTTCATTAATTTCCTAATTTTATATAGAATTAATATTAAATGAGCTAATACTTTTTGGAGTACAAATTATTACCATGAATTAATTTTGTATTTAACTTTGTAACTTTATATTATGTTTCACTATTTTTATTTTTTGTTCTTTATAGAAGACTCCTTTGAATACTTTTTGAAGCCGCGGTATATCATAGAGAAAATATTTGAAGTAAACTAAGTTGAATACTTTGACTGTGGACTAATTTTCTATCCGCCAATATGGCGAATGAGTAATATTATAATTGGCATAACGTATACGTCCTGGATGTGAAGTTAAGGCAGCTGTCAGTGTGAATCCTTTGGTTTTCGTGAATAATCGCTTATGTCGAAAAAGGAAAATATTTAGCAGAGCCAAAATAAGTTTCTCTGATCCTCTGATTAAAGATTAAACAGTGGTATATATTTTCACGAACTTATCGATTTAAGCATATACTAAATGTTTTGAAAAACATTCAGCTACGGCCGAACTTTGTATACCCTCCACCATGGATTGCATTCCACAGAGGCTGTCGATATTCGTAGAAGTGCAGCAGTATTACAGGAAAATATATATTTTTAATATAGCCAAACCAAAACAAATACAAATATTGAAAAAAATAATTTTATAAATAAATATAATATTATAATTATTTCAAACCATTATTTATTACAAATCAAAAAATAAATATTTTTATATTTATATTTTCATAAAGCTTAATATTGGTAGATAGTGGGTGCTACAGTTGATTGTATTTCCATTCTTTTTTATCAGACGTACATAGTGCAAAATAACCTAACTTCATGATTCAAGCAATTTTTGCCGTAAAAGAAAAATTACAAATTTTGAAAAAAACTTTCTATTTTGCGTGTCTACACAGTCAGAGGAATGTATACTCCGAATTTCATGACTCTAGCTGCGGTCATTTGATTGGTACTATTTTTATCCCCTTTTTTCATTTTAACCCCAAAAAGTACGAATTTTGAAAAATCTTGTCTATGGAATCAGAGTAATGTATACACCGAATTTATTTATTCTAGGTACAGCTTTTGGTTGGTACCATTTACAAATAAGAATCACTTTATGGTGCACGTTTTTGCTATAAGGGGAATGCGCATACCAAATATCAAGCAAATATAAACAGACATATTCAAAATACATGCTTAAATACGCTAAAATGTTAGGGATTATTATGGGTATTTTAAGTCTTTGTGAGGGAAAAAATTTCCCCTTTGGGTTTCAATCCCAACCGATCTACGACTATGAGACGCATTTATAGAAAATTTGAACGTTGTAGCTCCTTTCGTTTAGATGCTAGCGGCTTTCAACAGACGGACGGACATGGCTAGATCCTCTTAGAATTTTATGACGATCAACAATATATACTTTATAGGGTCTCAGGTCGATATTTCAAAGTGTTACAAACGGAATGACAAAGTTAGTATACCCCCATCCTGGAGGTGGATGGTATAATAACTATTAATTTATTAATGTTCAGTATTAGAGAAAAAATCCCCATAGATAATTGGGCATCCAAAATTTGCTGACATTCCCATCGGAATGTTGGATGGCCACATCTACTTGTAATGATATGTGTGAAACGACATCGTCGGTTCCTCAAATATTTTTCAACAAAAGAGATGTCTTATAGGCAGTAACAGAGAAAATCTAAGAATATTAAAAAAATCATCAACTGCGACATCAAAATAAAAGAGATGTTAGGAGTTTTCTTCCAAAACTTATTCCAGGATTAAGAGCTTTTACAGAACCAATCACTTATTCTCAAAAGCTAAATTTTATACTATTATACATGATCCTCACTCAGGAAGATATTGGTCAGTGGAACATTATTGGTATCATGCCTTATCAATTTTTGAAGAGGATGCTTAGTCAACAGTGTCAACCACGACCTTATGCCCAACTAATTATTCATTACATATATATTATGGTCATCAAACTAAAAAATTAAATTGTAAATTGTATGAAGACTTTTTAAGTAATATTATTAATATTTGGAAATGTCGATCCACAAATGTTAACATTGCTGGAGAGCTAGTAGTACAACGACTTGCTCACAGAAAATATTTAATGATTCAAATCGTATTGTCTCTAAATTTTAAAAACTTTATTTTTAACCTTACCAATAGATTCGTAACTATTTACAAAGATGTATCGAAAAAAATTCAACCTAAACTTAAAGGAAAAAAAAATAAAAATTGAAATTTTAAAACATCAAAAAGTGTGAAAACATCGAAAGAGTGGAAATTTGTAGACAACATGAATCAACATTCGCTTTCTATACCTAGAATCTACAATCATCCCATGAAATCATCGTAGTTTTTAGCGAAAGTACGTAATAGTAAAACACTAAACATTTTGACAACATCATTATACAGGCCGCAGTAAAATTAGACATGTGTATTACGTAAAAATCGTTTTACTGCTTTGTTAGATATTATTTATACTTTTTTGCTATGATGAAATTCGAATGTTTCGAAATAATTTAATTATCATTCATTAACTAACGTATTAATTAACATGCCCGAGATTTGGTGGTGAATGAACTGCTCCCATGGATCTTTGTAGAGTTACTTCCAAAAACGATGCTTTTGCTCCAGCTGATCTGAAACTAAAGGTATAAAGGTGTGCAAGTGCCAAGCCTAGTAGAACTAAGGGAAAATATTCGTGAAGAAAAGCAAAACAAATTCCAACAAAATGATAGCACCCGAAGTAGACAAAAAGTCCTCATATTTTGATTCGGAAGTTGTGAAAATATGAATCTTCATCAATGATTGTTACCTCGAGTTGGCATAGGCGGGATATTCTTCAATTACTTTGAAAGCAAACCACTTTGCTTGGTAGAATCGACAATAAAAGACTTAGCAAAATGTGTGTTTAATATAAATTTATATACGATGCATTAAACGTAAGTACATGGAAGTTCATTAAATTTAGGTATATGGAATAAAAATGGGCGGGATTGAAAGAAAGATGGACGTGGGATCTCCAACAGGTCGAACAACTATTATAATGTATTATTCATTGTATGACAACAATGGCGTCACAGATTTGGGTGAGTTCATTCAATATTTATGTGAAAATGTCAGATATTGGAAATAAGGGCGTGACAAATGCCACGTAAACTATCTTTTTAATAAATTAAAATTAATAAATCCTTTACATCCTTTCGGAATTTGACACAGAAATGTATAGGCCATATTTTAAAAAACAAGTGAACTTTATATACCCTCCACCATGGATTGCCTTCCACAGATGTAATTTTTTTAATATAGTCAGACCAAAACAAATAAAACAAGTAAGGAAAGGGCGGGGCCGACTATATGACATACTCCTATCCGAATACACTTCAATTCAGTAAAAAATTGAAAACGGCTATATCCATACTTGGTATGATCTTACCCACTTAGGCAATGGGTTCTTCCAATTCAAGCTCAATTGTGCTCAATTTGAAAAAAATTCTCTGAGAATACGTGGGTTCTGGATCGGAAAAAGTCAAGTCGAGAGCGAAATTTCTATGGGAGCCATATATAAATATGAACCATTTTCACCATGGATGTTTCTAGTGGAAATATAAGATATTTTACCAAATTTAAAGAAGATCTGTTAAAATATGTTGTTTTCTAGAGTAGAAAAAGTCAAATCGAGAGCAAAATTTGACCTATTTTCACCACAGGTGTTCTTAATTTTTTAAATATAAGATGTTTTGCAAATTTGAAAACAAATCTGATAAAATATGTGGTTTCTAGAGTGGAAAAAGTCAAATTGGGAGCGAAATTCGTATGGGATAATACCTCAAGACAATTCAAAAAGTAAACATAAGACAACAATCATCAAAAAAAAGCTTAAATATCATAAATATTGGTAGATAGTGGGATCTAGGGTTGGTTGTATTTCCAACCTATTTCAATTCCAAGAGTACAAACTTTGAAAATCCATTATCTCACGTACACAATGCAATATAACCTATCTTCATGAGTCAACCAATTTTTGCAGTAAAAGTACGAATTTGGAAAATTTTTTTTGCGTGTCACTTCTAGGGGCGGTCATTTGGTTGGTATCATTTGTATTCCCTTTCCCGCCATTAAGAGTACGACTTCCTAAAATTTCTTTATATTACGTGTGTACGCAATTGGAGGGATATACATGCCGAATTTCATCATTTTAACTGTTGTCGTTTAGTTGGTACTATTTTTATCCCTTTGTACCCATTGTATCCATTGAATGTACGAATTTGGAAAACCTTTTATTTTACGTTCCTACGCAGTCAGAGTTTGATAGGCACCATTTTTATCACTTTTTGTCCCATTTCACCCCCTACGAATAATAATCACATTATGGTGTACGTTTTTGTTACTCTAAAATATTGGGTGTTATTATGGGTATGTTCAGTCCTTGTGAGGGAAAAATTTCCCCCTTTTAACCGATATCGCCTAGTTGTCATCCCAACCGATCTACGACTATAAGACGCATTTATAGAAAATTTGGACGTCCTAGCTGCTTTCGTTTAGATGCTAGCGTGCTTTCAACTGACGGACATGCCTCGTCTTAGAATTTTATGACGATCAAGAATATATATGAGTCATTCCATGACAAGCGGTACGGTTTTGTGACCTCGATAGCTGCGATTGTTTTGAAAGTTTGTGTATGTATTCTTCTTATATATAATTATATAATATTATATACGCAAACACATCCAAATAAAATCCAAGAAAAAATTGGTTATGGAATTTTTTTTTTTTTCAAATGCAAAATTTATATTTTTCCAATTTTTTCTTGGATTTTTGCGTCGTTTTTATACCTTGTGTTTACGAACTAATGAACAAATTATAATTTTGATAATTTTTCACTGTAATTCTGGTTGATTTTGTAAAAAAGTCGAAAAAATCGTAAAAAAATAGATGCCATCGTTTCACCACTTTCAAACTCACACAGTCGCTTAAAAATAGACCTAAGCACACTACTTTAAAATTTCAACAAAATGGATTGGTGTAATCATTTCGAAAATCAAAATAAAAGAATTAAAATTGTAAAAGCTTTTAAAAATATAATATAAAAAAAAAATATAATCCACATTGAAATTACCTTCAAAACGAGGTAAAACACATTAAAATCGGTAAAGTCTTCCAGGAGTTACAGGCGATTGAATGAACGCATCTTTTGAAAAAAATAGTATGTTGGTCATAACTCGTGAAAAAAAATTTTCATTTTTTTTTTCCAAAAAAAAATACACAAACTTTCAAAACAATATCAGCTATCGAGGTCAAAAACCGTACCGCTTGATATGGAATAACTTATATACTTTATAGGGTCCCAGGTCGATATATCAAACGGAATGGCAGAGTTAGTATACCCTCATCCTGGAAGTGGAGTCTATAAAATTGCATTGTATGCGAATAAGCGCGGAAAAGGTTTTTGACAGCCACTGTGATGGATTTTCTTGTAGCTTCCACTTGTCTGTGAACACTATTTTCTCGAGAATTTTTTCTAAGGTTTGGATGAAGACTTCCAGTCGCAAGCTCTCTTCTTTTTGCAACTACGAAAAACCGATACGACCTAATCCGCAACCATATATACCGTGGTACTGTGACGACAACATTGATGACGACGATGGTGCTGCTAAATGAAATTATTCAAGAGGAATACATAAAGTTAACGACCTGGGGAATAATATTAGGAACCGATATGAAGTATAAAATCAAATTAAGAATCAGTAGATTTCTAACAGCATTCGGATTATTATTTTCAATTTTGCTACGTCTGTTGCATACAAAATGCGACGACAGTTATTCCACAACAATGGAACGAACGAGCATACACATCCAGAGCCACATCCCCAGATACACATCAATATTTGTATGTATGGCATGGTCATGAGTGTGGTGTTGTGATAATGTGACTGAATGAAATTCGATTTGAAACTGAGAGTTGAACTGGAACAACAACCCGAAGCCGGAAACCAAAATCACTCAAGAGTAGTCACTGTCATCAGCATAGTTATCATCGGCAGCACCAGCTCCAGCACCACCACCTCATCGTCATTAACTCTATTGATTTGGATTTTGTTGATATTTACACCCACCATACCCACCACACTGTTGAAGCAGTCGAGTATGTACAGTAGTGGATAAATGTAAAGTGACAGTGTTTATTGTTTTTAATGCGGTAACGCGTAGCATACGTTAGTGCTGTCGCATCGAAGTACGCTATAATCAATATTTTGACAATGTTGTTTAAATATTAACACATTTCGTTGTGAAGCATACTTTTCAGCGTCGCCTGAAATGATTTGTTGTAGGGATTTCAAAACGGGACGCTGAAAATAAGATCTAGTGATCCAGGGAGTAAAGGGAAATATTTAAAAACCATTTTTTATTATTATATATGTATATATATGTATAAAAAACTCATTTTATTTCCCGAATTTACTTTGGATGTAATGGAATTGCAATCCAGAACTCAGATAATAAAATCTAGTGATCCCGTGATTTACGGGGATTTTTTCAAAACCTTAACATTTTATTATAAATATTATTTTATTTAATACTAGCAGTGACGGCGACTTCGTACGCTGAAGAGCCCTTTATTTGTTATCAGTTTTATCCATCTCTGTTTATAGATAGTATTTATGGAATTTTCTTTAGGTGGATAGAGATAAATCTAAACAAGTAAGGAAAGGCTAAAGTCGGGCGGAGCCGACTATATGATACACTCCACTTTTTATCCTATTACAATTCAATTCGGTAAAAAAGTGAAATCGGGAAGGAGTTTTTGTATCCTGTAAATGTATGTGTTTGACAAAAAATGTTAAATCGGAAAGAACATATGTATGGGGGTATATTGAAACATGGAACGCTGTGACCCACTTGTATGTTTATAGGTGAAACATTTGGGAGCAACATTTGTATATATATAAATAAATGTATATCTAAATCTGAACAGATCTTACCCACTTTCACCATAGATGTCTTAGTTAGATTATTAGATATTGTGCCAAAGAAAGCCGGGTACAATATGTGGGTTTTAGAGCGGAAAAAATCAAAACTGGAGCGACATTTGTATGGGGGCTATATCTAAATCGCTAAATCGACTTAGAAAGTGATTCAAAGCCGATCTGTATAATAAACGATGGGTCTAACTCGTTTCCTTTTGGGTGTTACAAACAAATGCACAAAGACATAATACTCTCGTGGAGTGTATAAATAGCAATTTCGAAACCTCCTATTAGAAGCACTCATATACAGTCAGAGGAATGTGCTTGTCGAATTGCACTATTTTAGAGTATGTACCATTTTTTATCATTTTCTACCCGGTTTCGAACGAAAAATTACAACTGCAGAGCATTTTTGCACCTCTTTCCCAAAAAGTACACATTTGGAAAAATCACCATAGGGTAACATGTGTTCTCGCTTCACCCCTAAAAACATGTACTTTATTTGGTACCACGTTTAACCCTTTTCCTCTCGCATCATCCTTATAAGCAAAAGTTTTGAAATATCCATTTATGTTCTGCGTTTACGTAATTAAATGGATGTACATCATCTTTATCCATTTTTGTTCCGCTCACCCCTTATAAGTATAAATTTCGAAAAATCCAATTTTACTGCGCTTCTACATGGTCAAAGGAATTTACACACCAAATTTCACAATTCTAGCTGTAATACTTCAGCTGGTACCATTTTTATACCTTTTTGTCCCGCTCGCCTATTAAAAGTACAAATCTATTTATGATAAGTTTTCGTTGTCAGAAAAATGTTTATACAGATTTTCACGAATATAGCTGCATTACTTTAACTTATACCGTCTTTATCTCCTTTTGTCTCTTTCCTCCCTTAATAGTATAAATTTCGAAAAAGTCATTTTTGTAACTCGTCTGCATGGTAATTGCAAGGCACACATCACACAAACACAATTGCTTGAAACACACAAAGAGAAAATTTTTATATCTATAGTTTATTATTCCCATCGACTCATAGTCACTTTCCAAGTTGAGCAACTATATCCTTGCCTCTGTCAGTCTTAACTTGCACGAAAAGTCTCGGCTGCAATTTATGTCCGATCACAAACTTAACATAAATGATTATTTTGGTGCAGAGGCACGCAATTGTTGAATTTGAAAAACCAAGCAAATTTGCTCGGTTTTATATTTACCATTATAAAACCAAAATATACTGTATCATAGAATATGTTCTGACATATGTTTCGTAAAATAGCACCAGCTTTAGCAAATATTTCTGATATTTCCAATGAAATTTTGAAACATCAATTCAACACGCTTTAAAAGAGCAGCCGGCAATCGGCTTCATGAAAATAATCGCATTCCAATATGTAAAAATCTTGGTACAAGTATACAAGATTTTCAGCTTAATTAGGATAAAATAAAACACTGCAATTAGTAGTGATTTTTATTTGTAAAATAGTGGTGTATACATTTGATAGTTGGAATTCATTCACAAAAATGTTCATCCTTTAGTAAAAGGTAGTAAGATTGGGTCGCGATACTTTAAACGGAAATTGATGCAATGATTTCCCCAGATCTGAAAGTTCAAACAACAAAGCTAGGGTGTCCAAAAAGCCGGTTATTTTAGAAAGACGGTTTACGGTTTAACCGAAAATTCAATTTTTTAAAAAACTTTGAAACTTTGCACAACGAAATTTTATGTGGTAAGGACGAACGCTATTCAGATTTTGATATAGCTCCCATATATATATATATAGCTCCAATACAAATTTCGCCACTGAATTGATTATTTCCGCTCTAGAAATAGCATATTTGAACAGATTTGCTTAAAATTTGGCAAATCAGATTATATTTGAACTACAAACGTCCATGGCGAAAGTGGGTCAAATCGGTTCAGATTTATATATAGCTCCCATATAAATAACAATTAGGGAGCAAATAACAATTAGAATATCGAAATTCTGTATGTACATTCTTAGGACTGTATAGATGGACAAAATCAAGGAAATTTTCGAAATTTGTACTTTCATAGAGAAACGGGGAGAAAGGGGATAAAATTGGTTCCAATCAAACCGCCGCAGTTTGAATAATGAAAATCAGTGTAAATCGTTCTGGTTGTGCAGATAGGAAATATAATGCGATCTTTACATAATCGTATTTTAAGGGTCAAAAAGGGATGAAATTGGTGCCGACCAAATGACTGTAAAACTTGAATATTAATAACCTAATTTTAATTCAAAATAATAATAATGAAACATCTCAATTTATTTAACAAATATCGGTATTTGCAAAAATATAATACTTTTCCTAACATTTAACTGCACTGTGAAGTCGACAGCCTCTAATCTGCCGGTGATATTGTGGAATGCAATCCAAAGTAGCAATTTGACGAAAGTCGTTTTTGAATTTATTTTCTTATCGGTTTTAAAACAAATTTATTTTGATATTTAGAAATCTGTTAAAAAAGTAAAAAAAAATAAAATACATTTGTTATTCCCTCCACCTCCAGGATGAAGGTATACTAACTTTGTCATTCCGTTTGTAACACCTTGAAATATCGACCTGAGTCCGTCCGTCCGTCTGTTGAAAGCACGCTAGCATCTAAACGAAAGGAGCTAGAACGTTAAAATTTTCCATAAATGCGTCTTATAGTCGTAGATCGGTTGGGATTGAAACGGGGCGAAATCGGCCCAAAGGGAAAAAAATAATATTAATATTTTAGCGTATTTAAGCATGTTTTTTGAATATGTCTGTTTAAATTTGCTTGACATTTGGTATGCGCATTCCCCTTATAGCAAAAACGTGCACCATGAAGTGATTCTTAATTGTAGGGGGTGAAATGGAGCAAAAAGGGATAACAATGGTATATATTAAACGACAACAGCTAGAAACACGAAATTCGGTGTGTACATTGCTCTAACTGAGTAGGTATATAATATAAAAGTATTTTTTCCAAACTTCTACTTTTAAGGGGTATAACGGGAATAGAGGAAATAATGAATTTCGGAGTATACATTGCTCTGACTGCGTAGACACGGAAAATAAACGAATTTTTCGAAATTCGTACTTTCAAGGGATACAATGGTACATAGGGATAAAAATAGTACCAACTGAACTACAGCTAGAATGATGAAATTCTAATTGCGTAGAAACTTCAAATAAAGAGATTTTAGATAGTTGTACTCTTAAGGGGGTAAAAATGGTACCAACCAAATGCCCGCAGCTCGAATCATGGAATTCGGTGTATACATTCCGCACGCAAATTAAAAAGTTTTTTTCTAAATTTGTACTTTGTCTTTTACGGCAAATATTGGTTGAATCATGAAGTTAGATTATTTGTAACTATGTATGTCTGATGATGGATTTTCAAAATTTTTACTTTTGGAATTAAAATATAATGGAAATACTACCAACTGTAGAACATACTATCTACCAATACTTTGGCATTTTAGCTTTTTGAAAGTATAAATATAAGGATATCTATTTTTTGAATTGAATTGAATTGAATTGAATTGAATTGAATTGAATTGAATTGAATTGAATTGAATTGAATTGAATTGAATTGAATTGAATTGAATTGAATTGAATTGAATTGAATTGAATTGAATTGAATTGAATTGAATTGAATTGAATTGAATTGAATTGAATTGAATTGAATTGAATTGAATTGAATTGAATTGAATTGAATTGAATTGAATTGAATTGAATTGAATTGAATTGAATTGAATTGAATTGAATTGAATTGAATTGAATTGAATTGAATTGAATTGAATTGAATTGAATTGAATTGAATTGAATTGAATTGAATTGAATTGACGTATTGGTAGCCTTGTCTAAGCATGGTTTGAAATAATTAGGGTTATTTTCAGGAGCATTTAGCTCACAGATGGCTTGACCCACTGACGAAATGTTTTGTAGATCACCATTAAACAATCCAATCTTAATTTCTGGGGGATGACCGCTGCAAAATATTGTCGTGACCCATCCTACTGTATATGGGGTACACATACATTCCATCTTATCATAAATGTAGTAACAAAGTCAGTTATATTTTCAAGGAACAAAAAACATATCTGAGACTTGTTCTAATCGAACAATTTAAATTATATTAGAAATCATTATAAAATAATCATGAATTTCTTCAGGTATTTTTTAGTGGACGGCGACCCAATTTATTGTTTGGACAGAAGCGCGGCACATTTGTTTGTTTTTCATCAAAAATCTTTTATCCCGACCATATTTGCCACACACCAGCTCATGCACCAGCAAAATGGTTCTAATAACCAAAATTCCATGAAAATGTTTCAGGAAAATTGAATTCTATAAAAGAGTTATTGAAAAACAACTATAACAAGGATTTTCCGAAAAAAATCCACTTTAGTTCCGTTCTATTCAATTTCGATAATAAATAGAAACATGTGTTCGTTCGCCCATTGAAAACTTTAACAAAATTGATTTCGTTTGCCATCCTAAACGCAATCCAATACTGCTCGCTTCTGACCGAAGCATATTGATTTAATTAATATTCGCTTTGGTCACAGCTATATGGGAATGTTATGTGTGTATACGGGAGGTTTTATTCGGTCCTTTGCCATAAAATCCAAATATTTTCCATTTTCGTTTTTTAACGCTTTTTTGCTTCCTCCTTTGTTGCTTCCAATTTGATGACGTGGCGAAAATTGCATTCCATTCCACTCGAGAATCGCGTTGGGTCTTGTTCCTTCTTTACCTGCTTAAATAAAACAAATAATAATTAAATAAATTTTGTTCTTCGACCATTCCGATTGCCGTGGTCATTGTTATCCTTGTTTCTTGCCTTTGCTGTGATTGAATGGCTGTCGAAATGGATGAGTGCTGGGTCAACGATTCATGATAAGAGCATTACGAGCAAATCCACAAGCAAACATTATGGCATTGTGTTAAATTTAGATTGAAACTCTATATCAAGTTACGCAGACATCATCAGGCTAAAACAAATACCAGCAACAGAACGGAATAACAAAATGAACAAGCGCGTCGAGTGCGAGGAGGGATCGGAACTATACTGTCAAGCAGCTAAGACATATCTGGAAATGTATTTCAAATCCTGAAATATATAAAAAGAAGACTTAGTTTAGAATATATCATCGGAAAATGTTATAAAAAGATGATAAAAGCATGATTTTTTAAATTTATAGAATTCTACTATCAGTTTTTATGAATCTTTTATTTAGAAATTACCTTCCCGACTTACTTTATCCGTTTACAAAATATAAAATTTTCGATAATTTTTCTCGAATTCAATCATACGATTTGGAAAGCATTCTTCTCACCTGCCCTCGTATATGTACTTCACCTGTTTAATAAAACCAATTTTTGCTCGAATTCACTCGTACGAGTTTGAAAGCTTTCTTCCCACCTCCCCTCGTACATGTATAGATGTGTATCTGTGTATAAACATATGTGTATGTGTATGTGTAACCTTTATTTAATAGAAAATCCCAGATGTATCAATATTGACATGTGCTTGTTTGGGTTTATCGACGTGAAGTTTAAATGAAAATCCACAAAGTTTATACCCTGTGCATTGTACATTGCCGCACAATGTGATGCAAGGTCAAATCCACAATTACGTGTGGGTCAGTGATGTTAATGAGAGGAATCATATTCTTTAAACCAATTTCAAAGGGATATTTCAAAAAAGAAAAAAAGAAAAGGCATCTAGATTATTGAAAAATGTACGTTCATTCAAGGTGACATGACGTTGATGCTCTCCAAACGTATTTGAAGGCCAAAAGGTACTCAGGGGTAAACGTAATCCGAAAATGTCACAGGACAGTTTGTAGCACAAATAATGTACAAGGAATTTACGTAACTTGAGCGTGTTTATTTTACATAATATCTTGGAAATCTTTTTTCTTTTTTAAATTTTAAATTTTCAGGATGGTGCCGTTAAGTTTATTGGCCGAATTCAACAAATATAATGTGAACAAGTGAGGAAAGGCTAAAGAAGGGCGGGGCCGACTATATAATACCCTACACCACTCCCTGCGTATATATTTTGATTACTATTTCATGGGAGCAATTTTATGTAGTTCATATAAAATAAAACTATAAATGCATCTTTAGTCAAATTTAATGAATATGGTAAATAATAAAGTAATTGATCCAATTTTCCAGCAGATATTCAGAGTAAAGTAAATATAACTGGAAAAATTGATTAATATCCAAAGACAAATACAAATTATACAGCGGTAATAGGTTAAATCGGACGGACATTTGAAGGGGGCCTATAACAACACTTGAGGCCAGTGCCAAAACATGCGCCTATATATTTCTCATTCACGGTAGGTATTCCTAGTTAAAACATAGAATAATGTGCAAAATTTGATGAAGATCCGATGTAAGATGTTGTTGTTGTTGTAACAGCTGTTTATGTATACGTGTTTGTGTTGATTTGTCCGTTTATTCGTCTTCTTGCAGATCCGCTACGTCTGTCTCCAGGTTTAGGAAGATGGCCACCTGCTTCGGGTGCGTCCAAAGTGACTTGGGGACCAGCTGAGTTGGTTTTGCTGGGCAGTTGAAAAGGTGTAGCGTATCGTGAGGCCCCTGGTTACATGCGGGGCAGATGTTCTGCACGTTGCCATCAATTCGAGCCCAGTACGAATTGAGGCGGCTACAATATCCTAATCTCAGCTGTGCCAGTACCGATCTTGTTCGTCGCGGCAGCTCCTTTTCTTCCGATGAGATGTCTGGGGGATGGTCTCCGAGAACGATATTCTCGGCGTAGTTGTTGACTGCTGCTGCGACTGCATCACGATGAATATCATTCAGACCTGCCTCATACGCGCGCTGATCTAGAGGTTCTCTCTTATACTTCTGGACCTCTCTCTCTAGATCCTGGAGGTCTTTCCTTACCTGCCTGGGCGGAGGTGGCAGTGCCATAAGATGATGGTTGGGATGGCTACTGCGATAACATCCAAACAGGTACTGCGTAGACAATTTTGAGGCGGATATTTTCATATTCCTCGCAGTGAAAAAACTGGTAAGATCGATGATATAACTATTCAGCCTTTCGCAAATGTCATCTGTGGTTTGGCCAGACGCTAGAATCGTGCAATCATCGGCGTATGTCACGATTTCGATGCCTTCAGGGGGTTGTGGAATACCAGAAAGGTAGAGGTTAAACAGTGCCAGAGATATCACCCCACCCTGGGGAACTCCCTGTTTCACTCTACGGGGTTTTGACTTCCGGTTTCCGAATTCCACATATGACTGGCGTCCACACGTATAGTTGATGATCCAACGTTTGATGCTGGCCGGCAGGGACGAGTTGGCGATGTCCTCAAATAATGTGGCATGGCTGACCGTGTCGAATGCCTTCGAGAGGTCAAGAGCCACGAGGACCGTCCTATCGCACGGCTTTCGCATATTAAGGCCTCGGTGTATATGTGTGGATATAGCGTGTAGAGCAGTCGTTGTACTGTGCTGCTTACGGAATCCATGTTGATGTGTTGCAGTTGGGAAATTTCCAATAAGGCTCGGGAGGAGAAGTGCCTCAAGTGTCTTCGCTACTGGTGAGAGAAGAGAGATCGGCCTGTACGACTCTCCTTTACTCGCATCCTTGCCTGGCTTCAATAGCGGTATCACTCTGCCCATTTTCCAGGCTTCGGGAACTATAAGAGTGGCCATCGACAGGTTGAGGACTTTTGTCAGGTACTCGACTCCAGGTTCATCCAACTGTTTCAGCATCAACATAGAGATTCCGTCAGGGCCCAGCGCTTTAGATGGTTTAGCGCTACGGATGACTTGTGCAACTTCGCCAACGGTAAACTGTGGTGGTGCCTCCTCGACTCGGAGACCATGTATATGGCGCATGGTCCTCCTTTTCGTCTTATCACTTTCGGGGTGCTCAATAAACTGCCGGTTAAAATAACTCGCGCACCTCTTAGGATCATTTAGCGTCCTGTCACCAAAAGTGACAGCAATCTGATCATCTCGCTTGGTGGGATTCAATCCCACGGCGGCCGGTTCTATGTACCGGATTGACTTGGAGATGGATGTCTTCGACCAAGGGCTGCCACCTCAGCTATATATGTATCGTGTTTGTCCGATGTAAGATGTAGTTTCTAGAGCTGTAATAGAGAAGAATGTGGCCCATCTGGGTTATACCAAAGTATGGAAATATGGGTATCTCCCAAAGAAGTAAGGAAAGACTAAAGACGAACGGAGACACTATATGATACACCCCACTTTCTATCTCATTACAACTCAATTCGGTAAAAAAGTAATGATGTGACCCCCTTTCACCATGTATGTTTATTGGTGAAATATAATATGTAAAGTTTGGCCAAAATCTGATAAACATTCGGGAGCAACATTTGTATGAGGGCTATATCTAAATCTGAACCGATCTTACCCACTTTCAGCATAAGTGTTTCTAGTTCGATTATAAAATGTTGTGCCAATTTTTAATTAAATCGGGTACAATATGTGGTTTATAGAGCGGAAAAAGTCAAATCAAGCGACATTTATATGGGGACTATATCTAAATTTGAACCGATCTTACCCACTTTCACCATAGGTGTTTCTAGTTCGATCATAAAATGTTGTGCCAAATTTAAAGAATATCGGGCTCAACATATGGTTTCTAGAGCGGAAAATGTCAAATCGGGAGCGACATTTGTATGGGAGCTATATCTAAATCTGAACCGATTTTCTGCAAATTCAATACCAATCGTCCTTGGCCAAAAAAAGTAACTTCTGCCTAATTTCATGTCAAGCGGACCACAATTGCGACATGTAGAGTGCGAACAAGCTTAGATGGACAGCAGACGGACGGACATACAGACATCGTTAAATCGACTCAGCTGGTGATTCTAAGCCGATCGGTATACTTAAAGGTGGGTCTAGCTCGATTATTTATTGGTGTTACAAACATTTGGAGCGAAACTAACTTATAATACCCTAGTCCACGAAGTGGTGTAGGGTATAATAAGCAGGTCTACATAGCGATTTAATTAAATATTTTTATGCAAATTGCGATATTTGTTTTAAATAAATCGTAATGTTTAATTATAATAATGTCTAAAAAATAATTTTAAAGACAAAACCCTCCCTACTATATACAAAAAAATAATACTTCAATCAAAAAGTGATCATGTGACAGCATTCTTAAAAAAATCTCTGGAGTATTTGAAGTCTTTGTTAGAAAGAAACATATTTCTAAGGTAGAGGATAAATAGCCCATATAAATTATACAGTATTTAATCTTTAGTCAAATTTAACCAACTAATGAAAATCTTTTAGATTGTGTGCTACATGTGATGGGCCCATACACAAAAAATAGGTGTAATCCCATCTCATTGTAGCTAGTGAAGAATATAAAAATTATTTTCATCAAGAATGACTGTAATAAGTTGAATCAAGAGTGTTATCAACAAATCGTAAGGTGCATATGAGCGGTAAAAATATATTCGCGTAATGGTCCACTTATATTGACCATGGTAATATGAAACAAGTAAGGAAAGGCTAAAGTCGGGCGGGACCGACTATATGATACGCTCCACTTTCTATCCGAATACAATTAAATTCGGTAAAAAATAGAAAACGCGAAGGATTTTTTATGGGTGTTTCTAGTGGAGACATAAGATAAGATATGCCAAAGAAGAACAGAAAAAGTCAAATCGGGAGCAAAATTTGAATGGGAGCTATATATAAATCTGGACCGATTTAACCTATTTTCACCACAGGTGTTCCTAGTGTAAATATAAGATGTTTTGCCAATCTGATAAAAATGGGAGCAAAATTTGTATGGGAGCTATATCTAAATCTGAACTGATCTGACTAACTTTTACTATAGATGTTGCCAGTTAAATTATAAGGTACTGTGTCAAATTTGAAAAATATTGGGTAAAATATGTGATCTCTAGAGCGCAAGAAGTTAAATGGAGAACGAAATTTGTATGGGAGCTATATATAAATGTGAACCGATCTGGCCCAAATTCACCATAGATATTTCCAGTTTGATTACAAGGTAATGTGCCAAAATTGAAGCAAATGGAGTAAAATAAGTGGTTTCTAGAACGGAAAAAGTCAAATAGGCCACATCTGTATGGAGTCTATATTAAAATCTGAAACGATTTCCTTTAAATGAAATAAAGTTCGTCCTTGGACCGCAAAACTAACTCGTGACAATTTTTGTTACTATCGGACTATAATTGCGACCTGTTACAACAATCGATGGACGAACGGGCAGACGGACAGATGGGTATTGCTAAATCGATTCAAAAAGTTATTCTACAAATGGGGCTTCATTTTATTTCATTACCGCACTAGAACCTATATCTTACATCGGATCTTGATTAAATTTTCCAGATCATGATATATTTAAACTAAGAATTCCTACCGTGAATGAGAACTATATAGTGTTTTTGGAACAGGTAATAAGTGTTGTGATAGGTCCCTACAATGTCCGTTTTATCCTATTGCCGATGTCAAATCACCATTTGTTATTGGATCTTGATCAATTTTTCCATATCATGTTATATTTACTCACGGAATACCTGCCGGAAAATTAGATCATATGGACCCATGATTTCAAATACAACTGTCCCACCTATTTATACACTCCACGAGAGTATTATGTCTTCGTGCATTTGTTTGTAACACCCAAAAGGAAGCTAGATAGACCCATTGCTAATTATACTGATCGATTTAGAATCAATTTTTGAATCGATTTAGCAATGTTCGTCTGTCTGCCCATCTATTCTTGTAATCATGATTTTTATTGGTAGGGGGTGAAATGGGGCAAAAGGCATAAAAATGGTACCTTTTAAACGGCAACAGCTAGAAACACGAAATTTGATGTGTACATTCCTCTAATTGAGTAGACACATAATATAAAAGTATTTTTCCAACATGGTACTTTTAAGGGATAAAATGAGAATAGAGGGATAAAAATGACACAAACCAAACGGTTGGACCTAGAATAATGAAATTCGGTGTATACATTCCTTTGATTGCATAGACACGTAAAATAAAAAGATTTTTCCAAATTCGTACTTTTTACTTTTACGACGAAAATTGGGTGAATCATGAAGTTAGATTATTTTGCACTATGTACGTGAGATAATAGATTTTCAAAATTTGTACTTTTGGAATAAAAATAGAATGGAAATACGCCCACTATCTACCAATATTTATGGTATTTAACCTTTTTTGAAAATATAAATAAAAGAATATTTATTTTTTGAATTGACTATATATATATATATATATATATATATATATATATATATATATAGTGTAAAGGTATTGGTAACCTTCACTTGTAAGCGTGGGTTGAAATAATAAAAATATTATATTTATTTATAAAATTATTTTGGTTTGTTTTGGTTTGGTTATATTAAAAAATATATTTTCCTGTAATATTACTACACTTCTGCGACGATTTTAATTTAAAATCGAAAAATACGAATGGTAGTCAACTTTGGGCCGATTTCTAAGATATGTCCAACTTCCCTATTTTTAATGTATCTCGAAATATCTCAAAATAATTCTTGGTTTTTTGCAGAACTCTAAAATGTCTACTAAAACAAAAGTTATTACATTTTGGCCGAGGGATTTTGATTCTGAACTACTGTGTTCGAACATTTTGGCTCCATTTCCTGTATTAAATTATTTTATAAACATGGAGTCAGTGATATTCAACATTTAGATTTCGAAAGGTATTGATTCCTTCTATTTATTTTTCAATGTCTATTAATTCAGAAAAAATGGATAAAAATGCAACTTAAAAAAATTACACTGGAAAAACATGTTTTTTTTCAGGAGTGTTTAATTCACAGAAACAAAAAACTTTATCTTCAAAGTCAAAATCGTAAATGTCTTCGTACAAATATTATAAGTTGTAGTGTGCGTAGGTAGCGTATACGTGCTGTTGATTAAGGATAACATCACTCATACGCACTGTGGTCGGATTGAGCATTAACAGAAACAGTCCTGAAATATATTTTTGTCCTACCTAAACGGTGTTAAGAATCATTGCTAGGAAGTTCATATGTTCTAGAAAGTTTATTGATATCTTAGGTACATTTTTGTAGTTGATTGTTTCCTTGAATTGTGAACGGTTTGCTACATATGGACCTGAACAGGGGAAAAAGGTTAAAAAACGAAATGTACAATTTTTGTTTTTTATGTCAAGAGCTACAACTTTGCATCAGAGAGTAAATCAAAATTCCAAACGGTTTGCAAGATATGAGCCGGAGAAAATGATAATTTTCTTCAAAAATGACACCGAGGACCCAAATCTTTGGGGCCCATAAAAATGTGCATGACTTTGGCCAAACTGTGAGACGCGGGTCCTGTTTTTGACTTTTATCACATAATGGTGTTCGTATATGGTTATATTTTGAATCGATTTAGCAATGTCCGTCTCTCTGCCCATCTATTCTTGTAATCACGATACAGATCGCGCTTGTAGGTAAAACCAAATGAAACTTTGCACAACGAAGATTTTCGGGATAAGGACAAACGTTATTTAATTTGAAGAAAATCGTTTCAGATTTAATATAGCCCCCATACTTATTTCACTTCCGATTTGGCTCTTTTCACTTCATATAACACATATTTTAGCAGATTTTCTTCAAAGTTGGCAAAACATCTTATATTTGAACTAGAAACACCTGTGTTGAAAATGTGTTAGATCGGTTCAGATTTATATAGTTCCCATACAAATTTCGCTCTCAAATTGAGTTTTTCCGC
The DNA here is from genome assembly GCA_947397865.1 of Polietes domitor. Taxonomy (NCBI): domain Eukaryota; kingdom Metazoa; phylum Arthropoda; class Insecta; order Diptera; family Muscidae; genus Polietes; species Polietes domitor. The sequence continues at coordinate 66,247,061 of OX377621.1, forward strand.
TCTAAAAACCACATATTTTATCAGATTGTCTTCTAGCTTAGCAAAATAATCTTATATTTAAACTAGGAATACCTATGGTGAAAATAGATCAGATCAGTTCAGATGTATATATAGCCCAATTCAAATTACGCTCACATTTTCCCTCTAGAAGCCATATATTTTAACAAATCTTCTTCTAATTTGACAAAACATCTTATATTTTAACCAGAAACACCCATGGTGAAAATGGGTCAGATCGGTTCGGTTTTATATATAGCCCATACAAATTTTGCTCCCGGCTTGACTTTTTCTGCACCAGAAAAGACGGATTTTCACCGAATTTCTTCAAATTGAGCATAACACGTTATACTTGAACTGGAAGATTCTATTGTGAATTTGGGTCACTTCACTTCATGTTTGGATATAGCCCCGATTCAAATATTCTTCTCGATTTAACAAATTGGGTCAGGTCATATGAGCCTATGATTACAAGATACTTCCTGTTTTCACTTTTTCACCGAATTGTATTGTATTCGAATAGAAAGTGGAGTGTATCATCATCATAGTCGGCCCCGCCCGACTTTAGCCTTTCCTAAATTGTTTTTATTTTGGACGACTTGGTAATCTTTGGATATTTTTTCATTATGAAAAATCATCCAAGACTTTTGGAGGGTTGTTCTCTTTTGGTACTGGACAATTATTTATACACCCTGTTTGGTCTGTTTTATTGTCGGATAATTTGTACTTACTTTTTTAGAAGAGAACGACGAGAAGTTTGCCGTGACTTAAGAGTCATGACTGGTGATTATTTCAGCATCAAACAATCGCATATTGATAGAAACATTTGGAATCACCTTATTCCTGGGTTTATACGAGCAAATCGAAAAATTGGCATGCGACATGTTGTATTCGAGCTAGAGATGTGCGCGTGAGTGATTATTGGCTCACGTTCACGCACGCTCACGAAGGAAAAAAAATTTAATCACGCACGTTCACGCACGAAGATTTTTTCGCTACTCACGTTCACGCACGCTCACGTGAGTAAAATAAATTTTGCTCACGATCACGCGTGATTCACGCGTGAATCACGTGATTCACGTAAATCACGCAAACTATTTCCACATATACATATACATTTTAAATCGAAATGAGTAACACACCGCAAATCCGAAAATTATTAATTTAATTATTTAAAACACTCTACGTTTGCGTTGTTTGTTCTAAATTCATATTTTTAAAATTGTATACAATATTACGGTGGTATACCGTATAGTTAACGCAAAATAAGTTAGAAATCGGACACTGACATAAAATCCAAGTAAAAATATACACAGCATATACCCCGATACCAGTTGTGTGGTTTTTAATTGAATTAACACTAAGGATATAAATTCAGTGCCTAGTGTTGGTGCAGGGAATGCTTACTTAAATAATAGAAAAAAATAGATATTATACCTACACTGAAGCACTCTGTTTTAGAAATAAATATGTCTATGACTTTTATTTTGAATGGAAAATTTCACATTTTTAAACGAAATTAAATGAAAATAAAAGAATTAATAAATATGTGCGACTCACGAAAAAATCACGTGATTCACGCAGAAATTAGACTCACGCACATTCACGCACGAACATTTTTTCGTTCCTCACGTTCACGCACGCTCACGTGAGTAGAATAAATTTTGCTCACGTTCACGCAATTCACGTGAGTGGCGCCCATCTCTAATTCGAGCGCATGATTGTACATTTTTCTACTACCGTTCATTTGCAGTTTGAAATTCAAAAATATTAATCAATTTCTATATAAAATCTATAGAAGTATCCTTTTCTTTATAACAAATGGGACAACCCATTCCACTTTGAGAGTATATCCAAGTCGACTTACCCTCCCTAAAACTTTTTAGTTCTTAACAAATAGAAATGTTAACTTCATTACATACAACTGCTGTACATTTTTTCTGTTCATTTTGATGGTAAAAGTAACCGCACCCCATGGCCCGAGTCACGGTAGTTCAAGGAGAAAAATAGCAACACACTCTCTAGTACACTTTACATTTTCATTTAATTTTCTTAAAGAAACGCTTACACACACACTTGGGAAATCATATGAAAGCGATGGTGCGCACTCGTATGGTAGGGGAAGGGGGGGTGTGTGTGAGGCCACCCAACGACTTGCCAGTCGCAGTCAACAGACTGAAGCAGTCTGAATCTGTGGCAAGGTGACATCCATTAAATGTTGCCCCAGACATTGAACAACCCTTGCGATAATTGCACAAAAGCAATTGTCAGCCGAAACGATTACTGAAATCTGAAGGCTGAACACTGAACACTGACTGGCGGCTGTATCTTATCGCAACTGCTGTGCTATGATGTGCTGTGTTAAGGTGTTTAAAATGTCGCCACTTCGGTCTTTAGGAACTTTTCGGGGAAAATTAAATTTTGTTAAAGCCAAAATGTTCATTTAGTGTTTCGCTTTACTACTCACTGCGTGGTGATTGTCTCCTGTCATTAAGGGCTTTATTCATTGGATTGTGTTCTAATGTGGCGATGTTGGCTTTTCCACAAGCGACTTCATTCAGTACAATTTGTCTACCTTTAAAACGTCATTAAATATATGTTGTTTGTATGTGTGTATTTCCCAAATATATAGGAATGAAGACAACCCGCAAAACAAAACTCAATTATCTGGGGAATTTGATTATTCTGTAATTATTATTGATAACATTTTGTAAATTATGTTGGGAAGAGCATTGATTTTATCCGTTTGGTTAGAGTGCTGGTGTTGGCTGAGCACTGACTGCCAACTGTTTGTTTAGCGGCGGTTGATCTTAATTCTCGTTTTTCCATCGCTCCGAAGTTTGGGTACTCTAATGGAAATATAATTTGCTTGGGGAATTGCTGCTTTGGCTCTGATAAAGCATATAAACTAAACCGAAATTACTTCGCTTCATAACTGGAGTCCTCCCTGAGTTGTGTCGTTACTGGTTGGCATTCATTTGTGCACAGCATGCACTGGAGGCCGGTTTTAGGAGCCCTTTTCAATTGATATGATAGAAATTTGGCATGTGACAAGAGATTGGCGTGAGAGAATTTGTTAAAACTTGGAAATTGTTGTATAGAAAGAAAATATAAAAATTAAGATTTTGATTCCATATGCTGTTAGATGAAAATGAAAAAAGTAAAAAGACGTTAATTTCGACCGTTCCGAATTTTATATACCTTCCACAACGGAGTGCATTCCACAGTATTGCCAGCAGATTAGAGGCTGTCGACTTTACATAGACGTGTGGTAAATTGTGATATTTTTTATGAATGAATATCGTAATATATTTGTTTACTATTTCAAACTACAAAGCATACTTATTATGTCCATTGCTTGAAATAAATTGTGAATGAATATTAAATTCATTCCCTCGGGGCCGATTTCCTCCAGCTGAATATCTTGATTTCAGCTACAGACCAAATGTCTGTACCATTTTGATATGAGAAGTACAAACACTGAAGATCCAGTATGTTTCGTGTCCACAGTGGAATGTAAGAACCTAGTTTCATGATTCTAACTACAGCCGTTTGCTTGGTACCTGTTTTATTACTTTTTTGTTGTGATCCTAAAAGTATGAATTTAGAAAAATGCTCTTTTTTTGCAGGTCTACGCTGCCAGAGTGTCAATACGAAATTTCATGATTCTAGCTACAATAGCTTGGTACCGACTTTGACAATGACAATGATTTTCTCTATTCTAATTGCAGCCGTCTGGCTGGTAGAATTTTTATCCCCTTTCGCCCCATTTTCTTCATAAACCATTTTGAAAAACTCCTCTATGTTTCGCGTCTACACAATCAAATAAAAGCATAACATCAGCGGTTGGTTCCATTTTTATCCCCTTCATCCTTATTTCCCACCAAAGAGGACAAACTTCCAAAAAATCCTTCATGTTTCGCGTCTATACATTCAGATGAATGCCTACAACGAGTTTCACGATTTCAACTTCAGCGGTTTGGTTGGTACCATTTTTATCCCTCTTTTCCAATTGTTTCCCTTAAAAGTACGAATTTTGAAAAAATCCCGCTATTTTACGTATCTACTTAATTAGAGGGATGTACATGCTAAATTTCATGTTTCTAGCTGTTGTTGTATCAAATGTAGAATTTGTATCCCTATTTGTCCCATTTCGGCCGATTTTTTTACTTCTTGGTACTTTAAAATAAAACAAGAGGAAATATCGCAACAAATTTCAAGGGCATATATGCAGAAATTTTCAGTAAAATTGCTTAAATAAACTAAATATTAGGGGTAATTTCAGTCCATGTTAGGGACAATTTTTTCCCTCTGGGCCGATTTCGCCCACTTTCACCCCCAACCGACCTGCAACCATAAGACACATTTAGAGAATATTTAAACCTCCTAGCTCATTTCGTTCGGCGGCTAGCGTATTTTCAACAGACAGACGGACATGGCTAGATCGTTATAGAATTTTACCACGACCCAGAATATATATACTTTATGGAGTCTCCGATGAATATTTTAAGGTGTTACACACGGAATGTTAAAGTGAATATACCCCCATCCTTAGGTGGAGGGTATAAAAAATTATACGGAAAAACATAATTTTTATGGATGCTTTCAGGAGCGTTTAGCTAACTGACGAACTAAAAATAATGTGCAAATCACCATTAAATAATCCAAACATCATTTTCATGGGGGGACTGGAAAGTTTTTTTCCATTTAATTTAAGAACTTTTCTTTTTGCCATTTATAAAAATATACCGTTGCTCACATTTCTCATTTTATGCACACCAAATTTGTCTTTAGTGTTTAAAATGGTCTAAGTCACCATATATCTGACATTGAGGTGTGGTGATGTAAACAAATTTTTTTTTATTTATAATGTCCACTTTATTGATTCAGATCATTTGAATAACATACAAAATGAAATTATTTGAAAAAATAAATAATAATTTCAATATAAAGTTTCTATATGAACAACCTGTAAATAAATATTAGTTTTAATTTTTTTAATTAAATATTTTGGGCTTTCTTTAATTTTTGGTAAGGAAATATTACTTTTTCGAATTGAAATAAAATATTTTTTGTTTATTTTTTAGGAGAATAATGAAAGTGGTCTAAGTCAGTGCATCCTCTGTAAGTAGAGGTTCCCTTAGAGGTACCAACGTGGTCCATTTTTTTTATAAAAGTTCGATATAGTAGTAGGATATTCTAAGAAAAAAAATATTTTTCAATTGACTCAAACATTATGCATTACATATCTCAGAACGGATAAAGTGTGACTTAGGCCACTATCTTTCTAACTGGTACATGTAGTACCCGATTTTCTTTAAATTTTGCACAACATTTTATAATCCATATATAAACACCTATGGCGGTTCAGATTTATATATCCCACACAAATATTGCCACCGATTTGACTTTTTCTGCTCTTTCTGCATCAAACATCTACGGTGAAAGTGGGTCAGATTGGTTCCGATTTATATATAGCTCCTACACTTTCCATGATAGAGGACGCTCTCCAAAACCCTCATCGAATTTAATTGCAATAGCGGAAAAAAGTGAAGGGTATCATATATTCGGCCCAGTCCGACTTAAGCCTTTCCTTACTTGTTTTAATTTTTCTTGGTTTGAAATTAAATATTTTGTGCTTTCTTTTGTAAGGAAATATTACTTTTTCTAATTGAAATAAAATATTTTTGTTTAATTTGTCAATTTTGAGAAAAATTAAAGTGTTCTAAGTCAATGAATTCACTTCTAAGTCAATGAATTTATAAAAGTTCAATGTAGGATATTCTAAGGACAAAATTTTGTGCTTTTGAGGAAAAATATTTTTTAATTAACTCAAACATGAACCATAGCATATCTTAAAAGCGAAAAATTTTACTAAGTCTACTATCATACTAACTAACTCTGTGAGTTAAACGCTCATGAAAACACCACAAACACCATGTATTTATTCCATCCACTAGGGTATTATGCCTTTGTGAATTTGCTTGAAACATCCAAAAGGAAGCGAGTTGGACCCATTGTTAAGTCAAGAAGAATGTATTTTTGAATCGATTTAGCCGTTCGCCTGAACGCTAATCTATTCTTGTAGTCAAAGTGCATGTCGAAATTATTGTCCGATCCTAACAAAAATTGACACTAGTGAGTTTTGGGACCTAGGCTAATGTCGGCCGGGGCCGACGATACTCTCCACTTTCTATCCGAATACAATTCAATTCGGTGAAAAAGTGAAAACGGGAAGGTTTTGGATTGTATGGTTGGATTATAAGATGTTGTGCCAAATTTAAAGAAAATCGGGTACAATATGTGGGTTCTAGAGCGGAAAAATTCAAATCATGAGCGTCATTTGTTTGGGGGCTATATCTAAATCTGAACCGATCTTACCCAATTTCTACATAGGTGTTTCTAGATGGATTATAAAATGTTGTCCAAAATTTAAAGAAAATCGAGTACAATATGTGGTTTCTAGAGCGGAAAATATCAAATCGGGAGCGACATTTGTATGTGGGCTATATCTAAATATAAACCGATTTGCAAATTAATTAGCGTTCGTCATTGATCCACAAAACTTAGTTGTGCCAATTTTTGGTAAGATCGGACTATAATTGCGACCCGTAATTAGATTACAACAATAGATGGACAGACGGACAGACAAACGGGCGTTGCTAAATTGACTCAGAAAGTGATTTTAAGCCGATCTGTATAATAAACGATGGGTCTAATGCACAAAGACATAATACTCTAGTGGAGTTTATAAATATCAAAGTTGTGCCTTTAAATTTTTGGAAGATGGTTTATTCAACAAATTACATCTTTTTGTAAAGTAATATATTGATTTTTTTGCGGGGTAATGCAAGCTAACCACTTTTTATATCTTTTTTTTAATATTGGTTTATATATTTTGAAACTTATCTCTTTTTTAATTTCAGTTAAAAATATATTGGCTGCTAAACGATCTCAAGTCCACTTTTGTTTAAAAGGAATTAATGGTGCAAAAGTGTATCATAGTCTATGCCTCTTTAAAGTTGTTTTGCTGTTATTGTATCGAAATTCATTCCGCGACCAAAACATCCAAATGTGCGGACTTTTGGAACATTTTTTAATTAATTTACACAGAGTAGGACTTGAGATCTTTTTGCAGTTTTCGATGAAGTAAATATGTTTGCGTTAAAAAAATAAATTACACAAGGATCCAGGATTATTTTGACATACCAACATTGGAAATCGGACTACCGGGTATAGTTTAGAAATTAACCAAAAGATGACTACTTTTCTTATTTTTTTAATTTAAAAGAAAACCAAATTTTTTTATTTTATGTTCATTTGAAATATATTTGTTCATAAAATACTTTTAGAGGGAAAACGAACGTTTTTGGCGCAGCGAAAAAAGAGATGATATTGAAAGAGCTCCACAAGACTTCAGACGGAATGACAGTCTGGCTTATGGTATCCAGGATAACATTATAATTCTCTATTTATGTTATTCCCATGCTCTTTTCCCTACCAACGATGGAAGATGCAAAAGATGAGCTCCAGGCAAACTCAACGCTATTTTCACTTGTATTTGTTTTGTTGTTGTTGTTGTTTTAAATTGGTACTTTCCGCACTGGCCCTAATTGAATTTCGTCTTTTTGTAATTTAGCCCAGTCCATTGAGTATCTCTACCAGATAAATATATTTAATTTTATACAGCAAAAACAATCCCCGTACCATTTGCCTATGCCGATACACACGGAAGTTGTACTTATCCACGATTTTATTGCAAATTATTCTGTCATCATGCCAAACCTCTGCGCATAATCAAAACTTTATTTATCAGTTGGAATCAAATTGATTTGAAAAAAAAAAAAACTTTTTTATTATTGAAAATACGAAATGCCAACAGAAAAAGAAATGGAATGGAATATAATAGAATAATCAAGTCGTCCCATCACCCCTGAGGAGGGACATGCTAAACACTCTGTGTAATTCAACGTGTCCGGATACAGCGAAGATGTCTCTTAATGCAGCATGAACACATTCAAATTTATGACAATTTCCAGAGAATCACAACAAATGCGAACAATCCTCCGAATACAATTGTTTTCATTTGGTGTGCCTCCCCATCATTCCGTCCATTGTTGTCGTTGTGTCCATATTCCGTATTCGGCCATCATCATTCCGTTCGTACAATTGTAACTACACACACACACACACTACCACACATACATACCTAGCATAACAAATGTTATGATTACGTTATTCCTTCGGAGACTTTCTATGTGTATTGGTGTGACCTTCTTATCGTTGATTACACATTTAAATCTCATTGTTACACTCACTGTCGCATTATAATGCCACGCCATGGCCCCACCATGCCACACTCCCAGCGCCACAGCAGATCTCAGCAAGAGCTAAAGGAATACAGTCAGCCAGCCAGCTAGCAAGCAAGCAAGCAACCAAACGAGCAGAGTCGCATAAGGACGCACCGAGAGGGGATTTAAATGTGGTGGCATTGATTTAATATTTGGATTCTTGTCTTGGCTTTGTGCTTTTTTGACATCGCCTTCGAGTGTGACGACGCTCCAGCGAAGCTCCACGGAGTTGCGCGCCATTTTGTTTTGGTTTCCGTTGAATTTCCTGCACTTTGGGTGATTTATTTAGGAAATCTTTAAGGATTAGTAATGTTTTCTTGTACATATAATTTGAAAAGAAGAATGTAAAGCTTCCGCGACCGCGACGTTGTGCTGCAATGGTTAAAGTGTCATGATGGCTAAATTGTAATTTCCGTTCAATTTAAATAAAACAAGAGGACACCACCAGGCTGAGCACAGCACAGTACAGTACAGCAGAGCAGAGCGTCTGCAAGTGCAGCTGGGGGAGTGAATTTCTTTTAGAGTCTTCATTAGATTAAATGTAGCAAATGTGAAAGTATTTAGAAAGTGGAATTATTAGCATGGAAAGAATGCAGATAATAGAGCTATTATTAAAGTGAACTGCAAAAGATGAATAGAAGCTGACTATCAAGGATGAGGAAAGTAATGTGAAATTTGAATGGAAAGATGACTCATTATTGATGATTTGTTATGTTTGAGCATACTTAAAATAATAAATATTTGGCAGAAATTTTGCAAAACAAAAAAAAAATACAAATAAGGCCAAAAACATTTCAGAAGGAAAAGAGGAATCTTCTCTTACCCAGAGTTTAACCATGGCGGCATATAACTATAATTCTTCAACTTCAGTATTCGAAATCTAATTAATTAATATATTTTGGAAATTTTTAACATCTGGATCGTATAGATGTTAGAGTGACGGCGCACAGACGGTTGAAATCACCAAAAATGGATATTAATTCAGGGAAACCTTCGGGTCACGTCACTGCGCCCTGCCGCATCAATTTTCTCTTTGATAGTATTTATAATTGTTATTTGAATTTAGTTTTTAAGATTGTTTTTGATGTTTTTTATACACTCCACGAGAGTATTATGTCTTTGTGCATTTGTTTGTAACACCCAAAAGGAAGGGTGATAGACCCATTGTTAATTATACCGATCGACTTTCTGAGTCGATTTAGCAATGTCCGTCTGTTCATCTATTCATCCCCCAGCTGCACTTGCAGACGCTCACGATACAGGTCGCAATTGTGGCCAGAACTAAACTAAACTTTGCACAACGAAGTTTTTCGGGACAAGGACGAAACTTTTTAATTTGAAGAAAATCGGTTCAGATTTAGATATAACCCCCATACGAATTTCACTCCCGATTTGACTCTTTTTACTCTAGATACCACATATTTCAAAAGATTTTCTTCAAAATTGGCAAAACATCGTATAGTTCAACTAGAAACACCTGTGGTAAAAATGTGATAGATCGGTTCAGATTTATATATAGCTCCCATACAAATTTTTCCGCTCTAGAATTTACATATTTTAACAGATTTTCTTCAAAATTCGCAACACATCTTATATTTCAACTGGAAACACCTGTGGTAAAAATGTGTTAGATCGGTTCAGATTTATATATAGCTCCCATACAAATTTCGCTGCCAATTTGAATTTTTCCGCTCTAGAATCCACATATTTTAACAGATTTTCTTCAAAATTGGCAAAACGTGTTCTTCTTTCTGCTCCAGAAACCACATATTTTAACAGACCTTCTTCAAGTCTTGCAAAATATCTTATATTTCAACTAGAAACACCCACGGTGAAAATGGGTCACATCGATTCAGATTTACATATAGCTCTCATTCAAATTTCGTTCTCCCAGAAACCGCGTATTTTCAGAGAATTTCTTAAAATTGAGCATAACACGTTATACTTCAACTGGAAGAACTTATTGTGAAAGTTAGTCACTTCATTCCATGTTTGGATATAGCCCGAAACAAATATTATTCTCGATTTGACAAATTGGACCAGGTCATATTAACCTGTGATTAGGAAACATACAAACATTTTTCCCATTTTCACTTGTTTACTGAATTGAATTGTATTCCGATAGAAAGTGGAGTGTATCATATAGTCGGCCCCGCCCGACTTTAGCCTTTCCTTACTTGTTTATTATTATTTTTGTGTAACATTTATTGCTATGACTCTGTTTGTAGATATTATGCTAAGTTATTTTAGCCGGTCATTGTATTTCAATACTGCAGCCGCAATAAACAATAAACGTAATGTTTGATTTTTTTTTCAATATTTATACCACATTCAGTAAAATAAAACATAATTTGATTACAGATTAGTGGAGATTTTTGCCCGGAAAATAAATAAATTATCCATCCATTTATCTATTCTTGTTATCGAAGTACAGGGTGCGGCTAAAGTAACTATATGATTTGTTTTTTAAATAACTATTGAATGGAATGAAAAAAAAAAAAAAAAACAAAAAAATTTATGATAAAAAGAAAGTTTATTTTATGTTATTTTTACATTACATTAATTTGTGAAAAATAATATCAGTTAAATGAGAACCGTTTTCTCTAACGCAAAAATGTGCTCTTTTTATGGCATTTTCCATAACTTTGTTGTAAAGATTTCTGATGAAGATTTTTGGGATTTTGGGATCCCCAAAATCTGTTGTTTTGTTTATTTACGAAACCGTTCAAGTGAAAATGCGCTTCGTCGGTCATCATTAAATTTGACAAAAAATTTTCATTTTGATCAACGAGATTTAAAAGTGCTCTAGCAAATTCCAAGCGCAATTGCGCAATTGTATAGCGTTCCATTTTTAAATATTCTCCCAAGTTTAATTTCTGAAATAGGAAAAAAGAAAAAGTTAAATACTCGCAAGCAAAGAAGTTACAATTGTTTTACATCATATAGTAACTTTAGCCGCACCCTGTACAAATCGAAATTATTATCCAATCCTAACAGAACATGACACAGATAAGTTATACGGGTCAAGAACGAACGCAATTTAATTTGAAGCAAATCGGATCAGATTTAGATTTAGCCCGCATTCAAATATCGCTTCAGATTTGACTTTTTCCGTTCACTACACCACATATTTTACTCGATTTGCTTCCAATTTGTCAAAGTACCTTAACTATGGTGGAAATGGGCCAAATCGGTTCAGATTTACATACAAATTTCGCTCTCGATTTGACTTTTTTCGCTATAGAAACGGAATTGTTTACCAAATTTTGCTCGCATTCCGCACATCACGTTATATTGTACCTGTATTGGATCTGTAGTTAAATTCGATAACATCGGTCCACTGTTCCCATACAAAAGTCCCACCAGATTTATTGACATTTGCTTATAAAGAACAACGTTACGAATGTATCCGGCATTAAATTGTCACAGATAGTTTAATACATCTAGAAATGGTAGTAAATTACTTAGTTAATATAGAAGGTGCAGGGTATTATATAACCCACATCACCCGACTTTAGTCTGTCCTTACTTTTTTTGGATGGAATGAATCTTTATTGTGGAAACACTCCACAAATATTTGTTCAAGTCTTTTTTATACCCTCCACCTCCAGGATGGGGGCATACTAACTTGGCCATTCCATTTGTAACACCTTGAAATATCGACCTGAGACCATATAAAGTATATATATTCTTGATCGTCGCAAAAATCTAAGACGATCTAGCCATGCCATGTCTTCATGTCTGTCCGTCTGTTGAAAGCACGCTAGCATCTAAACGAAAGGAGCAAGAACGTTCAAATTTCCCATAAATGTGTCTTATAGTCGTAGATCGGTTGGGATTGAAAGGGGGCGAAATCGGCCCAAAGGGAAAAATTTTTCGCTCACAAGGACTAAAAATACCCATAGTAATCCCTAATATTTTAGCGTATTTAAGCAGATTGTTTGAATATGTCTGTTTATATTTGTTTGATATTTGGTATGCGCATTCCCCTTATAGCAAAAACGTGCACCATAAAGTGATTCTTAATTGTAGGGGGTGAAATGGAGCAAAAAGGGATAACAATGGTATATATTAAACGACAACAGCTAGAAACACGAAATTGTACATTCTTCTAATTGAGTAGATACATAATATAAAATTATTTTTCCCAAATTCGTACTTTTAAGGGGTAACATGGGAATAGAGGTATAAAAATGGTACCAACCAAACGGCTGTACCAAAAATAATGAAATTCGGTGTATACATTCCTCTGATTGCATATACAAGTAAAATACACGGATTTTTCAAAATTCGTACTTTTGGGGTTAAAATGAAAAAAGGGGATCAAAATAGTACCAATCAAATGAAATTCGGAGTATGCATTCCTCTTACTATGTAGACAGGGAAAATAAACTGATTTTGCGAAATTCGTATTTTTTGGGGTCAAAATAGAAAAAGGGGATAAAAATAGTACCAACCAAATGCCCGCAGCTAGAGTCATGAAATTCGGAGTATACATTCCTTTGAATACGTAGACATGTAAAATAAAAGGTTGTTTTCCAAATTCGTACTTTCAAGGGATACACTGGTACAGAAGGATAAAAATAGTACCAACTAAACTACTACAGCTGGAATGATGAAATTCTAATTACGTAGAAACGTCAAGGGGGTAAAATAGTACCAACCAAATGGGCGCAGCTGGTATCATGGAATTCGGTGTATACATTCCTCTTACTGCATAAACACGCAAAAAAAAAGTTTTTTTCCAAATTCGTAATTTTTCCTTTACGGCAAAAATTGGTTGAATCATGAAGTTAGGTTATTTTGCACTATGTACGTATGATAATGGATTTTCAAAATTTGTACTTTTGGAGTTAAAATATAATGGAAATAAAACCAACTGTAGCACCCACTATCTACCAATATTTATGGTATTTAAGCCTTTTGAAAATATAAATATAAGAATATTTATTTTTTGATTTGAAATAATTAAAATATTATATTTATTTATAAAATTATTTTTTCAGTATTTGTATTAGTTTTGGTTTGGCTATATTAAAAAATTAACAAAATTATAAAATTTAAACTATTATATACTCTTCAAATATGTGAAAGAAAATGCTATTCTTATAATAAAAAAGTCTGAGACTGATTTGAACAAAAATTATCGCATAAAGACACCAAAGTCTGGAAGTATGTGAATTATTAATTTACTTCACCACGCACATCCTTTTACGATAGTCTAATCTCTCTTACAGATTCTGGAATATGTTCAGAAATGTAACACAATAAAAAGTCTACCATTTTGCTCATCAAACAATCATTTTATATCGTCAAAATAAGATTTTTACTTTTTTGTTTGAATTTTTTGATCTGTAATCAAAGTTTGATTTTAACTGGGATATTGTCCTGCCTCAAGACCATTTTGCATCTATAGTTAATAGAATGCAAATTTATTTACAAATGGCATTTATTACTTGGCTGCAAAATTCAAAATCGCTAGCGATTTTCCCGCGGATCTTTATTGAATTAAAAAAAAACGACATACCTACTGAACACTAGGCCAGGTCATAAAACAAACTAAGCTTTAAACTTTTTCCTCCCATAAAAACCGACTCGGTCTGCTATATATACATTGAGAAAGCCTGTAATATATTTTACTTACTGTTCTCATATAATCCATTTCACTATAATTCATTACGCTTTGTTAGCCACATTGGCGATTGTCACCATGGTTTTAATGCTGTTCTTGAGAAGATTAGTCATGCACATCAGCATGTGATGCATCATTTTCAGCATCCTCCTGGTTGTTAAAGTTTTAATTAAGGAAACATGCTAGTAGCTATATTAATGTCAAATGTAATTGAAGGGCAGAGTAAGATAAAGCATATGAAATAGTTATATATACGCAGGGGTACGCATACAAATTACTGGTAATTTACATCAGTCTCCATATTTTGGAAAAGGTTTTTGTAAACCTACGGAGTCTATTTCAAATTCTATAGTCTTTACACAACTTACCGTAGACAAATTTATAGTGATTGGAATTGTCTTTTAAAAAATCGGTCAAATATTTCCGAAGTTTGTTTGTTTCAGAGTGAAATTTAAGTTAATTAATGTTAAATTAAATTTCTAAAAATTATGAAATAAAAATTAATAGGATGGGGATATAAATTTGCCATTACGTTATTGAAATATCGAAAAAATAATGTACATATATTATTGATCGTGACAAAATTCTGAGGCGATCTAGCCATGCCCGTATTTCCATCATTCGGCCAGTCTGTTGAAAGCACGCTACCATCTAAACGGAAGAATATGTATGCCCTACTCAAGGGGAGGGTATCTTTGTGCATTTATTTGCAACACCCAAAAGGAAACGAGATAGATCCATCGTTTTTACACAGATCGGCTTAGAATAACCTTCTGAGTCGATTTAGTAATGTCCATATGCCCGTCCACTATTGTTGTAATCAAAAAATGCCAGAAGAAAGTTTTGCTGGTCAAGGAAGGACTCTACTTAATTTGGAAAAAAGATTTAGATACAGATATAGATATAGCCAAATGTCGCTCCCGATTTGACTTTTTCCGCTCTAGAAACCACATATTTACATTTTTTTGTGTAATTCCATTTTTATACCCTCCACTAGGGTATTATTTCATTGTGCATTTGCTTGTAACACCCACAAGGAAATGAGATAGACCAAGTTTAGTTTGTTACACAGATCGACTTAGAATCAGATGAGTACGCAATTTCTGTCTACCTGTCGGTCCTTCTATTCTTGTAATCAGAGGACAGGTCGAAATTATTGTCCAATCCTAACAAAAAATTCCACAATTAAGTTTTGCTGGCCAAGGACGAACACTATTTAATTTATATAAAAATATCGCTCCCGATTTGAATTTTCCGCTCTGGAAATATCATATTTGGCAAGAAAACTTATATTTGAACAAGAAACATCATAAAGTGAAAGTAAGTTAGATCAGTTCAGATTTATATATAGCTCCCATACAAATTTCGCACTGGATTTGACTTTTCAATCAAATTGGCCCGGTCCGACTTTAGCCTTCTCTTACTTGTTTCTTGTAGGGTAATTGAAAACGTGGATGTCTAAAAAAAAATCTCATTCTGAAATGTTTCCATTTCTGAAGTTCCCATAACCCGTGCCTTGCGTTGAACAACATTCATGTTAAACTGTCATGAATGTTGATTTTATAACTTCTCTAACTGTTCTTGAAATTTCTATGGTTTGATATTTGGCAATGTTTTCACAGCCGTTTTAAAAATAAGGAAGTTGGGTGAGGATATTTAGAAGACATTTTAACCGATTGAAACATTATTTGTTGTTTTTGTTTTAAAGAATTTATAATTGAAGAGATTTCTTAATTTTGTGTCTGTTCGAGTATGAATGCACAGTTATTAACATTATTCTCAAAGAACTTAACAGTGGATGAAAATATCCAACAAAGATTCCTTGAAAATTTCGTTAGTTTTCGCATGAATCTTAAATACTAAATCATAATAATAAACCTTTGCATGGATTTGACAAAATTTCCTGAACGAAAAGCAAAAAAACTTGGGAAAACAATTCAAATATACTTTGGGGTGTGTTTGTGTACTCTTTCAATCTTGGCTACACAGAACAAAACTCGATGGGATTACAAATTTCACGTATGCTACAATTATTTAAATTTTGTTTAAAGGACTCGTTTTCTGAAAATATCAGTCATTAGAGTTGTATATCGTTTAACGGAAAATCTACGGATTAAATTGATTGTTGTTCAGTGAGGCGTAAGCCGCCGTAAATTCTCAGAGAAGTTTATAATAATGCAAAGAAAACTCGACAGTGAGAAGATATTCAACAAACCCATAGTGTCACGGGATTGAACATAAAAACATTCGTTGAACGCTAAATACGCTATGCAACACAAATTTTGTTGAAGGGCTATATATAAAATTTGTAGATGTATTTTATAAAATGACATTAAAAATTATGGATAAATTAGTTTTTTAACATTTTACTAAAATTCCAATTTTCACCGAATACAGCTCTACTCTCAATTTGGAAATATCCTGGTACTACAACACCCCTTATATGTTCAAGTAAAGTTACTTATGATGGCTACAAATGCGACCTTCACATTGAAACAGTGGTTTAGGTAGGAACAGTCTCTAAAAATTGATATTTTGGAAAAAACTTAAAAATATAAAAAATATTTTGATTTATTTTTTAATAGCTAATTTTCTCGAACAGAAAATAATGTCTATATGTTTTTCTATAGATAAATAAAGAAGTTCTGACACTCTTTACAGATACAAATGTGGGAGGTTCCAGAAGGGGTGTGGCAATGTCGCCCATATACCAAGTTTATTAAACGTCCATAAAAAATAAAAATAAATAACAGCTTTAATTTTAGGAAGGTTAGGGCGATTTGTGTGGAAGGTACTAGATATATATATATATATATATATATATATATATATATATATATATATATATATATATGTTACACGCTTAAAGTGATTATAAAAACTTTATCATATATCAAAATATAGCTAATTCCGAATATACATATTCAGCTTTTAATCTTTTTTTCGGTGTAGCAAAGGATGTACTTGTGCTTGTGCAAATATATACATCCTTTGTATTCTTTAATACATTTCCTCTCAATTTCTAACTTTCTTCTGTCGCACACAGATGGGGGGACATGCTATCATCACGATAAGAACTGGATGTAGTACATTTCAATATAGGACATACTTATATGTATATAAATTGACAGCGACATCAACAGACGATTATGAATATATAAGTAAGTAAAAGCTATGCTGAATTTTAAAACCTTTTTGCACTCATAGCCCAAATCATTGTTAAGTGATTGTATTATTTTCCGATGACAATTGACAGTTGTCAAATCATGTTTAGAAATATTTGACATGACATTTTTCATTATTAAATATTATATCGATTTATTGGCGCAAAGACGGCGAAAATCTATTTCAAATGTCTCGGATAATAAAATGAATTTGTTTGCGCATAACAAAGGTATAAAGTCATCAGTGTTGCCAGAAATTTGTTGTCAACAAAATCCGCAATGATTGTCCGCAACATGTGACTTCTAGTGGGGGTAGGAAGTCATTTCCAAATGAATGATTTCGTTTGAATTTATGAATTTATATTGGGATGGCGCTTTTCACCATTATTTTGATGTGTCCAAAAGTTTTGCCGTTTTGGTCTGCGATTTATAATTTTATGTATTTTTATGAATTTCAAATATAACTAACTAATCAAAAACAAAATTTTATGTAAAACCCAAAATTTGAGATTTTTTAGATATCCCTTTAAACTCAAATTGAGAATCCTCATGTGGGGAATTAAATTTAGATAATTTAAAATCCACTTTTTTCATTGAGCGAATATTCAAGGAGATTGCTTACGTTCTACAAACATTAAGAGCCACTCTACTCATGAATTTAAATGCCAGTCGATTTTCTTGCTTTTTAATATTCATCCTCCACTAATGCAAGAAAAGAGCATATGTCAATAACCTTAATATCTGACAGCTCTTGGCAACTCTTCTCCGATATCAAACTTAAGTTGGACATGGATGGACGAACGAACGACTAACATAAATCATGGAATTGCATCAGATATGTGTGCTTACAAGCCAAAAGGTAGGCATATTTAAAATAATGTGAAATCGACTTACTTTTATTGATGTTTTGTATTGGCCACATTATATTATGGATTACTTCATTATACGCTTACACTACAGGGTAGGATCGTATCTACCATATGCCACGTACCAAATTATGACGCATTGAAGAAGTATCTTAAGACTGGTATAGAGATGTTTGGAGTAAATCCGTTGCATGACTTTTTAACCTGTTAGGGTCATGTCCATATCTACCAATTTTCCCGGGGGATACGCTTCTTAAAATCCAACAATAACTTCAAATCTGGCAGCTCTCTTCGCCAGTCATCATCATTACAGCGCCAAAGAAAAACATTTTGTAAATCAAGCACACATGCTGGCTCGGGTTATTTGTTAATTTTGTCATTTTGTGACAGACAGATGTCACAAATTATTTGGTCATTCATCACAATTGTGCCAGAAATAGAAAAAAAACGACAAATGGTGTTACGCGTTGAATGTTAAGCAAATATTAAAATAAAGTTCTTTGCCATTGATTTCGAGGCCGACTGTATAAATTGTCAAAAAGATGGTGACTGTTGCTTAGGGGTGATTTAAAGCCCAAATATCGGGGTTAATGAAAGTGCACAATATTACAAAGTAAGAAATATATTTTTGATAAACATATATATATTTATATAAAAACATAAACAACATACATATATTTAAATAGAAATAGAAAATAAACCAAGAAATTATTTTATTTTCTACTTCAGGCAAATTTGATAAAAATTGGTTGAAATATGTGACTTTTAGACAGGAAAACAGTCGAAGTATGAAGGCCATAAGTAAATATGAACCAAATTTAGTAGCGCCTGTCGTTAACTCACGGAAGTTGCGTGTACAAAGTTGTATTACGATGGGATACTAATATCGACCTATGCTTTGAATATAAATATGGATAGACAAACGGACATAGGCACATAGTATCAGGAAAAGATTATTTTACTTCTACCTCCACATGCTGTCATAGACTTTTGAAATATCTATTGTTTTTTCATTGGAATGCTTTTTTGTTTTTTTTTTTTTCTTATTCTAAAACCACAATTTAATTAAAGTTTACAATTCGTAAAGAAAATGATATCAACTTATTTTGAATCTCCACTAAATATATTGTTTTTTTCAAGAAAATCGGATACATTAGAATCTCACAACAAAAAATCCTGCGTTTACAGCTGGTTAGTAAGGGAGATATGCAATATCTCTCACTTACTAACCTGTTAATTTAAACAAGTAAAAAGGGCGTTAAGTTCGGCCGGGCCGAACTTTATATCCCCCCACCATGGATTGTATTCCTCAGAGGCTGCCGATTTTCGTAGAAGTGCGGTAATATTACAGGAAAATATAAATGTTTTTACTATAGCCAAACCAAAACAAATGCAAATATCTATATATAAAAATCAATGTGTGTCTGTATGTCTGTATGTTCCGTATAGGACGCCAAACCGGTGGACCGATTCGCCTGAAAATTTTACTGTATCTATCTTTTGGACAGAGGATGGTTACTGGATAGTCTAGGTCACGATAGGACAAAGGGGGTGGTACCTCCCACACAAAAATATTTTAAAACTACCACAACATGCATACCGATGGATGGATTCGCTCGATAATTTTACTGCAGCTAACTTCTGGGCGAGGGATGGTTCCAGGATATACTAGGTCATTATACGAAAAAGAGGCGTGGCACCGCCCACACAAACTATATTTTAAAACTTTCATAAAACACGTTCCGAAGTGCGGATTCTCTTGACAATTTTATTGTGACTAACTTCTGAACAGAGGATAGTTTCTGAATGGTGACTATACAATGGTCATCATACAAATGGACGTGAGACTGCCCACACCAACTATATATTAAAATTATCACAAAACACGTAATGGATTGATTCACTTGAATATTTTATTGTAAACAACAGAGGATGACCCTTGACTACAATAGGTCATCTATATATATAAAAATCAATGTGTGTCTGTATGTCTGTATGTTGCGTATAGGACTCCAAACCGGTGGACCGATTCACCTGAAAATTTTACTGTATCTATCTTTTGCACTGAGGATGGTCCCTGGATAGTCTAGGTCACGATAGGACAAAAAATATTTTAAAACTATCACAACAGGCATAACGATGGATGGCTTCGGTCGATAATTTTACTGCAGCTAACTTCTGGGCAAGGGATGGTTCCATGATATACTGGGTCATTATACGAAAAAAAGGCGTGGCACCGCCCACACAAACTATATTTTAAAACTTTCATAAGTTCCGAAGTATTCCGAAGGATTCTCTTGAAAATTTTCTGAATGGTGACTATCCTCAGTTCATCATACAAATGGACGTGAGACTGCCCACACGAACAATATATTAAAATTATCACAAAACAAGTAACGAATAACGGATTCTCTTGAAAATTTTACTGTGTATAGCCTGTGGAAAGGGGACGTGTTCTGGCTATAATAGGGGAAGGCACGACAAATGGGCATCACAAGCACTATATTTTAAAACTATACCAAAATACATTGATTCACTTCAATATTTTTTTGTAACGAACAGAGGATGACCCTTGACTATAAAAAGGTCATGCTACAAAAAGTAACACGTGTCGATTTTTTTCTGCCGCTACATTCAGGTAAGGGTTTGGTTCTTGAATATAAGAGGTCATGGTATGAACAATTGGCGCGTTTCCTCATACTCGAACCAAGCAAGGTGTTCCAGTAGATGGGTATCAAATTGTTTACGCTTCATATGCATTGGGCCGTGTTTATACCGTACACCCAAACAACGCAGAATGTTATTATTTGGGAATGTTATAAGTTAACGTGAGAGGACCCACTTCAGTTTAAAATTTAAGAGCAGTTGAGAGAGGCGTGTCAGAAACTGGGGGACCACATTAATGTATGCTTCTGTCAGCTGTCATCATCTCCAGATACGAACTTTGTTTGCGACAATATTAAGAACTTGCTCGCCATCTAACCCAAAAGACATGTGGGAAAAATTCAAAGAGGGTATGAGTGAGGACATTTTGCAACATTATCGGACCGTTACGATTCTATAATCTTAATCAACTTGGATTGATGGTGCCTGAACGTTCTATCGTTGACATTATTGATTGGGATGCTAAGAGAACAGCAATTCAATGTTGAAGACTTACGTTTGTTTGTCGCAACAAAAAAACTCTATTAATTGCAAATCGTGGCCTTTGATAAAATTATAACTGCAGTAACAAATGACAGCGGCGGCCTTTTTTCTCGATGCACCAGGAGGCACAGTTATAACCTTTCTCATCACTTTGGTATTAGCGCACATCCGCACTCAAAATGGGATAGCTTTAGATATTGCTTCCCCCGGTATTGCTGCTACATTATTGGATGGAGGACGAACGCCAAATTAAGCGTTGAAATTTCCATGTATTATGGAATTTGTTGATTCTCCAACCTGTAATATTGCAAAAGTTCAGGCATGCCGAAAATGCTAAAAACATACAAGCTGATTGTGTGGGATGACTGCACCATGGCACATAAGAAATCCCTACAAGCGCTTAATCGGACACTTCAAGATTTTAGATCAAATACACAACCATTATGTGGAACTCTTATTTTACTATCTGGAGACTTCCGACAGACCCTTCCATTATTTAAATTTTCATGAAGTTTTTACATTTTAAAAATGTAACTTTTGAATTTAAATAAATAAGTATTAATTTTAACTAATTTACAGAAGTAAAAATATACAAAACAAAAATTGCGAGCATACAAAGTTATATACATAAGGAAGACGAAAACCCGTGCAACGCCGGGTACAAAAAGCTAGTACATAATATAAAACTATTTTTTCCAAATTCGTACTTTTAACGGGTAAAATGGGAATAGAGGGATAAAAATGACGACTGCACCTAGAATAATGAAATTCGGTGTATACATTCTTCTGATTGCGTAGACATGTGAAATAAACGGATTTTCGAAATTCGTACTTTTTGGGGTTAAAATGGAAAAAGGGGATAGAAAAGCTACCAACCAAAGGACCGCAGCTGGAGTCATGAACTTCGGAGTATACATTCCTCAGACTGCGTAGATACGAAAAATAAAACGTTCTTTCCAAGTTCGTACTTTCGTACAGAGGGATAAAAACGACTACACCTAGAATGATGAAGTTCGGTGTGTAATTGCTTAGACACGTAAAATGAAGAGATTTTAGAAAGTCGCACTCTTAAGGGGGTAAGTAAGGAAAAAGGGTATAAAAATGGTATCAACCAAATGGCCGCAGCTAGAATTATGGAATTCGGTGCATACATTCCTCGGACTGCAAAATAAAAAGATTTTTCCAAATTCGTACTTTTTACTTTTACGGTAAAAATTGGTTCAGTCATGAAGTTAGGTTATTTTGCACTATGTTCTTGAGATAATGGATTTTCAAAATTTGTACTTTTGGAATTAAAAAAGAAAGAAATACCAACCTTCTGTAGCACCCACTATCTACCAATATTAATGACATTTAAACTTTTTTGAATATATAAATATAAGAATATTTATTTTTTGAATTATGTATTTATTAATTATTATGTCGATATATATAGTGTAAACGGTAGCCTTGCCTTATTAGCTGTGAAATAATAAAAATGTTATATTTATTTATAAAAATATTTATTCAATATTTGAATTTGTTTTGGTTGGCTATATTAAAAACAAATAAGGAAAGGCTAAAGTCGGGTGGAGCCGACTATATAATACCCTACACCACTCCCTGCGTATATACATCGCTTTTATTACTAAACCCAGGTGTTTCATGGGAGCAATTTTATGTAATTCATATAAATTATACAGTATAAATTCATCTTTAGTCATATTTAACGAATATGGTAAATAATTGATCCAATTTTCCGGCAGACAAATACAAATTATACAGTAGTAATAGTATGATTCGGACCGACATTTGAAAGGAGGAATACAACAACACCGGCTCAAAACAAGGACCTATATATTTCTCATTCACTGTAGGTATTCATAGTTGAAACATATCATGGTCCGATGTAAGACGTAGTTTCTAGAGCTGTATTAGAGTAGAATGGGTTATTGGGTTATTCCAAAGTGTGGACACATATATTTGACTTTGTATTGTGAAATATAATATAATCTGCAAAATTTAAAAAAAAAAAAATCCGATGTAAAATTTGCGTTCTTGAGGGGTAAAAATTAAAATGGGGCCATTTGTAAAGGCGCTACATTAAAAAAAGGTTCCATATAGATCACTTTCAAAGTAGGTATTCTTAGTTGAAATATGACATGATATGCAAAATTATATCGAGGTCTAATGTACGATGTAGGTTCTAGAGATGTAATAGAGTGGAATGGGGGCTCAATTTGTATGGGGGTTATACCAAAATATGGATCCATATATTTGACTATCATAACATGTCTTCTTAGTTGAAATATATGAGGGCTATATCTAAATCTGAACCGATCTTACCCACTTTCACCTAGGTTTTTTTAGCTGGATTATAAGATTTTGTGCCAATTTTAAAGAAAAACGGGTATAATATGTGGATTTTAGAGCGGAAAAAGTCAAATCGTGAGCGACATTTGTATGGGGCTAAATCTGAACCGATCACACCCACTTTCAGCATAGGTGTTTCTAGTTCGATTATAAAATGTTGTGCCAATTTTAAAGAAAATCGGGTACAATATGTGGTTTCTAAAGCGGAGAAAGTGAAATCGGGAGCGACATTTGTATGGGGGCTATATCTAAATCTGAAGCGATTTTACCCAATTTTTGCATACGTGTTTCTAGTTGGATTATAAGATGTTCTGCAAAATTTAAAGAAAATCGGGTACAATATGTCGTTTCTAGAGCGGAAAATGTCAAATCGCGAGCGACAATTGTATGGGGGCTATATCTAAATCTGAACCGATTTCCTCCAAATTCAATACCGATGGTCCTTGGCCAGAAAAAATAAATTCTGCCAAGTTTCATGAAAATCGGACAACAATTGCGACCTGTAGAGTGCGAACAAGCTTAGATGGACAGCAGACGGACGGACGGACGGACGGACGGACGGACAGACAGACATCGTTAAATCGACTCAGCTGGTGATTCTAAGCCGATCGGTATACTTAAAGTTGGGTCTAGCTCAATTATTTCTTGGTGTTACAAACATTTGGCGCGAAACTAACTTATAATACCCTAGACCACGAAGTGGTGTAGGGTATAATAATATTTAATATTACTGTGCAGTTCTACGAAAGTCGACAGCCTCTGTGGAATGCAATCCATGGTGGATGGTATATATAGTTCGGCCGGCCGAATTTAACACCGTTTTTACTTGTTTTAGTTAATTTGAAGTCCCCAATAAAAAAAGTTCTATGAAGCTTGTGATAATATAAAAAGTGGCAAATAAACAAATTAGCAACGAAAAAATTATTTTTTCCACTATGAAAAAGTGGTTCAAACCGACATAAAAAACCCGGTTTTCCAAAAACCGCGATTTTAAAAAACTCGGCGGTTGGTCTCAGATGAAAAACCCGGTTGATCCGGTTTTCGGTCTCGGGTTTTATCACTCTAGCTCTATATCGTCTCTTGTTGTGTCTTACAGAAAAATTCACAAAGACATAATACCCTGTGAAAAATAAAGTTATTTCCACTTTAAAAAACAGTTTTCAATATAAGGTCGATCCGAACCTCCACTTTTCGTGGTCTAATTTCCATTAAATTACGTTTCTGCTATTTTAATAAATGAATTTTTAATTTATTGAACTACCTTAGTATATATCTTCCGATTGAAATAATATATTTATATATAATATTTATATCTATTTGTTCGCTAAGAATTTTATAGCCAACCCAACGAATTCACACGAACTTTTATAGCCGAAGATCGGCCATTTAACACTTTCGCCCTTAATGTTGCTTATAAGCAACATTGCAAATTTGCCCTAAAAATCAAATATTTTTGAGAGTTAATATTTTTATTTTTGTGTATATATAGAACATTTAAAATTTTAAATTTGATCTACCGATTACTTTGATGTTTGAAATTTACAAAATGGTACGACATACGTTCGGGCAAAATTAAGAAGTATTAAAAGTAGTGAGTCTTTAACGCAAAGTGTAAGAAAAGTTTTTCATCACGTTAGCTATGTTAATAAGCAAAATTCCCGCCTGGATTTTGGGCTGGCGGCATCATGGGCCCATGTACTGAAAAATTGGGTTGATCGCATGATGTACTGCCGATCCAGTCGTGGTAGTCATATGAATGATATTGTGTTCCATTATTAAATGACAAAGTTCAACCTTTCCAATAAAACCAGTACTTTTTTAAAAGCCAATTCTAATGTGATTTGATTTATTTATTTCAACTTGTAATTCAAAGCCATCGGGCCAATTTAAAACAAATCACAAAATGCATATAAACTTTTTTAACATGGCTAAAAAAACTACTCAAAAAGTGAAGTTTAAAATATAAATTGTATATATATATATAAAGGGTGTTTTTTATTGGGGTATAGAACTTTAAGTTAGCATCACTTTTTTAACTGGCGGCCATTTTGTCAGCTGTCAAGTGATTAATATTTAGTTTGGTTTGCCATTTCATCATGAACAGGTTGACAAAAGAACAACGCTTGCAAATCGTGCAAATTTATTTCGAAAGTAATGGTTCAGTTCGCGAAGTTCACCGCAAGCTCCGTCCATTTTATGGTCGACATAATCGTCCATCAGAGCAATTAATTCGGTTAACCATGGATCGTTTTCGCACTACGTTTACTCTATGTGATAATACGCATCCGCAGAGACGTCGAACAGTGCGCACCGAAGAAACAATTGCCGCTGTAGAGCAAAGTGTTGAAGTGGACCCGTATGAATCGATTCGCCAGCGTGCACAGCAATTGGAATTATTGAAGGAAACATTCGATGAGCGCATAATTTCGCGGAATGGACCTGTCAATTGGCCACCAAGATCTTGTGATTTGACACCATTGGATTATTTAAAAATTAATGGCATAAAATTATCCTTCCAATAAAGCCAAATTGATGGACATTAAAACGATTTTCTTGTGTTTTATTTCAATTCGAAGTTCTACACCTCAATAAAAAACACCCTTTATAAGTTATAAAGATGCAGAAACATTTCAAAATATTTTTTATTTAAACTTTTTTTAATACACATTCTTTTACTACGATTACGAAAACTCATTTAATATACTCTAGATTTTCTAATATTTTTTGAATAAACAATTCGGGCTGAAAGAGTTAAAATATTACAAAAAAAACATTTTGACATAAACGTCCATCCAACAAATTAGTGCAAGTCTCACTAACAAAATATTTTCGTCATTTAAGATTAAATGTATTCCAATTCCTCTTCTATCAATATACTAAAGTATTTTGAAGTACACCTACAGAAATAAAGCATACAACATCCAATTCACCAAAAGACCTGAAGAACTCCGTTGTGGTATTGGTCTGCATCGTTAATTAAATTATTTGTTTCATTTTATATAGTTATTTACATTTAGTCTTCCAAGTTGATGCAACAACACAAAAAACCCACAGCAAATGAACCTTGAAGGTAGTTTTTGCGAACAGCAAACAGTCTTCATCAAATAGTTGTTATCAAGAAACTACTTCCACTTTCATGAAGAACAGGACAGGACAAGAAGGGAAAAAGGTGGATCGGAACTGAACTGAAACGACCAATTGAATAAAACTCAATTAAGCAATTAAATGCGAAAGTGAAAATGAAAATGACAGTGAAAGCAAGTAATTGCAAATAAAAGTTTTTAGTAATTAAACGGCCATTGGTGTAGTGAACTGTGTCCAAGTAATGTAGTTTTGTTTTCAGTTTTTAAATCAAATTAAATATTTATTACTGCAGTAGTTGTCAAACGAAACAGTGAACACTTGACTTAGACTTCCTTGAACCATCCCCCATTGCCATACCAGAGCCGCAGCAAGTGTAGAGAACCCCTCCAAAGAAAACATGCAGAATGGCCAAAATGCTTCGAGGGGCTAAAAGTTTAAAATGAAGTATGACTAATTAAATTGTACAAATGCGAGTTTAGGGTCAGCTATTCATAGTAAAGAGGGTGCAACAACGACTAGATCGCCTGAGAATTGTATGACGATAATACTATCCTTACGATATCTTACATATCGTCATGTGAAATAAAAGAAGTAAAAACGGAGATAAGTTCTGCCGGACCGAACTTTATACACCCTCTACGATGAATTGCATTCAACAGATGCCGTCCATTTTCGTATAAGTGCAGTAGCATTACCGGAAAATGTTAATTTTTTAATATAGTCAAAACAAATAAGAATATTAAACAAGTAACGAAAGGCTAAAGGTGGGCGGGGCCGACTATATGATACTCCACTCCACTTTCTGTCCAAATACAATTCTTCTCGGTAAAAAAGTTGAAACGGGAAGAATTTTTGTATGTTTCCTAATCATAGTAGTCCGGGAGCCAGCAACGTTTTTGTTACACTATAAGTATCACTGCTTAAGCTTTTAGGATATGTTCCTTTATTTTTGGAAAGAAAAATATCCATGTCTGGCAAACTTTCGGGAATGGTTTTGGCCCCCCTGCACCCTTTAAGGTCGAATGGAAATAGTGATATTTCTACCACTTCCCTATAAGTGAAACTGCCAAAACTTTTATGGTCACCTCCTTACATTATGAGAAGGAAGAATATGATTGTCTGGTAGGTCTACGGGGCACAGTGGTCAATTTCGCGAGATAGCGGTCAAAACTCTATAACTTTTGGCCGGATTGGTATTTTTTTACGCAAATTGTTTTGTTCAATAGGAGGGACTTTAAGCTTCAATTTGTTCAAACGTAAAAATCGACTGATAGGAACGTAAGTAATGTGGAGTTAAAAATGCATTTTAATTTTTTGTTGAGTTTCCATGTAAAAGTTGAATATTTTGACATTTTAAATAGGTATATTTTTTATAATTTCTTATTTTCTTCAATCGTATTGTACAACCAATACTTATTTATTATTCCTAAACTTAATTTTGGTCAGAAAATGCCAACATTTGGCCCCTGACATTTATTTAGTCTCAATATTCACAGGGGCCAAAGGTTGGTTTTTGTGGAAGAGGATTGTGAGGATTAAACTGAAAAATAACACTGAAATTCCCAACAATATCAATACCATATGGATATATTATATACAGAACACAACATCGATAAAATTTTAAGTAAACTTTTACTATTGATTTAAAGTGCACATATATTTTATTTAAATGTATTAATAAAAATTTATACTAAAATTAGAAACAAATTATAATCTTTAAACTAGTGTTAATTAAACAATATTAGTAAAAATTTCTTCCAAATAGCTTTGATTTTCATTTTGCAGTAGTTGTTTAGCTTCTTCATCTAACTCTAATGAGGTTGATTTCCATTTTTGTCGAATACTGGACATATATGGGTCTGATGTGCACAACAAAATATTAATAAGATCTTCATTAGTACAATATCTGGAAATTTTTCTCGTATTGTGCTTGCGATATAATCTGTAGTCTTTGTTCCTTTTTTCTTGCGCTTCTTCTGAGAGATCTCCAATTGGAAGCATATTGTGCTGAATTATTTGTTCCCCATGGAACAAAATTTTGTGAACTGTGGTTGGCATATGTCTCCAAGAATATTTTTGGTTATAAAGGGTTGCTGTCTCATTAGCATACTGACCAAATTTTTTTGCATCTATCTTTTTGCTACATATATATATATACCTGTATATATATATATATACCTGTTTCACCATGTGTGAGGTTTAAATTTTCCGAATAATGACCACCCCTAAATGTGAAAAACCCAAATAATTAAAAGTTACTTTGCTTACTATGGGTTTTTCAGTTGGCTACCTGTTTTTTACAGAAATTCAACGCACATTTAGGGGTCGTCATTATTCGCAAATGTATTTAAAACAGGTATTCTGAACGGACCTGATATTCGGAAATTGATCAAAAGTGATTCTTTCATGAACAACCTACGAAGAAAACAAGATCATCAGAACCACAAGCGTCAACTTCTGCAAGCATGGATATTGCCAATAATTGAAAAAATGTTCTGAATTTGGTTTTTATTCATATTATTATTGCGTATTAATTGCATATTATTTTATTTTCATAAAGTTTTTATAAATATTTTTTTTTGCATGATAATTTTTTAATTTTTATTTTTATTTTATTTTTTGAAATTGCGAATAAAAGCGAAACGCGTGCATCGATTTTCATGATCTTTGTCTCATTTTGCTCATAGGTTATGTGACTTTGCGAAAAAGTAACTACACTTGAAACTTATTTCCGTTTTGTATTTTTTATGAATTTAAAAAAAACGTTTCTTCATTTTTATTGGAAACTTATTTTTAACTTGTAAACTGTTGCTTGTATAGGAAAACAATATATGAACAGATTAAGGGAATTGTAATTCTTAATTTTTTAAAATTTATTTCAACTATATCGGGCTAGTGGCTGTCGAGCTATGTCAACAGGGCCTAAAACGTGATAAATTCCCCTATACGATAGTACTAACTTCAAATCGATATTAAAAATATTTCGGCAGGTAAGAAGACAAAACGAATGATGCAGAAATTTCACATACTGTTCTCAGAATTGAGTTGGCAAATCATGTGTTGTACTGTGTAATGAATAATAATGACTTTGGATGATATGTACGTCAATCGTTTCGTTTGTTTTCGTGCACTGGATAGCACTAAGTTGTGACAGTGCTGTTGTCTCTTTCATTTTTGTGATTCATTCTCGTTTCTAATGTTCTCTTCGTTGTGTTCTGTCGTTAATGTTGGTAAAAATTGAATTTAATGTTCTATTTGGTTTGTAAGCAAAGCGAATGTTGTCAGATTCTGTTGTCATTTTTGTCAAAATTTTGATACACCCTTCTATGTGTACTAGGTCCAAATATGGGCCAAATTCTCCTAATTTCAACAGAATTATTTTTTGGGTCAATAAGAACTCTTGTACAAAATTTCATCAAAATATATGCATAATAGCCACTTTCACATACAAATAACTTCTCGAAAAATATGACGTGCATTTGTACAGAATATCTTACCTTGGGTCAGAAAAATTGCTGTAGCTCAAAAAGTGCAGTCCCGATGCATGGTCATGTATATATAGGAATGTAGGGGAGGGTTAGGACTACAAAATAGTAAATTTGTGTTTTGACTCAGCTTGACTCACAGGAGTTGTGCTCTATGAAGTAGGAAATTTCCGATAAATTAGACCTTTTTTAAAAAATTGTTCTGCAAACAGTAGAGCTTCAATTTTTCCTACCAGTGATAGGAAATAAGTTAAGTTACAACACAAAATTTATTTCGTCCAAAAATCTTGAAAAAGAAAAAAGTTATGATCATTTCAACTTTAAAAATTAACTAAAAATATCATAAATAACATAAATTCTGAAAAAGCCCATTTTGGACCACCCTGTTCTCAGTGAAATAGTTAAAATAGAGTTCTAATTTTTTGGCACCCGAGGTTTACTACTGTCTACTTTCATATAAGTCTAATAACTTTAAAATCGGAGAACAAAAACCAAAAGGAGTTTTGGCCGCTATCTCAAAATAATGACCACAGTGCGGGGGTGGCTTGGCCCCCTGCATTTTTTAAGGTAAAAAAGGTAAAAAAATATTTACAATATTTTATCATGGCTGGTATTTGATTATTTAGAAAGCTCTTACACCTACGAGTTATCAACCAACCAGTCAGAACAGTCTGGGGTCGGAAAGTGCGTGCCAGACAGGCTTAAAGTCCGGGGGCCAGCAACGAATAATCTTAAACTATAAGTAAAACAGCAAAAACCTTTATGGTAATTTCCTTCCATTGTACAAAGAAAGAAAATCTATGTCTGGCAAACCTTCGAAGGCGGCTTTGGCCCCCCTGCACCTTTTAAGGTCGAATAATAGTGTTATTTCCACCACGTAAAATTGCCAAATCTTTTATGGTATATTCCTTACATTGCAGAAATAAAAAAATTCATGTCTGGCAAACCTTCGGGAATGCGTTGGCCCCCCTGCACTTGCCGGTATATCAATTCCTGATACAAATTTCTATGCAAAAAACTGCTAAATAAAAAAAAAAACTGTCCTTTAGTGCGAGATTGCCCAGAAATCGACGGAATTGTTTGTTTAAAATACAATAAAATGATAACAATTCTGAATTAGTATGAGGGCTATATCTAAATCTGAACCGATTTTCTTCAAATTAAAAAGTGTTCGTCCTTTTACCGAAAAACTTCGTTGTGCAAAGTTTCATTTGGTTCTGTCTACAATTTCGACCTGTATCGTGATTACCAGAATATATGGACAGACAAACAGACGGACGGACATTGCTAAATCGATTTTAAAAGTGATTCTAAGTCGATCGGAATAATTAACAATGGGTCTATCTCTCATCATTTTGGGCGTAACAGAGAAATGCACAAAGACATAATACTCTCCTGGAGTGTATAAAAAGAAGTTTTATAAATCATAAATTTTAATTATTTTAAGCCACGCTTCTAAGACAAGACTACCAATATATTTATACTACATACATCGAAATAATACTTCAAGTCAATTTAAAAAGTACATATAAGGCAGCATATTGGGGGATAGTGGGTGCATTTCCACCTACAGCCGTTTGCATGGTGATATTTCCATCATATGTAAATTCCAAAAGTACAAATTTTGAAAATCCATTATCTCTCACGTACACCGTGCAAGATAACCTAACTTCATGATTCTATCCATTTTTGTTGTAAAACTAAAATCTTTTTATTTTGCGAGTCTGTGCAGTCAGAGGAATTTATACTCCGAATTTCATGATTTTAGCTGAGGCCATGTGGTTGGTACCATTTCTATCCCCTTTTCCCACTTAACCACCTTAAAAGTACAACTTTCGAAAATCTCTGTATTTTACGTGTCTACGCAATTAGAGGGATGTGCTTACTGAGTTTCATCATCCTAGCTGTAGACGTTTAGTTGGTACTATTTTTATCCTTCTGGTCCCCTTTGTATCCCTTTAAAGTACGTATTTGGAAAATCATTTTATTTTTCATGTCTGCGAGGAATCCCTACTCTAGCTGCGGCCATTTGGTTGGTACATCACCTTTTTCCACTGACCCCCCCCCCCAAAAAAAAATAGGAATTTCTAATAATTCCATTTTTCACGTGTCTACGCAAACAGAAGAATGTATACACCGAATTTCATTATGCTAGATGCAACCGTTTGGTTGGTACCATTTTTATCCCTCTATTCCCATTTACCACTTAATAGTACGAATTTGGTAAACATACCTTTATGTTATGTATTCACTTAGTTAGGGGAAATTACATAACGAATATCAAGATTCTGCGGTTTTCGTTCGATAGGTACCATTTTTATCCCTTTTTGTGCCATTTCACCCACTACAAATAAAAATCACCTTATTTTTGAGGTATAAGGGGAATGCGCATACCAAATATCATAATATAAGCAGAAATATTAAAAAACATGATGAAATACTCTAAATATTATTTTCAGTCCTTCTGAGGGAAACATTTTTCCCTGTGGGACGATTTCGCTCATTTACAATCCCAACGGATCTGCAACTATAAGACATATTCATGCAAAATGTAGTCGTCCTAGCTCCGTGCTTTCAACAGACGGAGGACGGACATGGCTAGATCGGCTTAGAATTTTATGACGATCAAGAATATATATATACTTTATAGGGTCCCAGGTCGATATTTCAAGGTGTTACAAACGGATTGACAAGTTAGTATACCCTCCCGCATCCCGGAGGTGGAGGGTATAAAAAGTGGCCGGTGAATATGTTAGCAATGCAATGAAATATTATATCTGCCCACCAGGTAGGGAATGCTTCCTCCAACACCTATTTTGGTTGTACGATAGAGCCGCCGGTCCTGTCAAAAACCTTTCTTCACTCTGTTGGTATAAGTAATATGGCCAAAACTGTTTTGTCGACCGGCTGATTGTCCCATTAGACGAATAAATCAATTTGCCATGGTTTTGGTCAACAACAACAACAGCAAATAAATAAACTTTGCTGTCTGGCTCATGCAAAAACTAGTTGTACATATTTCCGTGTATCTTCTGTCCACATGACCATTTTTGTCTGTCTTTCTCTCTGTCAACTATTACGGTCGCAGTGAGCCATTGCCCCTGACGTAGTCCTGACATGTCATGCATATCTCTCATGCATTACTGTGGTAATCAGTCCAGGCCTATTCGGCTGGCAGGGTGAGATGGCCATACCAACTACAAAGGAATCAGGCTTTAAAATGGCAATTCCCTCGAGGAACATTTTCCAAAGGTTTTTTTGTCATCGTCACTACTGCCGCAGTACAATGATTCTTTCCCCTGCTGCTTGCTGTTGTCTTCCAAAAGTCAAATATGTATGTGACAACCCTACGAAAAGCGCCTAAGTGACTGGGCAAATAAAATTCAATTGTGTCAAAATGCCATCGTACGAGAATGTATGCTACAGGCCAACCTGCCGGTTAGCTCTGCCCCTCTGCTCGGGGTATGTGACAGCTGGGACGGGGTGAAGTTGTGTTGTCCATTTTATGTTTCTGAACAAACGCATACACCACACCACATCCATATGTAGGAGTATGTTGTATGTTGAATATTGGGCTTGTATATTTTTGTTTATTTGTTCGCATAATATTAGTGATTTTTGGCCAGGAGTACATACACGCTACGTTTGTTCTTCTATGTTTTGTGTGGTATGTATGTTGTTTTGTTTTTGTTGGTGTTGGTCTTTCGAATTGGCGTACTCCGTACAACAACTTCGTAAACAGCAGTGGTACAGGAATGGACAACATTATGGACTTCGTAAACGGAAACAAATACAAGCGAGTTAAAAATTTGATCAAAATCATTGGTCAAAAAGGAGTACAGCTCTACCCCATTTCCATGTGTACCATAAACCATAAAACTTTCAGAAATTCCATTTGATTTTCAGAAATTATCAATTGACATTGTGCATGATTTAGAATGGATTACAAAATGAGTACGAGCAAAAGAGCGTTATAATTGTGAGCTAAAAATAGGATTCACTGACATTCAGAGCAATCATTAACCCATTTTCGTCTGCCAGTCAAACACATGCTATCATAAGACTAATCCGTTAAAGCTAATGTTATGAAATTTGCTAATTATACGAGTTAGACCAATTTTATCAAAGGGTCCACAGTGGTTCCAAATAGATTTTTAGGATTAATACTGTATCTTTGGAACAGAAATATATATCTTGAGGAAATTTTAAATGTCTAGAATAGAGGATCTCTACTGGGTATGTGGCCCTACAAAATATATCACCTCGGCCATTACAAATAGAACCACAACTCACTTTCAGAGAAAAAACAGCGAGGGACAAAAAGGGATGAAAATGGTACTAATTTAAGTATTGCAGCTATAGTCGCGAAATTTGGTGCGTAAATTCCTCTCACCACATAGAAGCGGAATATAAATGCATTTTGTACTTTTAAGGGTTGTGCGGGGCAAAAAGGGATAAAAATGGTACCAACTAAAGTATTGCAGCTAGAATCTTAAAATTTTATGTGTAAGTTCTTCTGACCATGTAGAAGCGCAGTAAAATTGGATTTTTCGAAATTTGTACTTATAAGAAATAAGCGGGACAAAAATGGTACCAACTAAAGTATTGCAGCTAGAATCTTCAAATGTGTAAGTTATTCTGATCATGAAGAAACGCATTAAAGTTGGATTTTTCGAAATTTATAGTTATAAGAGGTTAGCGGGACAAAAAGGGATAAAAATGGTACCAACTAATGTATTGCAGCTAGAATATTGAAATTTGATGTGTAAGTTCTTCTGACCATGTAGAAGCGCAGTAAAATTGGATTTTTCGAAATGTATAGTTATAAGAGGTTAGCGGGACAAAAAGGGATAAAAATGGTACCAACTAAAGTATTGCAGCTATAGTCGTGAAATTTGGTATGTAAGTTATTCTGCCCATGTAAAAGCGCAGTAAAATTGCATCTTTCGAAATTTGTACTTATAAGAGATGAGCGGAACGAAAAGGGATAAAAATGGTACTAAATAAAGTATTGCAGCTAGAATCTTGAAGTTTGATGTGTATACACATGGTGTATGTGTGTATATGCGTATATATATATATAGGTTCTTCTGACCATGTAAAAGCTCAGTAAACTTGGATTTTTCGAAAATTATAGTTGTAAGAGGTGCGCGGGACAAAAAGGAATAAGAATGGTACCAACTAAATTATTATAGAAGATTATATAAGAATCGTTAAATTTGGTATGTAAATTCCTCTGACCATGTATAAGCGCATTAAAATTGGATTTTGCAAAATTTGTACTTTTACGAGGGACAAAAAGGAATAATAATGGTACTAATTTAAGTATTGCAGCTATAGTCGTGAAATTTGGTATGTAATGGATTTTTTTCGAAATTTATACCTATTGGTGTGAGCGGGACAAAAAGGGATAAATATAGTACCAACTAAAATATTGGTGCGTAAATTCCTCTGACAACGTAGACTTGCAACATAAATGGATTTTTCGAAATTTTTACTTTAAGGGGAGAGCGGGACCAAAAAGGATAAAAATGGTACCAACATTAGGATTACAGATAGAATCATGTATGTAAATTCCTCTCAACATGTAGAAGCGCCATCAAAATGTATTATTTTTCGAATAAAAGGCTCTGCGGTTGCAATTTTTTGTTAAAGCCTGGGTAAAAAATGAATATATATATATATATATATATATATATATATATATATATACGAAGGGAGTTCAGCTAAAACAGTGCACATTCCTTTGACTGTATTTGAGTGCTATGTTTCCAATTTACTATTTTAGAAAAGAAAATCAAATAAATACAATCCTAAAACAGAGACGGATAATAACAAATACCTGGTTTCTTCGCGTGCGAATCAGCGGGTACTGCTAGTATTACCGACTGTCGTGGTTTTTAAAATCGCGGTTGAAAACCGGGAAATCCGTGTTTGTTTGTGTCGGTCTCAACCGGTTCTTCATAGTGCTGTTGATGACGTCCAGCCATACGACGACATGACGAATTGATTATTTTTAGAGGTGTTTCCGGAGCGATTAGCTCACAGACTCACAACGAAGAAATATTTTGCAGATTCATTTCTTGGGGTCCATGTAGATAATATGACGTTTACCTTAGGTGTGTTTTCAACAGTATTGTCGATAGATTAGAGGCTGTCGGCATTACATAGAAGTGCGCTACCATATAAAGATAATTGTGAATCTTCATTATTATAATATTATTAGTCCTCTTCTATATATAAATATTAATATAATTATTAGTCAAAAATCTTCAAAAGTGTGCACTAAATATTATTAGGTAGAAACAATTTCCCTCAAGCTCGATTTCCCCCCTTTGCAATTTTTGATTGCATCTACAGCCTAAATGTCTGTACATTTTGATAGGATCCAATATATTTCAGAGTGGTACATTCCACCTAATTTCATGATTTAAGCTACAGCCGTTTAAGGGGTAACAGTTTCACTCCTTTTCATTTTTTGACCCTAAAATTACGAATTTAGAAAAATTCGTACCTCTTATTTGCGGTGTCTACGTAGACAGACGAATGCAAATACTGAATATCATGATTCTAGCTACAGCCGTTTGATTGTAGCCAAATTTAATTCCATTTAGATCCTGATGATATCTTTATTTTTCGCGTCACTGCAGTCAGAGAAGTGTTCACACCGAATTTCATTATTATAGCTGCAGCCGTTAGGTTGGTACCATTTTTATCCCCATTCGGAACATTTTCCGTCTAAAAGCACCAATTTCGAATAAAATCCTGTTTATTATGTATCATCACAGTCAGATTAATGTACACACCGAATTTCATGATTTCAACCTCTGCGGTTTGGTAGGCACCATTTGTTTCCATCTTTTCCAATTGTATGCCTTAAAAGTACGAATTTTGAAAAATCGTATTACGTATCTACGCAATTGGATGTACATTTCACATCTCATATCTCTTATCATTGGTACCATTTTTATTCCTTTTTGTCCCATGTCGCTCTATAAAACGTGTATTTACTTTTTGGTGCAATTACGCTACAAGGGGAATGTACGCTACAATTTTCGAGTGCATATAAAGCAGAAAATTAAAAAAATGCTTAAATATTGTAAATATTAGGGAGTACTTTCAGTCCTTGTTAGGGAACACATTTGCCCTCTGGACCGATTTCGCCCACCTTCAGTCACAACCGATAAGACACATTTAGGGGAAATTTGAACCTCCTAGCTCCTTTCGTTTGGCGGCTATCGCACGTTCAACAGACAGGCAGACGTACATGGCAAGATAGTCTTAGAATTTTACTACGACCCAGAATATATATACTTTATGGAGTCTCAGATGAATATTTCGAGGTGTTACAAATGAAATGACAAAGTGGTATATTCACCATCTTTAGGTGGAGGTTATAATAATGGGTGTGATTCGCCCACTTTTACGGCTACAGGCCTTGTATGTTGAATTCCCAATGACAATAATCTCTTAATTTATTACATCTTTAATGTCAGAATCGAAGCACCGATTCCTGCAGATATTCGCTGACATCTTTATCTTTTCCCCCAATCAAGAAAAGGTATATACGTATATCCCAAACTATGTGACCTCCCTTCGTCAGATAGAAAAAACAACCCAAAAATAAAAATCCGGTTTCATATTGATATTTTTCGCGATCTTTTCGTGATATATATACCCTTTCAAAAAATACAATTTCACCATTCTACTTTCGTTGGTACAATTGTTATCCCTTTTGGCTCGCTCGCAACTTAAAATTGCATCTATATTGCGACTCTATGTGGTGAGATGAATTTACATTTTAATTTTTATCCCAATTTAGATGTACAATTTAAATGTACAAATTTCGAGCAATCCTATTTTACTGCGCTTCTACGTGGTCAGATGAATTTTCATATCAAATTTCACGATTCTAGCTGCAATACATTGTTGGTACCATTTTTATCCCGTTTTGTCCCTCTCACCCCTTATAAGTACAAATTTCGAACAATCCATTTATATTGCGTCTCTGCATTGTCAGTGAAATTTACACACTAAATTTCACGACTATAACTGCTACACTTAAATTGGTACTATTTTTATCCCTTTTTGTCCGCGCACCCTTAAAAGTGCAAATTTCAAACAAACCAATTTTACTGCGTTTCTACATGGTCAGAGAAATAATAATTTGGTTGGTACCATTTTTATCGCTTTTTGTGCCACTCACCCTTAAAAGTACAAAATGCATTTATATTGCGCTTATATGTGACGAGAGGAATTAACATACAAAATTTCACGATTCTAGCTGTTGATCGATTCAGTTGATATTTTATCCCTTTTTGTTCCGCTCGCCCCTTAAAAGTACAAATTTCGAAAATTCCATTCTACGTTGTCAGAGAAATGTAAATATCGATTTTCTCGTGGTCCTCATGTGGTCCTCAGTGGTCCCGCCATGTTGGCTATGTTTGGACACGTTAATCATCCGTTAATCAGCGATCTACCATGTGCCCCAGGTTGTCCAATTATGACCTTCGTGAGTGTGTGAACTAATATACACATAGTAAACATTTTATAGTCCTGTTGGCATTTTACTACACTTCCATGTGTTTGTATGTACATTAAGCCGACTCATTATTTGTTGAGCGAAAAAAGTTAAATCCCTGACAATGAAGATTGTCAACGTTTTATTATTATTCGTGAAATAAACGGCGGTAGACAAAAAATTGTCAAACATGAAAATATGGGGTTTTTATAATTTTGTGTTAATTTTAATTATGCTTCAAGCTATCGAAACGGGTTACATTTATGTTTCGATTAAAAAATGGGATATAAAATATCCATCTCAATGAAGTGTAACTAATAAGTAGACATGGGATTTTTATGCAAATCCTATTCTTACTCCATATTTGAATAACATATGCCTTTCGCTATGTAAAATGTCCTAACATAAAGAGATTATTGCGACTTTTATTTTTTATCCCAGCAAAAAAAGTCGGAATTACTTCCGTAGGAAGCACATTATAATCGCATCTCAAAATCCAAAAGTGCATTTCTCCCGCTTTTGAGGATGTTCCTTTAAACAACTGCCAAAAAGTCGATAATATGCATTATCACAAGTAGGTTCCGCCATCTAACGTTTTTTTTTTCAACTATTCAACCGTTGGACTATTATTTGTGGGGTGCCCTCAGCAGCGATTTGAATGAAATTATTTTCCATTATTAACCGGATGGATTGTACTTTCAAATAAAAAATAAACTTAAAAAAATATTTAGTAGTTTTTCATAGCATTTTCAAAAATAGGGAAAAAATAGTTCCTTTGCAATACTTTAAAATAACTTTTAAGTCTTTCAAAATAAATTACATCCCTCCTACTACAACTCCATGTTAAATTCATTGATGAAGATGCCAATTTTCACTACTTCCGAATCACAAGATGAACATATTTTTCACTTATTTCGGTGCTCTCTGTTTGCTAGTATTATGGGAATCGGTTGTTTGAAGTCGGCATTCAATTGTAATCATACGTTCGATTTGCATAAACAAATTTTATTTTGCATAACAATTTAAATTCATATATAGGCAAGACAGTGTAATCCATGCGAGTCAGTAATTTGCCTTTTGTGTGTATCAGCATTGCAATATTGGCAATGATATGTTTCAATAAGGGAGTTCTGCTCAAAAATACCTCAAAAAAATAACACTAAATCTATATCACACGGTGGCTCATTCTGGGCCACCCTATATTTGCACATTATAATTGGATACCTTAATATCAAACTTTATTTTCAGTGGGGTAACTTTTAAATTTTTTCCGCGAGTCGCTCTAATGTACGACTCCCTATGTACATATCCTTCCGGTAGTATGTATGTATGTGTCTGTTTTTTCCTACACAACACTTCGTTCGTTCGTTCAGTCATTCAGCTGACGTATTGGCTTGACCCTTGTCAAATAAACATATCAAAACACATGATTTTGTGGAATGTTAACACACACGTGCGCATACTTGCCAGCACACACACATACACACCTACACTATCCAAACCACACAGAAGGCAGCACAAACACACACAAATTCGTATCTAGATGCCAGGACTACTGTGTCGTATAGTTAAGGAGTAATTGGATTTCAAGTGCTAATATTGTTAGAATTTAGTTAATGCAGGCGGTTGGACTACGGAAGCCATCGCACCCCGTAGATGGACGATATGAGGGTGGCAGTGTTCGAGTGTGACAGTTGGATGGAGAATGATGGCTGAGGTTGTTTGCTGCGTCTTCAGATTTGTGACAGCATATGGTACTCGAGTGATTTATTGCTACACAACTATTTGTGGCAGGAGTACGAAGAGCAGCAGTAGCAGCAGCAGCAAGTGTAAAGTGTTTTCTTAATAGTTTGATTTGGGTTATTAATTGGGGCAGCCTGGAATGTAGTGAAATTGTGTTAAAAGTTAACGCGTTACAAGATCACAAACACACAGGCCACACAGCACCCCTACCTCCCACCCTCCTTAGCGGCGTACGCACGGCTATGAAGGACTCCAATTATGCGGAATGGGTGTTAAAAGGACCGTATTTACTTTACGTGACTTTTATAGTGATTTTTATGTCATTGTAGTAGAGTAGTGTTGAATGATGTATGTATGTATATATGTATGTATGTATTCATGTATACAACATAGTGAAACCCCATCAATAAATGTGTCAATTGCTTTGTTATATGTACTCAACTTGCAATTAACCCAACCATTGCATTGTAAAGGCGGGTGCATTTAGGGCCAATAACAATAAACATAATAACCTTCAGTTACCACTTAAGTTAACACTGAGTAATCGTGTACACTACTTAACACAAGACAAATTACTACCTCTTAACGATTGATCACAATTTCATTTTAATTTTAAGGATATTGAAAAAATAAAGATGATCCGGCCAATTCTCCAGTTTCTATATCAAAATGAATAATGAGGAAGGGTTTTTATATCCTCCGTCATAGAATGGGGTGATACTAAGTTTGCTTCTATACAGTATCATAAAAATATCTATTCAGTGGGCTAAAAAAAGACGCTATAGGAAAGGGAAACAATACAACAAAATAGCTTATCTTATACTTTTCATTTTAATAAAATAAACATACATTTTCCCAAAAATAAAAACAAAAGGAAAGGCTAAAGTCGGGCTGGGCCGACTATATAATACCCTACACCACTCCCTGCGTATGTACCTCGCTTTTATTGCTAAACCCAGGTGTTTCATGGGAGCACTTTTATGTAGTTCATATAAATTATACAGTTACTATAAATTCATCTTTAGTCATATTTAACGAATATGGTTAATAATATGGTAATTGATCCAATTATCCGACAGACAAATACAAATTATACAGTAATAATAGGACCGACATTTCAAAAGGGGGCCTATAACAACATTCTGGGCCTGGTCCAAAACATGGACCTATATGTTTCTCATTCACTGTAGGTATTCCTAGTTGAAAAATATCATGATCTGAAAAATTTGATGAAGATCCGATGTAAGATGTAGTTTCTAGAACTGTAATAGATCAGAACTCCATTTGGGTTATTCTCATTACAATTCAATTCGGTAAAAAGTGAAATCGGGAAGGATTTTTGCATCCTGTAATTGTATGTGTTTGACAAAAAATGTTAAATCGGAAAGGACATTTGTATGTTTATTGGTGAAATATAATATGTAAAGTTTGGCCAAAATCGGGTAAACATTCGGGAGCAACATTTGTATGAGGGCTATATCTAAATCTGAACCGATCTTATCCACTTTCACCATAGGTTTTTTAGTTGGATTATAAGATGTTGTGCCAAATTTAAAGAAAATAGTGTACAATATGTGGTTTCTAGAGGGGAAAATGTCAAATCGGGAGCGACATTTGTATGGGGGCTATATCTAAATCTGAACCGATTTCCTCTAAATTCAATACCGATGGTCCTTCTGCCAAGTTTCATGACAATGGGACAACAAATGCGACCTATCCTAGATGGTTAGCAGACGGACATCGACTCAGCTGGTGATTCTAAGCCGATCGGTATACTTAAAGGTGGGTCTAGCTCGATTATTTCTTGGTGTTACAAACATTTGGCGCGAAACTAACTTATAATACCCTAGCCCACGAAGTGATGTAGGGTATAACAAGTAAAAAGAGCGTTAAGTTCGGCCGTGAGAACTTCCAGCACAGAGACTGTCGTTTTTACGTAGAACTGCAGTAACATTACCGAATAATGTTACATTTTTTATAATAATTATATAGATAAATATAAAATTTTAATTATTTTAAACCACTCTTATAAGACAAAGCTACCAATGTCAAGACTATATATATCGAAATGATACCTCAAATCATTTCAATAGAATATATAAAAGGCAACACTGTTCAATAAAGCGTAAATACCCTAAATGTTGGGGTGGGTGTATTTTCATTTACAGTTGATTATACTTTCTATTTTATCCTACTTAATTCCGAAGTACAATTATCCATTATCTCTTAGGTCCACCGTGCAGGATAACCTAACTTAATGATGCTAGCCATTTCCCAGCAATACATCTGCCGTGCCAACGCAACATACTCAACATACATATGCAACTCAATGAGATGCTTGTAAGATGGCATGTGTACTTTATTACTTGGTGCGATTATTTAAACGCAAATTCGTCAAGTGAGTTGTGCTTCTCGTTCGTTTGTGAGAATCATTTCCTTAAAGAGGCCAGGTTTGATGATGAAAAGTCGCTGCGAAGCCACTTTGACATTGTCCAAATCATGATAGTAGCCAAGTAATAAATGTCACCATGCCATTTGCATTCTATTAAATCTAGATGCAAAATGGTCTTGAGCCAGGACAATATCCCAGTTCAAATCAAATATTGATTACAGACCAAAAAAATAAAAACGAAAAAAAAAACTAAAATAAGTCTCTTGAAATCTTTGATGGAACAAAACTTCATCCAAGCTATCTTCACAATAGCCCTTTTCCAGTTGCATACCCATTATCCACTTGCAGTTTCACGAACAGAAATATTGGCATAAGGGCCAATTAAACTTGAATTCAGTTTCCATTGAAAATATTATTTCTCTCTTTGCATTTCATTTCATTTCGAATATAAATGAAAATGGATAAACCGACCATTAATATTAAATTAAAAAGGAAAGCATAACAAAGATTTAAAATGTTATTTTTTCAATAATCTCAAAAAGTTTTAAAATAATATAAGGGAAACCTTTCACAGTGTGGAAATCATGATATGTCCGTCAATGAGAATTAACCCCACGGGGCAATTTCTCTGGCCCATGAAAAGATCCACAATTTTGGAATGGGTCCGACATTAAACTTGTAATTCTATATTAAAATAACAACAGACATCGAAGCTCAGACACAATACGAAGTTTAATTTTCCTAAAATATAGTTAATTCTAACACATATTGGTATTCATTTTTTCTGATATTACGAGATAGGCCAGACAGTGGAGGAGATAATATAGTTGGCCGGCCCAAACTTAACTAGAGATTATAAAAACTTTACCAAATATGAAACAAGTAAGGAAGATTAAAGTCGGGCGTGTCTGTTAAATATGTGCTCTCTAGAGCGGAAAGAATTAAATCAGGGGAGTCATTTATATGGGATCTATATATAAATCTGAACCGATGTGACCCACTTTCGCCATGGACGTTTCTATTTCAAATATTAGCTGATGTGCCGACTTAGAAGAAAATCTTTTAAAATATGTTAATTGTAGAGCCGAAATAATCAGTTCGTTGGCGAAATTTGTATTGAAGCTATATATATATCTGAACCAATCTGGACCACTTTTACCAGTGCTGTTTCTAGTTAAAATATAAGTTGTTTTGACAAATTTGAGGAAAATCTAATAAAGTCTGTGGTTTCTAGAGCGGAAAGAGTCAAATCGGAGGAGACATTTGTATGGGAGCTATATATAAATCTGAACCGATGTGGCTCATTTTCGCCATAGATGTTTTTAGTTGAATTATGAGCTGGTTTGCCAAATTTGAAGAAAATCTGTTCAAATATCTGAGCCGAAAAATTTTAAGAAAATCGGTTGAAACACGTGGTTTCTAGAGCGGAAAGAGTAAAATCAGGCGTAAAATTTGTATGGGAGCTATATCTAAATCTGAACCGATTTGCTTCAAATTAAATAGCGATCGTCCTTATCCCATAAAACTTCGTTGTGCAAAGTTGCATTTAGTTCTAACAACAATTGCGACCTTACTTTGATTACAAGAATAGATGGACAGACGGACGGATATTGCTAAATCGGCTCAAAAAGTGATTCTAAGTCGATCGGTATACTTAGCAATGGGTCTATATCGCTTCCTTTTGGGTGTTACAACAAATGCACAAAGTCATTATACCCTGTGGTGTAGGGTATAAATATACCTCATCTTCGAACTTAAACTTAGTTT
Organism: Polietes domitor; assembly: GCA_947397865.1. Taxonomy (NCBI): domain Eukaryota; kingdom Metazoa; phylum Arthropoda; class Insecta; order Diptera; family Muscidae; genus Polietes; species Polietes domitor. Next base: position 66,291,562 of record OX377621.1, read on the forward strand.
GATCGGTGCTCCGAGCTTACCCACCAAAATGTTAACACTTATTTCAGTTTATCCTTTACTTTTTAGGTTATTGGTCGTTAGAAACGTTTTGCATTCAGTACTTCATTTCGGATAGTTACAAGTCCAAATGCGGAGTGTGAGTCATTTCTCTATGGCTTCGGTGACTATTCAATTACCCAAATTCTTCTGGATTATGCTTACAGGGAAATTGTGGTTGCTGTTGATTCCAATGTCCTACGAGTTACTCAATTCCGTATGGTCATTGATAATCATGGTTTTATTCCTGATGTGAAGATATTCGACAGAGGAACTCTCACATGTTTGTTGTCGATTGGATAACCGACCGTACGACACAATACAGAATGAATTCCACCTAGCATAAAATAGTTACAAACCTTCGGCACTTTGTTTCTCTCGCAGTTGTCGTTTTATCAAGTGCTAAATGTATACCGAATAAATTACTGCTACAGTTAAATAATTCGTTTTGCAGTTAAGCACAATATTTATTTTGGATAAAAGAGTCATTTGCATCCACCCAATTTATTAGTCACGCCATTTTGAACTCACTCAAAATTCTAAATAATCTTCGACAGGAAAATAATGAAAACTGGTACAAATTTAAAAGGGGAAAGCCAACAACTTAATCACCACACACGGCATGTCGAATATATGTAACATGCATGTGATTGGAAAATACTTAATGCCAATGGAGTCTAATACTGCTGATATATGAGTTCATGTTTGGCCGGTCCCATGACGTGATGTTAGAACACATGTTTAAAGGATGTAACACGAACATACATGTGTCAACAAAGACACATGACATACTACAACTTCCGAGCCTACAACCTACACACATATACATTCACAAAATCAAGCAGAAAGTTGCAGTAGGGTGAAGGCTTACCCACAACTTCGGAGGGATATACATATATAGGGTCCGTCATCTAACGTTTTTGTTTCATCTATTCAACCGTTGGACTATTATTTGTGGGGTGGCCTCAGCAGCCATTTGAATGAAATTATTCTCCATTATTAACCGGAAGGATTGTACTTTCAAATAAAAAAAAGAAATTTGACAAAATATTCAGTATTTTTTATAGCATTTTCAAAAAAAAAGTTATTTGGCGGACCCTATACTAATGGTCATGGACGAGCCACTGATTTGTAGTATTAAACTTTAGTTGCTTCATCAATTAAATTTATGTTAAATCATCTACAATTTTCGATAATTTGTAAGGATGTTATGAAATAGACATTTTATATTACTATAACTCAATGAAAATTCGATGAGAGCAAACAATTTTCCGTCACAAGACTGAAACTCCCTCTAAGTTTTCAAATAATTTTTGATAGATTTATGTGTTATAGCTTTAAAGAAGTGTAGTTGACCATGCCGGTCATGGAGTGCACTCCATGGTGAAGTGCATATTAGATTCGTCCCATCCTATTTGGTAGGTACAAGAGGTACGTGTACCTACACATGAAACATGAATTACACGTAAAATGTATTATTGCATGTACTCGCACCACTGATGTATTCACATACTTCCATGTCTAATCTAATATAGCATAGGCCAAGCAACCCGGAAGCTTTTAATTAGTGTAGAAAACACGCAAAAATATAATCTGATCTTTTCGACAGGACTGTTTTGGTTCGGTTGAGAGACTATTATTTATAGTGAATGTATCGTCTACACTAGATATATAGAAATATGAATTTTGTAGAATTTTGCAGATTTACATAATAAATGAACAACAACTTATAATTTGAATTAATTTTATATTCAATTACAATGTTGTTGCTATATAGATTTATGCTATCATGTCGTTCATTTCATATCAAGTTGGTTCATGTGGCCGCTCACTCGGGAGAGTCAAGTAGTGCCTTAAGTCACCGTTTTGAATATTTCACATCATTTACTATTCTATAAGGAGAATAATGTTGAATTTCCCGATTTTGGAAACGGCGTTAAGTTCGACCAGGCCGAACTTTATATACCCTCCACCATGGATTGCATTCCACAGAGGATGTCGGTTTTCGTAGAAGTGCAGTAATGTTACAGGAAAATATAATTTTTTTAATATAGCTAAAACAAAACAAATACAAATATTGAAAAAATTATTTTATTAATAAATAATAATAATATTTAATTTATTTCAAACCGTTATTTATTTCAAATCAAAAAAAATATTCTTATATTTATATTTTCAGAAAGCTTAAATACCATAAATATTGGTAGATAGTCGGTGCTACAGTTGGTTGTGTTTCCATTCTATTTTAATTCCAAAAGTACAAATTTTGAAAATCCATTATCAGACGTACATAGTGCAAAATAACCTAACTTCATGCTTCAACCAATTTTTTCCGTAAAAGAAAAATTACGTATTTGGAAAAAAAATATTTTGCGTGTCTATGCAGTCAGAGGAATGTATACACCGAATTCCATTATTCCAGCTGCGGCCATTTGGTTGGTACCATTTTTACCCCCTTGACGTTTCTACGCAATTAGAATTTCATAATTCTAGCTGTAGTCGATTAGTTGGTACTATTTTTATCCCCCTGTACCATTGTACGAATTTCGAAAAATCCGTTTATTTTCCGTGTCTACGCAGTCAGAGGAATATATACTCCGAATTGCATGACTGTAGCTGCGGTCATTTGGTTGGTACTATTTGTATCCCCTTTTACTATTTTAACCCCAAAAAGTACGAATTCTATTTTCCGTGTCTACGCAGTCAGAGGAATGTATACTCCGAATTTCATGACTCTAGCTGCGGTCATTTGGTTGGTACTATTTGTATCCACTTTTTCAATTTTGACCCCAAAAAAGTACGATTTTCGAAAAATTCGTCTATGGAAAATAGACTATGCAATCAGAGGAATGTATACACCGAATTTCATTATTCTCTATTCCCATTTTACCCCTTAAAAGTACGAATTTGGAAAAAATACTTTTTATATTATGTATCTACTCAATTAGAGGAATGTACACACCGAATTTCGTGTTTCTAGCTGTTGTCGTTTATTATGTACCATTTTTATCCCTTTTTTGTCCCATTTCACCCCGTACAAATAAGAATCACTTTATGGTTCACGTTTTTGCTATTAGTGGAATGCGCATACCAAATATCAAGCAAATATAAACAGACATATTCAAAAACAAAAAACATGCTTAAATACGCTAAAATACTGGGGATTATTATGGGTATTTTTAGTCCTTGTGAGGGAAAATTTTTCCCCTTGGTCCGATTTCACCCCGTTTCAATCCGAACCGATCTACGACTATAAGACGCATTTATGGAAAATTTAAACATTCTAGCTCCTTTCGTTTAGAGCTAGCTTTCAATAGACGGACGGACATGGCTAGATCGTCTTAGACTTTTATGACGATTAAGAATATATATACTTTATAGGGTCTCAGGTCGATCCCATCCTGGAGGTGGTGGGTATAAAAACTTTGTTGTGGTATTTTATTTTCAAGCAAATTTCTTCTATTTTTACAGAAAATTAGAAAAGTATTTTTTCTTATTTATTTGTTAGGTCCTTTAATAACAGGAAAACGTACCTTTGGTTTTTGTAGAAAATATTTTATAAATAGTTAATAATCCCAGAAAACCGCTCCTTAAGTTTCACGATGGTGTTCCTGGCAACAAACAATTATGAATGTTGCGGGCTCTTCCGACTAAAATGAATCTTGGGTTCATTTAATGCATTTTCCCAAAATATTTCAACATTATCACTGCCCATTTGTGTCCAATGTGTGGATGTTATCGGTCATATTAATTTGGAAAATAATTTTTTTTCTAAAGCCATTTTTTCAAAATTTTCTGATTTGGCTATCCACTCACTCGTTAGTTTGTAACTGCATAAGTGGCTATGAACATAAAAATAATATAAAGAAAATAGTTCACCAATGCAGCAGCATATAACCGAAGGTTATAAATCGTTACAACGATTTTGTTTAAAACATTTTTCTAGATTTAAAGCATATCGTACTATCAAATTCCATCATTTCGCGTTAATAGAATTTTGATTCCCAAGTTATCAGGATAAAATAGGATAAATATTAGCTGTAAAGTCAAAAATTGTGAAAAGTATCTTTAGAAAAACCCGCGTAATTTTCTATTATATTGAGAATACCAAGATATTTCTTTGGCATGTGATTGCTGACTTCATGGGGAGTATTTGTGTCAGAAAAGTTTCAGAATCCTGGATGAAGAAAGTTAAAATATAAGCAATTGGAACCGCGAATTTTGGATTTTCCAACGATTGCAGCGACTTTCGCGACTGACTACATATATGTTACAAGCGACATTGGTTCTTAATAAACAAAAAAAATTCAGCCGGATCCGTTGGCCAGATCGCGAGAAAATCAAAAAACAAAAATGTCATGTATGAAAATCATTTTAGCCATATTTCCAGCGAAAATGAAAAATTTCCATTTTGTATTTTTTGTTTACCGTGGCCTACCGAAATATACACTTTTTGTGAAAAAATGGTAAAACGGTCGCGAAAATCGTTGCAATTGCTGAAAAATCCAAAATTCACGGTTGCAATTGCTTATATTTTAATTTTCTTCATCCAGGATTCTGAAACTTTTCTGACACAAATATCCCCATGAAGTCAACAATCACATGACAAAGAAATATCTTGGTATTCTCAATATAATAGAAAGTTACGCGGGTTTTTTTAAAGATACTTTTCACAATTTTTGACTTTACAACCACTATTTATCCTATTTTAGCCTGCTAACTTGGGAATCAAAATGCTATTAACGTGAAATGATTTGGAATTTGATAGTACGATATGCCCTAAATCTAGAAAAATGTTTTAAACCAAATCGTTGTAGCGATTTATAATCTTCGGTTATATGCTGCTCCATTTGTGAACTATTTTATTTATATTATTTTTATGTTCATAGCCACTTATGCAGTCACAAACTAACGTGTTAGTTTATAGCCAAATCAGAAAAATTTAAAAAAAATGGCTTTAGAAACAAAAAATTATTTTCCAAACTTATATGACAGATGACATTGAAATCTGCGTATAGTTTGGCATCAAAAACTCATTTTCGAGAAAATGGTTCATAGCCACGTTTGAATATAAGCCCTCGATATGTTTGTTATAACCAAAAGGAAATATGAAAGCGAGCCCAATCGTTGGTGCCTTGACATATCGCCAGCGGACAAAAAGCCAAACATGGAATGTAGGCCACACCTTTACCAGTCTTAACGCCCGAAATATCTTTAAGCGTTCCGTCTACCCCGACTACAGCAAGCGGACTCAAAAATTTTAAGAATTTTAATTGGTCATAACGCCCAAAAACGATGTAACCAATTTAACAATAACCAAAACAAAAAATTCAAAAGGCCTAAAGATTTTAGATGTTTGTTGTGTTTGTACAAAATTCGTTGTTTTGGGGGAAACGAAAGACGTGTCAAAGTGATCATTTTGACAATTCTTTAGGCTGGTAACGGAACAAAGTATAAACCCAAAGATTTTCACCACTGATGACAGCCGAAAGCAAAGTAAAGGTTTTCTTCCATATATTGACTCTGGACCAGTGCTTTTAAAATTCAATATAAAAGCTTAGTTCATTTAAAAGGACCTAGCAAAAGGGACCTGGTTGAACTAATTCCATTTTTTTTTCAAATCTCCTATTACGCATCAATATAAACGTATTGTAGATTTTGCTGTGTTATACGGGAGTAACATGAAATGCTATCGGGTGTAAGTAACAAAGTTAAGTCAAACAAATAGCGTTTTCTTGATGGGACGAAAAAAACATAAAAAATAGAAAGCAAAATATTTGTTTTTTCCATCACCCAAGCGGTGATAGTAAGGCCTATTCGAAGAAAACCTATGGATAAATGTGGAAGTTATGACCGCCCATTAATGCTGACCTTTTATTTACTACACAAGTAATCGATGGTACCTTCAACGAAATTGGAATTAAAAAAAAAAATAAAATTATTTAATTTAGTTTTCAAATGTATACGCAACCATTTTGTAAAATAGTGCTATTTCCTAAGATGCTGACAGTGAATCGATTTTTTCCACCATGAAAGAATTAACTCCACTCACACCACAATTCGTACGGCTTTTGTTCATGCCCTCCTAATATGTGTAGCCACGAAACGGTGTTAATTTCGTCAGGATTACACCAACATGTCGTTACACTAGCTAGCTAGCGTTGTGCATGTGCAAAGTTTTAATATATTCACAAACTCGGGTATCATGAATACCAGTCAACCTTAAACCGCAAATGGGTGAACTTGATTCGCAAATACCAGGGGTCTTAGGGAACGCCATCGACACGTTAAACTTTTCACCAGCTCGGGTTTTCTTTAAAGAAATTTCAAAGGATGAAACTGGATGAAATGAAACATATACATCCGTATACATATTTTCATAAAGTTTTGTTTGTACGTTACAAAACGGAAATATAAGATAGGTCCCTTTGCTTTACGCAATACGGTTGTACAGTTGCATTGGTAGCCTTGTTTTCATTTGCAGCGGCAAAACCTCATTATCGATGGATCAATGCTACGTACGAGTGTGTCCCTTACCATATCAGCTATAGATGTGAGTCTAATTAAGGATTTTTTAACACTATACTATCCAAACATAATAAAGGCTCAGATTTTAAATCAACTATGATTTTCTATGTCTGTCGCATATTAGGAAAACAAAAGTGAAGGAATTCGAATAAATTCGAAAGAAGATTAACATACATTTCTAGATATCTGATAAGATTTATATTCAAGGCAGATTTTACCACATTTTTTGGGTTGTACCAAGTTACCATAAAACAACTCCCAATGAACGAACTCCCCTTCGTTCCTCTGAAAATCGGCAAGAAATATTTGCCATAGCATAAAAAGAAACAATTTTTTGAAATTTTAGACACGCAAATTTAATTAATTTCAATTCTTGCACAAGTTGAATTTTGTACTCTTTAAGGACGAGATCCTTTCGTCAAATACGCCAAGTTATCTTTCTCACAGAACGCCTTTTATACCATCCACTAGAGAATTTGTTTGTAACACCCAAAAGGAAGCGAGATAGATGTTAAATATTCCGATCGACTTAGAATCACTTTTTGAATCGATTTAGCCATGTCTGTCAGTCCTTTCGTCCATATATTCTTATAATCAAAGTACATGTCGCAATTATTATCCGATCGTAACAAAAAATGGCACAAGTGTTCCTTGGGCCATAACCAAGGATGAGCCCTATTTAATTTGAAGCAAATTGGTTCAGCTTTAAATATAGCTTCCATACAAATTTCAAATATTTTACGCGATTTGTTTCAAATTTGGCACATTACCTAATAATTCAACTGAAAATATCTGTGTGGAATTGGGCAACATCGGTTCAAATTTACATATAGCTCCCATACAAATTTCAATCTCCATTTAAGATTTCAGCCATAGCAACTTATATTTCAACTGGAAACATAATGTTGAATGTGGGTCAGATCGTTTCGTAAAAATGTAACTCGATTTGACTTTTTCCGCTCTAGAAACCATACAACAGATGTTCTTCAAAATTGGCAAAATACATTATATTTCAACTAGAAAAACCTAAGTTTTTAAAATAACCGATGTATTACACATTTTGATCTAATTTAGCAGAACACATTATGTCAGCAGGAAACATACATTGTGAAAGAAGTTCACATCAGTTCATGACCTATACAAAAATCGTTCCCGATTTCACTCCCGAATTCAATTGTAATGGGGTAAAATCATATAGTCGGCCCAGCCCGACCTTAGCCTTTCCTTATGACTTATGTTTCCATGATGACTTGCCAAACGATACTGAACAAAAATGCCAAAGCAGTTTGATATCAGTCATGCATGATCTCTCGAACAAGACTATTGACATCACGATGAAGCACCCGATACATAGTCAAATATCTGCAACAGCTGAGGACGTCTTCTGAAACCCCTAAATAAAAATTACCGTTATTGAACTTGGTGTCAGAATCAACTGGCTGCTTTCGTTAGACTCCAGGTTTTGCAGCACTGAAAGGTAAAAGGTTTTTCATAAATTTAGTGATTTTTTTCTAACTAGGTATGAAAAATCATAAATAACGTGAAATGTTTTACACAATTTTTTATAAACATTTCATATTTTATAAAACAAAATTGTAAATTAGTGAAACTTAGTTTCATTAGATTTCATAATATTAAAGAAACAATTCTTAAATATTATGAAATATATCATAACCAATAAAATAGCTGTCTTCATAAATATAATGAAGGATTTCATAGTTTTTTCATTTTAGTGTGTCGACTTTATTCGTTGAATGCTACCAATTCTCATTTGTACTCTGTTAACTCTGACATAAGTATGAACCCTGATTTAGGTGAAAGACATATTCATTGCAAAGACTCTCGTATTGGTGATGTGTGTTGATTGGTTAGTCAACGAGTCAGACATTTTTTGCTTTTTCGTTTATATTGAAAACTTCAATTATTATACCCTACACCACTTCGTGGACTAGGGTATTATATGTTAGTTTTCCGATAACACCAAGAAATAATTGAGCTAGACCCACCTTTTAGTATACGGATCGGCTTAGCATCACCAGCTGAATCGATTTATGCATGTTCGCACTCTACAGGTCGCAAATGTAATCCGATTGTTATGAAATTTGGCAGAAGTTACTTTTTTGGCCAAGGACGACTGGTATTAAAGTTGGAGGAAATCGGTTCAGAATTAGATATAGCCTCCATACAAATATCCCTATAATTTACACTATTACACATTTTACATGAAACAGCTGAACGAAAAGTGGACCACATTGTTATATGTTTTGATATATCCCCCATACAAATGTACCTCCGATTTATAATATTACTACTCTAAAATGCACATTTTACATCGGATCTTGATCAAATTTTCCTCACAATGTTACACTTATACTAAAAACACGTATTTTGAAAGCCAGCTATATAGGTCAATGTTTTGGTACAGCCCCCATACTAATGGCCCCCAGTTTACACTATTATCGTTCTAGAACCCACATCTTACATTGGATCTTGATAAAAATTTTCAGATCATGTTATATTTCAATAAAGAATAGTTACTTTGAAAGTAATTTATAAAGGCACAATTTTTAATGTAGCGCCCTTACAAATGGGCCTTCATTTTAATTATTACCTATATAGGGCCCACATTTTTCAAATTTTACAGATTATATTATATTTCAACTAAGAATACATACTATGAAAGTCAAATATATGTGCCCATACTTTGGAATAACCCAAATGGGGCCCCCATTCTACTCTATTACTCCATGTTGTTGTATAATTTGTATTTGTCTGCCGGAAAAATTGATCAATTATCATAATATGACTAAATATGAATTAATAGTATACTTATATGAACTATATAAAATTGCTCCCATGAAACACCTGGGTTTAGTAATAAAAGCGAGCTTACTTGATACTAGCTTACTTGATACTACATATGAAACTCTTTCATAAAATTAATGATGTTTCTTCATAAAATCTATAAATATTTTCATACATCATATTAAGTCCTGAAACTAGACCGATTTTGTGGGTAATTGTTTTTGGATTTATCGTTATTTTGTATGTAATTGTTCTTGGATTTATCGTTGTTTTTATATCATGTGTTAATAAACTTATGAAAAACGAAATTAAAAAATGTGATATAATACACTTTTGTACAGCTGTTTTATCTACGCCGGATAATTTCGGTCTGGGTTGTCAGCCTAACTATTACTTTAATCAAATTCACACACACATGCCACCTCTGAGTTGACATATTTCAGTTGCAGTGGATTTTATCCTATGTGGCACATATCGTTGTGTTTCACCTAAAAAAATCTGTAGAGAAACTTTATAATGGTTGGCCTTAATCCTCTATTTACTTGTTTCAAAAACAGGTTGCTCTAGTGTTAACAGTATTCGACCAAACACAGAAAAGCGCATTTTCTGCACTATTTATCACTCCATTCGCATCCGAATGCGACTGACTCTCTATGGGATGCAGCAGCATTTTGTTTCGCCCATCAGAATTTGAATGCCTACCAAATGTGATTGATTACAACACATGATTGACGCAAAATTCCAAAGGATTCGTAATTCGATTGCAGAACGTTCCACTTGAAATACCACATTACGTTGCCCACAATTACCGCCGAGTGGGGTAATGTTTCACGTCCGCCAACTTAGTAAATTGTTTTAAACAGGTCGACAGAGTGACCGTCGCTTTCGAATGCATGAATAAATTGAAATTAGACATCAAAGTCGAAGGTACCTACATACCTCATTATAGTCACAACGAAGGATTGCCAGGGAAGTATATATTTTTTGAAATTAATGACATGGGGTACCACACACAAATGGAGAGTAATAGCTGTACGACTTTGGATCAATTGAGGCTGTTGACATACTAGGACATATCGGTGGTAATATGTGTGGTATTTGTATTAGCACAGTATAAACGCTGCATAATACCTGTTTTAATTTATTTTCGAATGACGTGATAAGCAACAGTACTGCCATCAGAGTGCCGAAGGAATATGGTATTCCATAGACTAAAATGAAATGAAAATATCTTAAAGACATCTCAAATCTCATCAAGAGGACGAGTTCTGCAGTTGAGTTGGTGATGAAGATTTTCTGTCCCACTCAACAAAACTCGAACTTATGTCGGCACTCTGTTTCGGAGAAACTATGTCTGTTGCCCATCCTCCGAATTCCAAACTATACCAAAGCTGACCATTTGGAATACTATCAGGTTTCATTAAGCGCCTTTGATTGATATATGAAAGGAAACTCTGTATCGATTGCTGAAACCCACAGTTGTTTGCTTTTGACAAGTCAAATACAAACAACAGGGTCGAACATTTTAATATAGGTACATTAGTGTGGGCAACATTATACATCTCAAATTAAAAAATGAAAATATCCGCAAATCCGCTATAATTGTGAGATGAAAAAGACTGTGTGCGGAACGATTTCATTCCGCCACTTGCAATAATGCAATTAAACGCCAATACAAATACAAATGAAGAATTGCCAACGAAGGAAGGATTTACGAAATGCAGTACTTTTCGCTTATATGCATTCTTTAATTTGTTCGACTTTAAATGCGTATAAGTGAGAGAGAAGATAAGAAATTTATTAATGCAAAATTCTTGAATTTTTTTTGTGTGCGTTAAATCAGATTGACTTATAAAATCAACACAAACATTTTTTAATGGGTAAGAGAAGTAAGTAATTTTTAAAAATTGTTTGTCATTTTTCAAAGTTTTTGCTTAAATTGCTTTATTCACTTTACTTTTATACATTTTATACTTTTGAAATTTATTTTTCTTTATTTCCGGCTTTTGCCAAGTAGAAAAAAATATTCTATTATATAATTTGTAAAGCAATTTTTCGCGATATTTAACCAACAAATAAAGCACCTATAAAGAATGTATTTGTACATTTATGCATAGTTTTTTTGCGCCCCAGAAACCACGAATTTTCACCGAATTTCTTCAAAGTGAGCATAACACCTTATATTTGAACTGGAAGAACTTATTGTGAAAGTTAGTCACATTTTTCCATGTTTGGATATAGCCCCGATACAAATATTCTTATCGATTTGACAAATCGAACCAGGTCGTATTAGCCTATGATTAGGAAACATACAAAAATTCTTCCCGTTTTCACTTTTTTACCGAGTTGGACTGTATTCGGTTGGAAAGTGGAGTGTATCATATAGTCGGCCCCGCCCGACTTTAGCCTTTCCTTACTTGTTTTGATTAGGAATCAGTATACATCAGTATACTCTATCTACAAAAGTTGGGCATATTGGTTTATATTTTGATATAGACTTCATATATAATTATAAAAAGTCGTTTAATATTATAAAGGTCACGACAAGAGATTTAATAATGTGTTACAGATTATAAATCAAGTTTTGTACTTCATTATGTTGAATTCGCTCATTTTCAATGCCAACCAATCTACAACTATTAGACGTATTCTTGCAAAATTTTGGCGTCGTAGCTCCTTTCCTTTAGATACCAGCGTGCTTTCAACAGACAGACATGGTATAATGATCAATTTTATGACGATCACTGTGTTACGAATGGATTGACCCTGTGCTAAGTGGTGAGATTAACAAGTAAAAACGGAGTTAAGTTCGTCCGGGCCCAACTTTATATATCCTCCACCATGGATTGCATTCCACAGAGGCTGTCCTTTTTCGTAGAAGTACAGTAACATTACAGAAAAATTTTAATTTACAATTCAATTCAGTAAAAAAGTGAAAACGGGAAGGATTTTTGCATCTTTCCTAATCATAGGCTAATAAAGGGTGATTTTTTAAGAGCTTGATAACTTTTTTTTAAAAAAAAACGCATAAAATTTGCAAAATCTCATCGGTTCTTTATTTGAAACGTTAGATTGGTCCATGACATTTACTTTTTGAAGATAATTTCATTTAAATGTTGACCGCGGCTGCGTCTTAGCTGGTCCATCCGCTTAGTCCAATTTTGGCATTTCCACGTTTTTGAGTAACAGAGACCCAATTGGTGCGAACGGCGACGAATCGAAAATTGGTGGTCATCATTAACACTGGCCGATACAGCTGCGATATTTTCTTCAGTTCGCACTCTACGTAAGCGTGTTGGTGGTTTAATGTCCAACAATGTAAATTTGGTGCGAAATTTAGTCACAATAGCCCGAATAGCCGCTTCAGTGGGTCGATTAAACTGACCATAAAATGGAAGCGCGCAATGAACTTTCTTAACAGAGCACGCACTTTGATAATAAAATTCAATAATTTGCAAGCGTTGTTCGTTTGTAAGACGATTCATGATGAAATGTCAAAGCATACTGAGCATCTTTCTCTTTGACACCATGTCTGAAATCCCACGTGATCTGTCAAATACTAATGCATGAAAATCCTAACCTCAAAAAAATCACTCTTTATGACCAGACCCAATTTGTCAAAGCGAGAAGAATAGACTATAACGTGCTATGCTCAATTTGAAGAAACTCGGCGAAAATACATGGTTTCTGGGGCGTAAAAATTCAAGTCAGGTGCGAAATTTGTGTGCGAGCTATATATAAAACTGAACCGATCTGACCCATTTTCACAATGGATATTACTAGTTGAAATATAAGATATTTTGCAAGATTTGAAGAAGATCTGTTAAAATATGTGGTTTATAGAGTGGAAAAAGTCAAATCGGGAGTGAAATTCGTGTGGGAGCTATATATAAATCTGAACCGATCTGACCCATTTTCACCATGGGTGTTTTTAGTGAAAATTAGGGATTGGGGTTTCCCGGACTTTTTTCATTTCAAAACGGGAATGAAAAGTTTCATTCCCGGGAAAAAATGATTTATTTTAGGTATGCCCAATATGATTAAAAATGTCAACATTTATTAACTGGTGTGCTTTTTTAACCTATTAACGCCCATTATACACGTCCGTGTAAACTATTTCAAGGTTTTTACTTTTTTGATAACTTTAATATGAATGTAATTCCTGATTATTAAACCGTAGGCCTGATTATTAAACCGTAAACCGATTGGGCTTACTAGCTTATTTTTTATGGAATTTACTCGCTTAACAAGAAAGTAGTTTACTACTATCATAGTGTTGCTGTCAGATTTTTATACCCTACACCACTTCGTGGTCTAGGGTATTAAAGGGTGATTTTTTAAGAGCTTGATAACTTTTTTTAAAAAAAAAACGCATAAAATTTGCAAAATCTCATCGGTTCTTTATTTGAAACGTTAGATTGGTCCATGACATTTACTTTTTGAAGATAATTTCATTTAAATGTTGACCGCGGCTGCGTCTTAGGTGGTCCATCCGCTTAGTCCAATTTTGGCATTTCCACGTTTTTGAGTAACAGAGACCCAATTGGTGCGAACGGCGACGAATCGAAAATTGGTGGTCATCATTAACACTGGCCGATACAGCTGCGATATTTTCTTCAGTTCGCACTCTACGTAAGCGTGTTGGTGGTTTAATGTCCAACAATGTAAATTTGGTGCGAAATTTAGTCACAATAGCCCGAATAGCCGCTTCAGTGGGTCGATTAAACTGACCATAAAATGGAAGCGCGCAATGAACTTTCTTAACAGAGCACGCATTTTGATAATAAAATTCAATAATTTGCAAGCGTTGTTCGTTTGTAAGACGATTCATGATGAAATGTCAAAGCATACTGAGCATCTTTCTCTTTGACACCATGTCTGAAATCCCACGTGATCTGTCAAATACTAATGCATGAAAATCCTAACCTCAAAAAATCACTCTTTATAAGTTAGTTTCGCCCCAAATGTTTGTAACACCAAGAAATAATCGAGCTAGACCCACCTTTAAGTATACCGATCGGCTTAGAATCACCAGCTGAGTCGATTTAACGATGTCTGTCTGTCCGTCCGTCCGTCCGTCTGCTGTCCATCTAAGCTTGTTCGCACTCTACAGGTCGCAATTGTTGTCCGATTGTCATGAAACTTGGCAAAAGTTATTTTTTCTGGCCAAGGACCATCGGTATTGAATTTGGAGGAAATCGGTTCAGATTTAGATATAGCCCCCATACAAATGTCGGTCCCGATTTGACATTTTCCGCTCTAGAAACCACATATTGTACCCGATTTTCTTTAAATTTGGTACAACATCTTATAATCCAACTAGAAACACCTATGCCGAAATTGGGTAAGATCGGTTCAGATTTAGATGTAGCCCCCATACAAATGTCACTCCCTATTTCACTTTTTCCGTTTTAGAAACCACATATTGTACCCGATTTTCTTTAAACTTGGCACAACATTTTATAATCCAACTAGAAACACCTATGAAAAAATTGGGTAAGATCGGTTCAGATTTAGATATAGCCCCCATACAAATGTCGCTCCCGATTTGACATTTTCCGCTCTAGAAACGACATATTTTACTCGGTTTTCTTTACATTCTGCAGAACATCTTATAATGCAACTAGAAACACGTATGCAAAAATTGGGTAAGATCGGTTCAGATTTTGATATAGCCCCCATACAAATGTCGCTCCCGATTTGACATTTTCCGCTCTAGAAAAGACATATTGTACCCGATTTTCTTTACATTTTGCAGAACATCTTATAATGCAACTAGAAACACGCATGCAAAAATTGGGTAAGATCGGTTCAGATTTAGATATAGCCCCCATACAAATGTCGCTCCCGAATTCACTTTTTCTGTTTTAGAAACCACATATTGTACCCGATTTTCTTTAAAATTGACACAACATCTTATAATCCAACTAAAAAACCGATGGTGAAAGTGGGTAAGATCGGTTCAGATTTAGATATAGCCCTCATACAAATGTAGCTCCCGAATGTTTAACCGATTTTGGCCAAATTTTACATATTATATTTCACCAATAAACAGACATGGTGAAAGCGAGTCACATCGTTCCTGGTTTCAATATACCCCCATACAAATGTCCTTTCCGATTTAACATTTTTTGTCAAACACATACATTTACAGGATGCAAAAATCCTTCCCGATTTCAATTTTTAACCGAATTGAATTGCAATGAGAATTGTTTGGGTGATGCCCATATGTCCAGACTTTGGTATGACTGTCGGACAATTGGATCAATTACCATATTATTTACCATATTCGTTAAATTTGACTAAAGAAGAATTTATAGCATATAAATTATATGAATATAATTTATATAATTTGTATGAACTACATAAAATTGCTCCCATGAAATACCTGGGTTTATTAATCAAAGCGAGGTACACACGCAGGGAGTGGTGTAGGGTATTATATAGTCGGCCCCGCCCGACTTTAGCCTTTCTTTACTTGTTCTTGTTGATTCATTTAAGAAAAACCAATGGATAAAAATGTTGCCACCTTATCAAGTCTTTTGATTGTAAGTGATTGTAAGTGTTAGCTTACAATTAAGAGACTTGATAAGGTGGCAACATTTTAATCCATTGGTTTTATTTAAATAAATCAGAGATAAAAACTTCCCCCACCTTACTCGGTAACTAAGAGAGTAGTAAGCTACTTTCTTGTTAATCGAGTAAATTCCATACAAATATTAAGCTAGTAAGCTCAATCGCCTAATAATAATCTAAACGGGCCTAATAATAATCTAAAGATTAATATTTTTTATTATTGTAGGAATAAATCATAAAAAATAAGAACATTGCAATAGCCCAGTCATTAATTCTTACAAAGGGTTATTTAAAAATACGTAGGATATATTTCTATTCATATTTGATTTCTCTTGAAATTTTCTAGGTGAACAATTTTAATTGTATCCTATTTTTTAACAATTTCTTACTGGTTTCATATGTAAAGTAAATTATTATTTAAGAATATTTTCACCTTTAATAACGTCGATTCTTCTAGGAAAACAAGAAATTTAAAGTTTAACTGGCACGAGGGTTTAAGTATTGACATTATGTCAGCCATAGTATTGTCGGTATGATATTTGTTTCACAATAATGATAATGAAAATATACTCACAAAAAGTTTGTTTTCCACCAGCTGGGTTTCGCAAAAAATGGCTACTTAGCGAATTTAAAAAGTTCTGTTTGTAGTAATAACCAAATACCGATTATTATTGTCAGTAAATATATGAATTTGAAAGATATCTAAAATTTCCAATTTATATAGTAAATCTAAATTAATGCTCAAAATAATCAATAAAATATTCCCGGGAAATTAACATTTTTTGATATTGTTTTTTAATTTTTTTTGCCCAATATTTCGACTAGCATCGTTAGTCATCTTCGGGGGATCTAACAGAAAAACATATTATTCTCACATTTTTATAAAACAATAACAAAACATTGATATTGGACATTGATCCTACTGGATATGTCCACAGACAGTCACGCATACTTAAGGCTTTTGACCAGGCCAGGGCTATAGATTTTGTTTTCTAGGGTATATCTGCACCATGTATTTACACAACTTTTGATAGTTTATCAATTTTACTAGTTTTGAATTAGTTCATTTCTAAGATATTATATAAGCATATTAACGCCTTTTTTCTTAGGTCATATTCAATATTTTGGGCGCTGTTCCACTTAGGATTATATAATATTTAGCTCGACTAGGCAGATTACGTATTGTGTTTAAAAGATCAAAGGTTTAGCATACCCTTCTTCATTAAAGCCTCTATTTTGACATTTTGCGACCTTCGCTAATGTACATATGAATATATTTGTTTGTTTATGTTATATGTAAATATGCTAAAATTTGTACCCTTCTAAGCGATATGAGTTCACCCATTCCCATTTCATTTCCTTAATAAATAAATATCTGGTTTCGAAACAAATTGATATTCAACACTTAACGCTTTCTGAGTTTATAACCCTTTCGATTGAATGAAAAATAGGGGGAGGGAATTCCCACATCTCCCCCGAAGCATTTCATAAGGGCTTCTTTAAAATACACTTGTGAAGTGAAAGGAATCGAATGGTCACACACACGCACACATACACTCAGTCATACATATGAAGGACAATTTCAAACATTGGCCATAAATCAAACATTTCAAATTCTCAAATGGCAGCTATGAAAAATGAAAACGAAAAACTTTATTTGCTGCGCCATTACGACTGGACCATTTCGGCAGCAGCAGCGGCAGGCGATGAAGATGAGCACAACAACCAGCAAACACATCTTCAATTTTATCTTTCAAAGTGATTACTGGCACAACCCAGAGCTACAGGTACCTATACCAACATAAGTGCGTACGAAGGACTACAGAAAACTTTTGGTTTTTTAAACCGTTCCTAATATTTCTTGCTTTGGCTTCAGGTCCTTTCTCTCGATTGTTTCCTCTGTCTCTCTCTCTCTGATTTCGATTCTGTTTTGTTTCTCGGCTTGGCAACAATGTCGTTGCCGTTGTCGATTTTCATCATAACAATCTCGAAAGTAACTTTACTCGGCGTATTTTCATAACACTTTGCGCGCCAAACAAAGCAAAAGTTCGACCAGAACGAATCGTATCGACTCTACATGTTGTGAACATACGATTTTCTTCAACGTAAAAAACTCAGAAAAATATAGTAAATGCAAAAATAGTCTAAACTCATATTTTCGCAACTTTGAAAATTTAGGTATTTTTTAATCATATTTAGAATATATTTAAGGCATGGCACGCAAATTTTATTTTTTAAGCGAAGTTTAATGGTCGTATGAATAGTTTTTGAATTAATTTCTAAAATATGGTATGATTTAAAATTGAATTCTCTTTTTCTGTTATTAAAATTAAAAATAAAATTTAACAAATTAAGACAAAATACACCTCAAATTTATTTTTTTTTGGAGATATACCTTTTTGGTGTTTAGAATCATGCGATAGTTCTTTTGAACCAAAGCTAAATTTAATAAATAAACAAATTTGAAAAATTTATTTGATCTGTGGAAAATTTAATATATTTACTACTTGCTTAATTACTTTAGTTAGGGTACATACTTCTATCAAATTTCTCCAAAATTTCCTTATACCCTACACCGCTACGTAGAATGGGGTATTATAAGTTAGTTTCAAATAACGTCAACAAATAACACTACTCAACAAAATGAAAAAAATTTCATGTACTCCGGATGCGATAATTTTTTCTGTGTAGATAACCTTGACATGAGCTCGAAAAACGCAATAAAAATTTTTTTTTTCGTTTGGTTTTTTTTTATTTTTTTTTTTTAATTTTAAAAATTTTTTTTTGGTTAATTTGTTTCGTCCGGCATAACTCGGGAACCACTAGCCCGATTTAATTGAATTAAATTTAAAAAAAAAATTAAAATTACAATTCCCTTAATCTGTTCATATATTGTTTTCCTATACAAGCAACAGTTTCCAAGTTAAAAATGAATATATAAAGGAAAAAACTTATTTTTTGCCTAAAGATTTAAATTTTTTTTTTTAAAAATCCAAAATGAAAAAAAATGTCAAATCTTATTACTTTTACGTAGAGTCACATAACTTATGAGCAAAATGAGACAAAGATCATGAAAATCGATGCACGCGTTTCGCTTTTATTCGCAATTGAGTAAAGGTATTAATTTCAAAAATTTGCTCGACATATGCACAACTTTGTCTATGGTAAGTTTTTTTCTTTTTTTTTTTGATTCTCAGAATTAACAAAACGGAATAAAGTAATAAACGCTAATAAATGTGCGTGAACAATTAAAAGGAAAAAAGGAAAGGGGACTTTTTTAATTATTTGGGTTTTCCGTTGGCTACCTGTATGATTTTTTTACAGAAATGCAACCCACATTTAAGGGTGGTCAATATTCGGAAAATTTAAGACTCACACATGGTGAAACAGGTATGTAGCCAAATATACACCCATTTATAAGTACCTGTCAGTAAAATACTAAACAATACACAGTATAAATAGGTCTTCATTGATCGATTTTACTCATTCAACAAGCTCGGACTCATAAAAAAACTTCGTGAAAGCTATCAACAAAGATGGCGAAGCGTTCGCCTATTTAAAAACCATTTTTCCTCACCTTTCATCGGCAAAAATTAAGGAAGGCGTTTTCGACGGTCCGCAAATTAAAAAGTTGTTGCAAGACCAACAGTTTGAGCACATTTTATCACCAAATGAAGCTGCAGCTTGGAACTCATTTCGGCAAATTGTTTCCGGATTTCTTGGAAACAACAAAAGCTCAAATTACAGAGAGATCGTCGAACAACTACTCCAAAATTATAAAAAAATTAGAGCAAATATGTCGCTTAAGATACATTTTCTACACTCGCACTTGGACTTCTTTCCGGACAACCTGGGCGATGTGAGTGACGAGCATGGCGCACATGTAACAAAAATTACTTGGATTGGTATTGCATTCAAATCCTCGCGAACGTTTGCTCATTTTAACTATCGCGTTCGTCGACACTTGTTGAATGAGTAAAATCGATCAATGAAGACCTATTTATACTGTGTATTGTTTAGTATTTTACTGACAGGTACTTATAAATGGGTGTATATTTTTTTACGGTGGCTACATACCTGTTTCACCATGTGTGAGTCTTAAATTTTCCGAATAATGACCACCCTTAAATGTGGGTTGCATTTCTGTAAAAAAATCATACAGGTAGCCAACGGAAAACCCAAATAATTAAAAAAGTCCCCTTTCCTTTTTTCCTTTTAATTTTTCACGCACATTTATTAGCGTTTATTACTTTGCTTACGCAATCATAAAAATTAAATAACGCTTTGTTTATTCCGTTTTGTTAATTCTGAGAATCAAAAAAAAAAGAAAAAACCTTACCATAGACAAAGTTGTGCATATGTCGAGCAAATTTTTGAAATTCATACCTTTACTCAATTGCGAATAAAAGCGAAACGCGTGCATCGATTTTCATGATCTTTGTCTCATTTCGCTCATAGGTTATGTGACTTTACGTAAAAGTAATAAGATTTGACATTTTTTTTTCATTTTGGATTTTTTATGGATTTAAAAAAAAAAAAATTAAATCTTTAGGCAAAAAATAAGTTTTTTCCTTTATATATTCATTTTTAACTTGGAAACTGTTGCTTGTATAGGAAAACAATATATGAACAGATTAAGGGAATTGTAATTTTAAATTTTTTAAAATTTAATTCAATTAAATCGGGCTAGTGGTTCCCGAGTTATGCCGGACGAAACAAATTAACCAAAAAAAAATTTTAAAATTTAAAAAAAAAAAAATAAAACAAAAACCAAACAAAAAAAAAATTTTATTGCGTTTTTCGAGCTCATGTCAAGGTTATCTACACAGAAAAAATTATCGCATCCCGAGTACATTTTGACTGTTGACTAGTGTAATCGAGCAACCTGATCGGTTTAGAATTGTCTGCTGTGTCTGATTGTACGTCCGTTTACTAAAGCTTGTGATCAATGTCCAGATCGTAATTTTTGCCAAGTCGCTGTTAAATTTAACAAAATTATTATTTTTCTGCCAGAAGGAAATCGGCTCAGTGGTTCAATTAACACAACGGCAACCTTTGAATCCACATAATCAATGGGATTGCTTGCTATAGGGTGGGTCATTTAAAATTTTAAATTTAAACTTCCGATTACTTAGACTTTGAAAGGTAGAATAACATTCATTTGTATACCCTTCGCCACAAGGATTGGGATACACTAACTTTGTCATTCCGTTTGACCCTATAAAGCAAATATATTCTTGATCGTCATAAAATTCTAAGACGATCTAGCCATGTACGTCTAAAATCTAAACGAAAGGAGCTAGTACGTCCAAATCATAAATGTGTCTTACAGTCGTAGATCGTTGGGATTGGAACTGGGCGAAATCGGTCAAAAGGGGAAATTTTTCCCTCACAACGTAATATATATATATATATATGTAATATGTTTTAAATTGGCCCGATGGCTTTGAATTGCAAGTTGAAATAAATAAATATAAAATACTAGCAAATACCCGCTACTTCGTACGCGGTGCAAGGATATCCCTTTCAGGGTAAATCGCTTGTAAACGCTTGCATAAATTGAAAAATCGCTTTATGTTGTGCAACTACGTATTAAGAGGTATTTTCACGCCAAATTCTCTATTCCAGATCCAACGTAGCCGGAGGGATTTATACGCCGAATTGATTTTTGTCACACTTGTACAAATTAAAAAAAATCAAAAATCAACATGGTGCCATTCATACGTAGTCTATAGTTTAATTTAAGTACGCACAAAAATGTAAACAATTTTCTTACACAAAAATCATATAAAGTAGAAAATTATTTGCCCGTTTCTTTCTTAAGGTGTGATAATTATACCTTCACTCTACAGAGTGGGAGCTTATATATAATTTGGGATTGGTGAGTATCATTTAAATCGCTTTTTGTCCCGATCGGCTGAAAAGTATAAATTTTGAAAAATCATTTAGAGATCAGAGGAATATTTAAACTGAATTTCTCGATTCTAGCGTCAGCCGTGTTGTCGGTACCATTTGAATTCCTCTTTTCTCATTATCAATTTTTTAAAAATGACCTTAATTTCTATGTATGTGGATGTTCAAATCGAATTTCATGATGGGTACCATTGTAATCACTGCTTACCCAATTTCACACCCAAAAAGTACGAGTTTTGTAAAAACTACCTTAAAAGTGAAAATTTCGACAAATTCCTTCTTATACGCTGTAAGAATTACATGATTCTTGCGTCAGTCAGAATAATTCCTTCATTTTGTGTTTCTAAGTATTTTGAGGAATGAACACGCCGAATTCCAGCTCCGTCTGTTTGATTTGTACAATTTTTATCCCTCTTCAACCGTGCTTTTGGTACTTTTTTATCCCCTTTTCTTGTCTACACTTTAAACGAATTTCGAAAAATTCCTTCATTTTGCGTTTGTAAGCATTTCCAAGGATGCTAACTCCAAATTTCATGATTACAGCTCCATCTGTTTGATTGGTACCATTTTATCCCATTTTACCCAATTTAACACACAAAAGTACGAATTTTGCATAATATTTTCTTTGGTCGCATGCTGTAAAAGTAATGCCCGTCCGAATTTCAAAATTCTAGGCTCAACCCTTTGGTCTGGGCTTTGGTAAAATTATTATCTCATTTATACCTTAACACATTGAGTGCCAAGCGGTTTTGACGCAAACCTTCCCAGGAGGCCAAATATTTTTTGGGCGGGTTAGATATCGCACGGAAACGTACGACGTGGCACTCAATGTGTCAAAAGTACAAATATCGAAAAATTCCTTCATTTTGCGTTTGTAAGCATTTTCAGGAATGTACACGCCGTCTTTTTCTTTGGTACTATTTTTATCCCTTTCTACCCAATTTCACCACCCAAAAAAGTATGAATTTTGAAAAAAATTTTCTTAGTCGCACTCGTGCTGTAAAAGTAATGCCCGTACCGAATTTCATGATTCTAGGCCTGGCCGTTTGGTCCGGGCTATGGTACAATGTTTATCCCATTGAATCCCTTAAAAGTTCAAATTTCGAAAAATTCCTTCTTATCAGTGATCTGCGCTGTAAAACGAATATAAACACCGAATTTCATTATTGTAGCGCCAACTTTGCTGTTGGAACGTTTTTTATCCCCTTTCCCCGTTAACCTTTTAAAGGTACGTATTAGAAAAATCATTCAGTTTGCATTTGTAAGCATCCGTCTGTTTCATTGGTACAATTTGTATGCCTTTTTACCCATTTTCTTGGTCGCAGTCGTGCTCTAAAAGTAATGCCCGTTCCGAATTTCAAGATATAAATATAAAATTAAATTATATATTTATTTATAAAATTATTTTTTAAATATTTTTAATTGTTTTGGTTTGGCTATATTACACAAATTTAACATTTTCCTGTAATGTTACTGCACTTCTACGAAAATCGGTAACCTCTGTGGAATGCAATCCATGGGGGAGGGTATATAAAGTTCGTCCCGGCCGAACTTAACATACTTTTTACTTGTTCGATCTAACCTACTTCAGTAGACCCACAAAATAAATGGGTTTATTAAATTTGTGTTTTCGATTTTGAAGGGGGAAAAGGGCAAAACCTCTAAATACGTGATTATGGGATAAAGGGGAAAAATTGGTATTGGGATTTTTGTATTATATATATATAAATCAAGTCTGTATGTCTGTATATTCCGTATAGAACGCCAAGCCTGACTTTTGACCTTTTCCGTTGTAGAAACCATACATTTTAATCTAAGTTCTTCAAATTTGGGAAAACACATTATATTGCAACTAGAAACACCAATAGGTAATATTAAAACATTTCACCATATGTGGAGAAAAGTTTTAATATTACCCTCGTACAAATGTCTTTCTCCATTTCACTTTTTTCCTCTCAGACACATACCTTTACACATGTTGATCTAATTTGTCAGATCATGTAATATTTCAGCTGGAAACATACATTGTGAAATAAGGTCACATCGGATCATGATATAGTACCCATACAAAAATCGTTCTCGATATCACTTTTATCCGAAATTCAATCGGCCCATCCCTACTATAGTCTTTCCTTACTCTCATGTTTAACAATATATTTGACCTTTGAACATTTAAAATATAATTACAGTTCGGGTGCACAGTCGGCTGCATCCGAATATGTTATAAAAATTTCAATTCACGTTGATGAGTTATAATAACACTGTCCAACAGCATTTTTGCAACAGAGTAGATCATTTTTGTTGAATAAACTTATAGTCCAGCTGGTCTGGGCTTCTTTTTTACACTTTGGTGTCTTTGCTGACAGCACTGAGATTTTCCGGCAATTTTTCGTAGAATATTTTAATCCTTAAGGATTTTCTCGAAAAATGTGTCAAATTGACTCATAAAAAGCGGAGCTAGAAGTTACGATTTTCCACAAAAATGATCCTCATAAAATTCCACAGTATACTTCTGACTATAAAAATTCTCTCAGACATTAAGATATAACATTTTTCTCCAAAAAATGAAAACTATGAGCCACTGTAAAAAGAAAGAAAAACATGTCACATTTCGCTATTCAGTTCCAATCAAAAAGAATTAATTTATTGGACATTGTAATTACTCTGAACGAAGGAAACAACTATTGTTTTAAATCTTCATTTCCTTTGAGTCCTAATGTGATATCTAAAATTTATGTGTTTCCTTCAATTTCTTGTCGAGTTTTTACAATAACTTTTCTGTAATTAACACGTGTCTCACTTACAAAAAGCTATTATTTTTGTTGTACATATCTGGAAAAAGTCCTTGTTGTACTATTGGTTGGGTCTCCGAAATTGTTACATACGACATGGCAAACTCAATGCACCGGTCGCCAGCCCATGCTGGAGGCAATAACTAGAAAATTATATCGGGTTTATTGTACACAACCAGTAACAACAACATCGACAACCTTTCGATAGTCGGTAAGGAAAAAGTTCAAACATTAAACTTTTCTTGTTATCCGCATTGAGGCATTGCACGAAGAAACTTGAGCGAGATGATGGCAGAGTAACTTTTCCTCACCACCAGCTCCAGCAGCAACACCAAACCGGCACCTGACCCCACCACCTCCGTTGAATCCTTTGGCATTTGTGTTAAATTGCCTGTTGCCTTCAAATTCTCAAAAGTGGAAAGAAACGCTTGCCATTCATTGCGATTGCTGCGAACTTGTGGAAGAGCAGGAAAATTATATAAATTTGAGTGGTTAAAATGTATTGCCGCTTTGGGCATACTTTGGCTTATTTATATCTTTACATTTGTGCTCTTGTGTGCTCGCTCTGCATTGTGTGTATGTGTTTGCCTCTGTTTTTTTTTTTCTTGTTTCTTTGCTTATTTCGTCGTAACTTTAGGGTTTTCAATAATTTTTATCTAATTGAAAGTTTTCCGCCTTATTGCAAAAGTAATTTTTGTAAAATATTATTTAGTTACTTTTGCTGGAAATATGTATTCCTTAAATCAGCACATTTGTGCACACAGACACAGCCACAGACACCGACACCGACGCACCGGGGAATCGGCATGAACGCTCTTAATTGGTTTATACAATTTTTGTTTTAGCCATTTCCAAAGGACGATTCACAAAGTTTTTTGCAAAGCAACCGGCTGTAACAACCACAGCAATAGCACAAACGTTTTGAACCCTCTCTCACACTGGTAAATACTGGACCAGAGATGGGAAATTTTATAGAGTAATCAGCACCCCCGAATAGGACGGACGGTGTAAAATAAAAATCGTATAATGGCTCAGCATCATTTTCCATAAACATTGAGCAAACATACTTATTCATTGGAAACCATTTTTATACACACCACGAGAGTATTATGTCTTTGTGTATTTGTTTGTAACACCAAAAAGGAAGACAGTTAGACCCATTGTTAATTATACCGATCGTCTTAGAATCACTTTTTGAATCGATTTAACAATGCCCGTCTGTCCGTCCATCTATTCTTGTAATCACGATTCAGGGAGCCAGAACCATATGAAACTTTGCACAACGAAGTTTTCCGGGACAAGGGCGAACGCTATTTAATTTGAAGAAAATTGGTTCAGATTTATATGTAGCTCCCATACAAATTTCGCTCCCGATTTGACTATTTCCGCTCTAGAAACCACATATTGTATCAGATTGTCTTCAGATTTGGCAAAACGTCTTATATTTCAACTAGGAACACCTATGGTGAAAATAGCTCAGACCGGTTCAGATTTTTATATAGCTCCCATACCAATTTCGCTCCCGATTTGACTTTTTCCGACTTTAGCCTTTCCTTACTTGTTTAGTTCAGAGTCTTTCACTATTTGATTAAACCTACAATAAAGAAGTAAAAATGACGTTAAGTTCAGCCGGGCCGAACTTTTTATACCCTCCACTATAGATTGCATTCCACAGAGGCTGTCGATTTTTGTAGAAGTGCACTAATATTACAGGAAAATATATTTTTTTAATATAGCCAAACCAAAAGAAATTCAAAAATTTTAAAAATAATTTTGTAAATAAATATAATCTTTTTATTATTTCAAACCACGCTTATAAGACAAGGCTATACTATACATATCGAAATAATAATTCAAGTCAATTCAAAAAATAAATATTTTTATATTTATATTTTCAAAAAAGCTTAAATACCATAAATATTGGTAAGATAGTGGGTGATTCAGTTGGTCGTATTTCCATTCTATATTAATTTCAAAAGTACTAATTTTGAAAATTCATTATCGCACGTACATGGTGCAAAATAACCTAACTTCTTAATTTAACCAATTTTTGCCGTAAAAGAAAAGGTACGAAATTGGAAAAAGCTTTTTATTTAACGTGTCTATGCAGTCAGAGGAATGTATAGACCGATTTCCATGATTCCAGCTGCGGCCATTTGGTTGGTACCATTTTTATCCCCTTTTTCCCATTTTAACCCCTCAAGAGTACGACCTTCTAAAATCTCTTTATTTTACGTGGCTATGCACTAAAAGGGTTGTACACACCGAATTTCATCATTCTAGTAGTAGTAGTTTGGTTGGTACTATTTTTATCCATCTGTATTCATTGTATTCTTGAAAGTACGAATTTGGAAAAAAATTTTATGTATACTCCGAATTGCATGACTCTTGCTGCGCTCATTTGGTTGTTACTATTTTTATCCCCTTTTTCCATTTTAACCCCAAAAGGTACGAATTTCGAAAAAAACATTTTTTACGTGTCTACGCAATCAGAGGAATGTGTACACCGAATTTCATTACTCTAGGTGCAGCCGTTCGATTGGTACTATTTGTATCCCTCTATTCCAACTTTTTCCCTTAAAAGTACGAATTTGGAAAAAATAAGTTCGTATTATGTTGCTACTCAATTAGAGTATCAATCATTTGATATGTACAATTTGTATCCCTTTTTGTCCCATTTCACGCCCTATGAATATAAATCACTTTTTGTTATAGGGGGAATCACGTATTTGTTATAGGGGGAATGCGCATACCCTATATCAGGTAAGTACAAACAGACATATTGACAAAATATGCTTAAATACTCTAAAATATTGGGGGTTATTATGGGTATATTTAGTGCTTTTGAGGGAAAAATTTTTCCCTTTATGCCGATATCGCCCAGTTTCAATCCCAACCGATCTACGACTATAGGATGTCCTAGCTCCTTTCGTTTAGATGCTGACGTGCTTTTAACAGACGGCTAAATCGTCTTAGAATTTTATGACGATCAAGAATATATATACTTTATAGAGTCTCAGGACGATATTTTAAGGTCTTACAAACAGAATGACAAAGTTAGTATACCCCCATCCTGGAGCTGGAGGGTATAAAAAGAAAATATTACAACATAATTTCAATTTTTCTATCTCATCTTTGGATTTATTTTTTACTGTTTTCAGGGGACGAAGCATAATGGGTGGACTTCAGATCTACATTTTTTATTTTAACATTTATTAGCACTGCATTCCCATCCCTGCCATGGACTATGGAACAAGG
Source organism: Polietes domitor (assembly GCA_947397865.1). Lineage (NCBI taxonomy): Eukaryota > Metazoa > Arthropoda > Insecta > Diptera > Muscidae > Polietes > Polietes domitor. Next base: position 66,319,470 of record OX377621.1, read on the forward strand.
ATGACAGGAACATGGTTGTTACAGTGGTGGGTTGCACTGTTACAACCCTCGAGGATTTCATGCAAAACAACTCCAACTCTGACCTAATTACATAACAACGACCACCACCACCACAAGAACAACAATGCCAGCAACATCAGCAGCAACTACAACTCCGATGCCAACAATAGCAGCATAATTATGTTTGCATATGCTTAAATTCCTTTATTATCCCATTCATTGTAGAGGTCGGAAATAAATTACCGAAAACCACAGAATTGAAAACTTAGGCCAACTGATGGAAATCATCTTTAGAAATTATGACCCAAAAGTACCAACTATGCATGGGTGTATGTACATTGTACATATAAACAAACACACATACAAACGAACACATAAACAGCATTTAGGGTAAGAGTGTCTTGAACAACGTCACATCCAATCTAAGGGAAATGTATTGGAAGTTGAAAAATATTTTAAATTCATGCTCATGAATCATTTTTTTTAATTTTATTCCGCAATTTTTGTAAAGAGTGATTTTTTTGAGGTTAGGATTTTCATGCATTAGTATTTGACAGATCACGTGGGATTTCAGACATGGTGTCAAAGAGAAAGATGCTCAGTATGCTTTGACATTTCATCATGAATCGTCTTACAAACGAACAACGCTTGCAAATTATTGAATTTTATTATCAAAATGCGTGCTCTGTTAAGAAAGTTCATTGCGCGCTTCCATTTTATGGTCAGTTTAATCGACCCACTGAAGCGGCTATTCGGGCTATTGTGACTAAATTTCGCACCAAATTTACATTGTTGGACATTAAACCACCAACACGCTTACGTAGAGTGCGAACTGAAGAAAATATCGCAGCTGTATCGGCCAGTGTTAATGATGACCACCAATTTTCGATTCGTCGCCGTTCGCACCAATTGGGTCTCTGTTACTCAAAAACGTGGAAATGCCAAAATTGGACTAAGCGGATGGACCACCTAAGACGCAGCCGCGGTCAACATTTAAATGAAATTATCTTCAAAAAGTAAATGTCATGGACCAATCTAACGTTTCAAATAAAGAACCGATGAGATTTTGCAAATTTTATGCGTTTTTTTTTTAAAAAAGTTATCAAGCTCTTAAAAAATCACCCTTTAGAATGTTAACTATTAAGAAATGAACGAAACAATTCTTTGACATTAGTATTGTTTATAAGTCAGCAAAAAATATTTTTTTCGAAAAACATTTATTTTGCCAATTGTTTGGAGTCTGTTTCTATGTGAAAGTGAAAATCGCAACGTTTGTAGCCTTCCTTCCTTTAATTTAACATGCGGCTGTGATCGGACCTATATTTCCAAAATGAGAGGTACCTTTGGCAAAAATTGGAATTTTATTCTAAAAAAATATCCATATTTTTAAATATATTTTTAAAGTTCAGAAAGCCAAAATACATCAGTAAAGGTTATACTACATAATATCAATAATAATAAATAGTATTATTTAATGTAAGACTTTTATTTGCATTATAAATTAATTTATTTAAAAAAAATATTTTCTTAAGTTTCCTATTGTCAATTTTAATTCGATATTGGTTTGCTTTAGTTTTTCACTTCTCACAACGGAGGATGGCTGGGTGGGTATTCTACCCACCGTGGTAGCAACCAGAATGATCGCTGTTCTAAAGAGTGATTTTTTTGAGGTTAGGATTTTCATGCATTAGTATTTGACAGATCACGTGGGATTTCAGACATGGTGTCAAAGAGAAAGATGCTCAGTATGCTTTGACATTTCATCATGAATCGTCTTACAAACGAACAACGCTTGCAAATTATTGAATTTTATTATCAAAATGCGTGCTCTGTTAAGAAAGTTCATTGCGTGCTTCCATTTTATGGTCAGTTTAATCGACCCACTGAAGCGGCTATTCGGGCTATTGTGACTAAATTTCGCACCAAATTTACATTGTTGGACATTAAACCACCAACACGCTTACGTAGAGTGCGAACTGAAGAAAATATCGCAGCTGTATCGGCCAGTGTTAATGATGACCACCAATTTTCGATTCGTCGCCGTTCGCACCAATTGGGTCTCTGTTACTCAAAAACGTGGAAATGCCAAAATTGGACTAAGCGGATGGACCACCTAAGACGCAGCCGCGGTCAACATTTAAATGAAATTATCTTCAAAAAGTAAATGTCATGGACCAATCTAACGTTTCAAATAAAGAACCGATGAGATTTTGCAAATTTTATGCGTTTTTTTTAAAAAAAGTTATCAAGCTCTTAAAAAATCACCCTTTATGACAGGTAGAGACGAATCCTATGCCTTTCAAAATAAGTGACATCTCTCCTATGATAATTCCATGGAGATGATCCCAATTATCACAACTTGATGGGCATCTTTTACTTTTTCGGATGTTCTATTTTTGTATAAATGCATAATAGCCTGTTGAAGGGTATAGTACATACTATTCATAAATACCGAAAGTTATGATATTGACTTTTTAATCCAATGCTGATAGTATGTTTGCTTGATTTAAATCAGTGAAACAAAATCGATAAAACTATATACTTTCCCTGTAACCGTAATGGTGGTTAAATAATTATATTTTTGCGACTTTACACTATTTTCAATTATCACAAATAATTTGAATGTCATCTGACAAAGCCATAAACATGAACATAAACAACTGTCCGCGTGAATTGATTTTCACTTTGTCCGGTGTTTATGTTCTCATACTGCGATGTATAATTAATTGATTGCCATAATTGATATTATCTATGTGAAGACATGTACACGGCGAAAAAAATAATTGTTTTTCCAACATCATGAATAAGCAATTTTTCACAAAAATACTTTGTTTCTTTTTCTTATTCTGTCCCACATAAACCCATTGATGTGCCAACATTAGAAAACTCGCAGATTTTTCTTTGTGTACGAGTGCGAAAACTCGTTTGACCTTGGTCAACTATTGACATGGATCCATTTGTTGCATCTATGAAACTTAATTAATATTCTAACCCTTTCGCTAAAGCCGTTGGATATTTTTCTTCCATTTTTTCCATAACGAAGGAAAACAATTTTGTTTTCGGCACAAATTGTCAACTCACCCTCGATGGTGTGGAAAGAGTACTCAAAATCATAAGGACAAAATATCCCCTTTCTAATAAAAGGTGAAAGGTAAACATAAAGTGGAAGCCGGCAAGCGTTCACTGGTGACACTTTTTGACACGAATTTTTGGGGGCGGTTAGAGTGGAGTGGCAATAAATATGAATAACATTGACAAGATGTTTTTCACACCCCTAAAATATCTCCCTACTGTCCACACTTTGGCATTATTGGTTTATCGTTGCGTTAGCAGGAATTAAAAATGATTTTGGTATCGTAACTGACAAACAGGCAAATGTTGTTGCTAACGGGTAATTTATCGTGAGGTTTGATTTATAATATAAAATAAGTTTATGAAGTTTGCTTTAAGTTTATGAAGTTTGCACTCTTTGGCATCTAGAAGAGATATAGCTTCACTGGTGTTTTTACATGGTATTATAAATGCACTGTGGATTGTCCAGAGTTACTTTCTCTCATTACGTTTAGTGCGCCGTCCCGATCTTTGAGACATTACTACCCATTTCATATCGATAAGTTAAGTTAATTAAGTCTTCTGACGTCAATTCTTACACAAGTTGAATTTTGTACGCTTTAAGGCCGAGATACTTACGTAAAATACGCCAAGTTGTCTAATACGACATGCCAATCTGCTGAAAACGACACCGAATCGCTTCGCCACGGTCTTATTTCTCACAGAACGCTGGTTTTCGTAAAACAGTTGAACAATTTGGTGACGCTGTTGTGGTATGAGTCTTCCTATCTGATAGGAGTCATGCGTAATCTGTCAACAAAGCCTATTAAAATCAATCCTCACGATGAATCACCCGATAGCTAATTTGGAATGATTCTAAAATTTAAAATAAGCTCTTTTATTGAAACAAACTCTTTCTTTTGGATTTTTTTATTCATAGAATTACTTCAATAGGCCTAAGATGCGACATATTATCAAATAAAACAAAATATTCAATTAATTATTTTAATTAATAATTCCGCACTATATAAAAAATAAAAAATCATGATTTGCCAAAATAGTTTTTTTCTATTGTTCATAACTTTTAAATTCACCCATAACTTTTTAGTATAGGCAAGAAAAAAACTGTGTAAATTGAGAACTCTTCGTCGAAAACATATAAAAACACGTGAAAAGGCGTTAAGCTCGGTCGGGCTGAATAGTAAATTCCCACCATCATGTATTGTCGGAATATTATAGGCAGACGACTTCGTGTATTATTAGGAAAATTATATATTTTTATACCCAGGATGGGGGTCTACTAACTTTGTCTTTCCGTTTGTAACGGCTTGAAATATCGACCTGAGACCCTAGAAAGTGTATATATTCTTGATCGTCAAAAAAATCTAAGATGATCTAGCCATGTCCGTCCGTCTGTTGAAAGCACACTAGCATCTAAACGAAAGGAGGTAGGACGTCCAAATTTTCCATAAGTGTGTATTATAGTCGTAGATCGGTTGGGATTGTAACTGGAAGGTTTTTCGTGCTATACATTATTACACTGCGAATCGTTGCATGTGATGTAAGTGGTTTTTATCGCGTGTTTTAGATTTGTCTGCATACACCCAGCAAAAAAATTGGAAGCACATTTTAATCGCATCTCAAAATCCAAAATCAGAAAACATTTTTTAAAACAGAAAAGAAAACTAGTGAAAAAGTGGTTCCTTTGCAACACTTTAAAATAACTTTTAAGTCTTTCAAATTAAAGAACATCCCTTCTATAACAACCCCATGTTAAATTCATTGATGAAGATCCCAATTTTCATTACTTCCGAATCACATGATGAACATCGTTTTAACTTCTTTGGGTGCTATCTTTTTGCTGGGTAATATCGAATTTCTGATCATTTTTTATGAATTCGATTTACTTCGTCACAATGCACTTTTCGTCCTACTTATTAAAAAGACGATAATATATCAGAAGTAGTGTACATTTCATAATATCTTACTTATAATATCAAATTGAATAGAACAATTTGGATATAATCCCTTCTTCATTAAAACTGCCATAAGTTTAACCGCTTTCTTTGTTCTGTCCTTTTTAGGGGAAAATGTTTTCCCTCTGTGCCGATTTCTCCCAAGTTTAATCTCAAATAATAATCAACTGTTAGAAGTATTCTTGTAAAATTTTGTCATCCTAGCTCATTTCGTTTTGTTCTCTGAAATTTTGGTCCGGACACAATTATTTTATCTCTTTTTTCCATAGTGTAATCAAGATTTCTTGGACTGTAGCTTTCGTATATCTATCTATATATATAACCAGTAAGGAAAGGCTAAAGTCGGGCGGGGCCGACTCTATGATACACTCCAATTTCAATCCGAATACAATTCAATTCGGTGAAAAAGTGAAAACGGGAAGGTTTTTTGTATCCTGTAAATGTATGTGTTTGACAAAAAATGTTATATCGGAAAGGACATTTGTATGAGGATATATTGAAACCTGGAACGAAATAGGTGAAATATAAAATGTATAGTTTGGCCAAAATCGGTTAAAGGTTTGGGAGCAACATTTGTATTTGGGCTATATTTAAATCTGAACCGATCTTAGCCACTTTCACCATAGTTTTGTTTAGTTAGATTATAAGATGTTGTGCGAAATTTAAAGAAAATCGAGCACAATATGTGGCTTTTAAAGCGGCAAAAGTCAAATCGGGAGCGACATTTGTATGGGGGCTATATCTAAATCTGAACCGATCTTACCCAATTTTTGCATAGGTGTTTCTAGTAAGATTATAAGATGTTGTGCCAAATTTAAAGAAAATCGATTAGAATATGTGGCATTTAAAGCGGAAAAAGTCAAATCGGGAGCGACATTTATATGGGGGCTATATCTAAATCTGAACCGATCTTACCCAATTTTTGCATAGGTGTTTCTAGTAAGATTATAAGATGTTGTGCCAAATTTAAAGAAAATCAAGTACAATATGTGGTTTCTACAGAGGAAAATGTCAAATCGGGTACGACATTTGTATGGGGGCTATATCTAAATCTGAACCGAATTGACCTATTTTCACCATAGTTGTTCTTAGTTTAAATATAAGATGTTTTGCCAAATCTGAAGACAATCTGATACAATATGTGGTTTCTAGAGCGGAAAAAGTCAAATCGGGAGCGACATTTGTATGGGAGCTATATATAAATCTGAACCGATCTGACCGATATTCACCATGGGTTTTCTTAGTTTAAATATAAGATATTTTGCCAAATCTGAAGACAATCTGATACAATATGTGGTTTCTAGAGCGGAAACCGATCTAACACATTTTTACCACAGGTGTTTCTAGTTACAATATAAGATGTTTTGCCAATTTTGAAGAAAATCTGTTGTTATATGTGGTATCTAGAGTGAAAAGAGTCAAATCGGGAGTGAAATTCGTATGGGGGCTATATCTAAATCTGAACCGATTTTCTTCAAATTAAATAGCGTTCGTCCTTATCCCGAAAAACGCCGTTGTGCAAAGTTTCATTTGGTTCTGTCTACAATTGCGACCTGTATCGTGATTACAAGAATAGATGGACGGACAGACAGACAGACAGACGGACATTGCTAAATCGACTCAGAAAGTGATTCCAAGACGATCGGTATAATTAACAATGGGTCTATCTCGTTTCCTTTTGGGTGTTACAAATAAATGCACAAAGACATAATACTCTCGTGGAGTGTATAAAAATGAATATGTGTTTGTTTCTTTGTTCTTTATATCAGACTAAACTACTGGACCGATCTTCTTGAAATTTTCACAGTATGTTCATGTTGAACCGGTGGTGAAATTAGGCTATATAAGTTTTTGATATTTTCAGTGGGCGTGGCACCTCCCACACAAAGTGGGGATTTATTCGTTTTTTATAAATTAGCATATTCGGAGTACTGTTGCAGCTAGAGTCTTGAATTTTTGTGAAAGTTCACTAATTGTTAGTCTGCACAGTTTTGCCAAAAATGGGCGGGATTGGACAAATGGGCGTGGCACCTCCTATACGAAGTTATAGCCCATTTTCGAATATATTCAGTTCAATGACAGATACAATACTGACATTTTGTGTGAGTGCGTCTAGAAGCAATACGCGTAGTTGTGCCAAAAATTGGCGGTATTGGAAAAGATTGTGTGCCACCTCCCATACGAAGTTATAACCTATTTTAGAATATATCCAGTTCTATAACAGATACAATACTGAAATTTTGTGTGAGTGCGTCTATCATCGATATGCGTTTTTGTGCCAAAAATAGGCAGTATTGGAAAAGTGGGTGTGGCACTTCCCATACGAAGTTATAACCCATTTTCGAATATATTCAGTTGTATGAGAGATACAATACTGAAATTTTGTGTAAGTGCATCTAGCATCAACAAGGGTAGTTGTGTCAAAAATTTGCGGTATTGGAAAAGTGGGCGTGGTACCTCTCATACGAAGTTAAAACCTATTATAGAATATTGTCAGTTATATAACAGCTACTGAAATTGTGTGTAAGTGCATCCAGCGTCAATGTGCGTAGTTGTGCCAAAAATGAGCGGTATTGGAAAAGTGGGCGTGGTACCTCCCACACAAAGTTAAAACCTATTATTGAATATTGTCAGTTCAATGACACCTATAGTGCTGAAATTTTGTGTAAATGTTATGTAACTTAAAACCTACTATTGAATATATTCAGTTTTATAACAGCTACAATACTGAATTTTTTGTGAGTGCATCTAGCATAAACCTTCGTAGTTGTACCAAAAATGGGCGGTAGTGGGATAGTGGGCGTGGTACTTCACATACGAGGTTAAAACCTATAATTGAATATTGTCAGTTCTATAAAACCTAGAGTGTTGAAAAATTGTCTGAATAGATCCAGTGTAAATTGTAGTTGTGCAAATATGGGCGAAAAGTGGGCGTGGCCCTTCCCATATGAAATTAAAAACGGTTTTAGAGTATATTCGACACCGAGATGGGCAGAAAGTATCCGTGACCATTCCCATACGAAATTAAAACCTGTTTAAGAGTATATTCGACACCAAGATTCCTATATTGTTATAAAAAAGGGCGGGATTTGAAAGATGGGGAATTTTTGATTTGAATTTTGTAAAATTACACATTTTCTTTGGATTTTCTTAGCATAATAGCAAAGAAAGATTACAAAAAAGAAATATCACCAAAAGCCGACTTATGTCAAGAAAACGGAAATTATATTAATTTTTTAATTTTTGTGTTGTTTGATTAGTGAACAATTTGATTGACTTTCTATGTGTTTTGAATGTAGTACATTCGAATTCCAGCTATTCGATTAAGTAGGTTCTTCTTACGTAGGAAGTTTTTTGTTTTGGTATGGAAATGAGGAGAATCACACTCAACCTAAAATCAATTTGATTTTTGACATTTCGTCCTTTATTCGCCGTACTTCAATATTTTCCATGGAACATTTCCATTTCTTTTGTATCTCAGGGAAGTACCTTGAGTGATACATACAATACCGCTCACAAGAAAAAACAATATGAATTTTATTTCCGTTTGTTTTTCTGCCTGGCGAAGCGGGCGGGGATTCAGCTAGTTCTATATAAAGGACGCGAAACAATATCTTTAAGTATTCACTGTAGTGACTTTAATAGTCTCATTTACCCACCACAAAACCAGTACGTGTCTGCTAGACGCAAAATCCGACTGACAGCACTCTGCATGTTTTTGGTACATCACATTAATTTGATTTATGTAAAAGAGAAATTTGATATTTTTCATAATTAAAAATTTATTTACATCAAAGTTTACACTAGCAACAATAACAAACCCTTGAAAAAAGGTTGATTGTTTTTCGGTGGGTGATGTTTACTGCGGCAGCAGTGGCATGATGCAAAGGGTACGTGTTTGGCAGGGCTTTCTTTAATTTTTATCTAGGCGAGTGTGTTCGTTGTTGGTTTTCTTGTGTAACACTGACAGGACAATGATAAAGTTAACACTTTATCTCTTTGACAAATTCCACCGCAGTGTATATAAGAGAGTGTCACTGCTCGCAGATATAATTACACATGCACATATGAATTTAGGATGTTTGTAAATATAAACTGAAATGTCCAAGATAAAAACGACACTATGCGATCTACAAGTGAATGATTTGTATACCCAAAAAAGGCCTAAATTTTTGGTTAAATTAAAAACGCATTAATTCCTACACGGATACTATGGATGGTTTTGCTTCTTCCAGACAAATCATTCTAATGTACGTAAAAATAAAACGTGTATAAGTCTTATGCGGATGACCAGAATACTCTGAAATTTCATATTTGTAGTCGTTGTTCCTTTCTTTAAGTATTCTATCCATCGATTTTATTAACCTGGACAGCTCATGAAATTACGTTCCACATACACGTCATCATGCTAGTCATATGTATGCATGTCATGGACTGACATACAAATGCTCAATGGTTGTCCTGTCTTTCATCCGACAACTCATACAAATGAATGGAATGGAAAGAATGAATTTTGTTGACTCGTTGTGTGAGCTGTCGGTACTGTTGGAGTACTTGTCCCACAACTAGTACTGAATGACTGACATCTGCATGCAGTGGCGACAAGTCCAAGTCCATACATGCGAATGCAGCAGGATTCATTGCAGTAATTTGTAAACACAAAACTTAAAATGTTTTTAGTTTTTTTTGTTTTGTTTTGTTTGATTTTTTCCATTGTAAAACGAATGGAACGGAATGTGCATCATACTACACTAAGAAGTAAATGTCTGTAACATGGACGCCAAGCATGACATTTGGCGAGTGTTAGTCCATTGAAGAGAAATGCTAATAATGCAATTACTTAAGTAACTGGGAGAAGGTTATTCAATTACTGACAAGAATTTGTTCCGCATCCTCTAAGTCGATTACACTATGCTAGCTTAAAAATTCTACTCTAGGTTAGATCTTCGGGGAATACAGTTATGATTCCAAGGACCTTATAGGATTTTGTATAATATCAATTGATTTTATTTAAAATTGCCTAGCAGCGGCACCTAGCAGCACCTAGTGCTGTAAATAGTCATATTATCTTATTAGTACATCTGTGGCGGATAAGTAACGTTTGTAAAGGATAATATTAATCATACGTTCAGTTATCGCAGTGGGCAGAAAATAGTGAACTTTATTTTTCAGGAGTTTCTTTTATACAATATAATTGGTATGTATATATTACCGATCACAAGAAAAACAACATGAAACCATATTTTATTGTTACCGTTTGTTTTCCCAACAAGAGAAGCGGGCGGGGGTTCAGCTAGTCTATATATATAAAAATGGATCTGTGTTTGTAAGTTTGTTCTTTATAGCAGCCTAAACTACTGAACCGATCTGCTTGAAATTTTCACAGTATGTTCATGCTGAACCGGTGGTGAAAATAGGCTATATAATTGTTTGATATTATCAGTGGGCGTGGCACCTCCCACACAAATTAGGGATTTATTCGTTTTTTATAAATTAGCATATTCGGAATACAATTGCAGCTAGAGTCTTGCATTTTTGTGAAAGTTCACTAATTATTAGTGTGCACAGTTGTGCCAAAAATTGGCGGTATTGGAAAAGTGGGCGTGGCTCCTCTCATACGAAGTTAAAACCTATTATTGAATAATATCAGTTCTATGACACCTAGAGTCCTGAAATTTTGTGTCAGTGCATCTAGCATAAACGTGCGTTGCTGTGCCACATATGGGTGGTATTGGAAAAGTGGGCGTGGCACCTCCCATACGAAGTTAAAATCTATTATTGAATATATTCCGTTCTATGACAGATACAATACTGAAATTTTGTCTGAGTGCATCCAAAATCAATATGCGTAGTTGTGCCAAAAATGGGCGGTAATGGAAAAGTGGGCGTGGCAACTCCCATGCGAAATTAAAACCTATTATTGAATATTGTCAGTTCTATGACATCTAGAGTGCTCTGATTTTGTGTAAGTGCATCTAGCATCAATCTGCGTAGCTGTGCCATATTTGGACTGTAATTGAAATGTGGGCGTGACACTTCCCATACGAAGTTAAAACCTATTATTGAATATTGTCAGTTCTATGACACCTAGAATGCTGAAATGTAAGTGCATCTAGCACCAATGTGTATAGCTGTGCAAAAAAGGGGCGGTATTGGGAAAGTGGTCCTGGTACCTCCCATACGAAATTAAAACCTATTATCGAATATGATCTATGTCACCTAGAGAGCTGAATTTTTGTGTGAGTTGATCCAGTGTAAATAGTTGTGCAACGATGGGGGGAAAGTGGGCGTGACCTTCCCATATAAAATTAAAACCGGATTTAGAGTATATTCGACACCGAGATGGGCGGAAAGTGACCGTGTCCCTTCCTATAAGAAATTAAAACCTTTTTTTGAGTATATTCGACACCGACATCCTATGTTGTTGTGTGAGTTAATTTAGTTGTAACCTGCTTAGACCATATACAAATGGGTGGGATTTGAAATATGGGACATTTTTGATTTGAATTTTGTAAAATTACACGTTTTCTGTGGATTTTCTTAGCACAATAGTAAAGAAAGGTTACAAAAAGAGAAATATTCATTCGTCAACAGCAGCCTTAAGTCAAGAAAGCGGAAATTATATTAATTTTTTATTAGTTTTTGTGTTATTTGATATGTGAACAATTGATTGAATTTCTATTTGTTTTGAATGTAATGTAATTTCTTCTTAAGAATGTAGTTTTTTGTTTAGGTAATGGAAAGGGGAGAATCGCACTTAACAAAAAAATCAATTTGATTTTTGACATTTCTTCCATTATTCGCTGTAAAGTAACGTTCTCTAGGGAACATATCCATTTCCTTAGTATCTCAGGGAAGTACCTTCATTATAATTGGTACATATATTACCGATCAGGAGAAAAATCAATATGAAAGCAGATTTTAATTTTACCGTTTGTTTTTTTTTGCCTGTCGAAGCGGGCGGGGGTTCAGCTAGTATATCATTAAAACCGATATAACTTTTTTCCGTTCAAAAGTTACAGAGTTATTTCAGAACGCAGCCTATCACTATATGTTAGTATCGTGCAGATTTGTTCAAAAAACACCGACCTCACCATGGTGCGAGATATGCACACAATATGCACTAATAAATAATTTTTATTGTTTTTCTTTATTTTTCATTAATAATCACTAAACTACGAATAGTTCGAGTGTGTATAGTTGAGTTCGCCATTCAAATCATGGTCCTATGTCCTTCAATTCGTCTGTTTTCCAAACAGTATATGCAACCAATTTGCCTCTAAATCAACCCTTAAAAACAATCATATAATTCGTTTCCTTAAAAGTCCTTTAAATGTAATCTCAAGAACGTGTAACAAAGGTGATATTTTCAGCAGATCCCAAGACTTGAGTACTGTGATTGTTTATATATTGAGTTGGGCTCGACTTTGAAATGAAATAGTGTTTCGCTATATGCTAGTGACAGTTGCTTTTCTTCGAGCGTTTGTCCGCAACTACACATATCACACACACACAGACATACAAAAACTATGTAGATAGATGTATTAACACAATGCATTTTATAATCATGAAGCACTTGCACTTGCCTTCACATTCATATAAACGAACAATAAAAAAGGTGAACTGGTACTTAATTACAAAGACAAATGGAAAAAAGCACTTTGTCATTCCTCAGAAAAATACATCAATACTCCTGCCAAAGTGACGTCAAGTTCCCAACACACTGGCAACCTTACAACATTCACCCTCGCACATGCACACCGATACATCGTATGCATTCTTTCAATACATGTGTACAAAAGGCGGAACGCATCAAGGGTAACACGTGGCCCAGGGATCGAAATATTAATGTTTAATTCTATATTAGTGGTGGAAACATAGTAAAAACAAGTAAAAACAGCGTTAAGTTCGGCCCTCCACCATGGATTGCATTCCACAGAGGTTGTCGATTTTCGTAGAAATGCAGTAAAATTATAGGAAAATGTATTTTTTTTAATATAGCCAAACCTATATAAATAAAAATATTAAAAAAAAATAATTGTATAAATAAATATAATTTTTTTATTATTTCAAACCACGCTACCAATACGTTTTTACTATATATATAGAAATAATACTTCAAATGTACTCAAAAATTAAATATAAGACTTCAGTCTTCAAAAATTTTAAATATCACACATACTGTGTGCTAAAGTTGGTAGTATTTCCATCCTATTTTATCTGCAAAAGTAAAAAATTGTAAGAAAATTCATTACCTATCACTTACACAGTGCTAGATAACCTAACTTATTGATTCATAAAAAAATGCATTACCTATCACGTACACAGTGCAAGAAAGCCTAACTTCTTGATTCTACCCATTTTTGCAGTACAAATTTAATTTGCGTCTCTATGCAGTCAGAGGAATGTATACACCGAATTGCATTATTCTAGCTGCGGACATGCGGTTGGTACCATTTTTATCCCATTTTCCCCATTTTACCCCCTTAAAAGTACGACTTCTAATATGTCTTTATTTTACGTGTATACGCAATTAGAGGGATGTACACACCAAATTTCATCATTCTAGCTGTTACTGTTTAGTTAGTACCATTTTTATCCCTCTGTTCCCATTGTATCCCTTCACAGTATGAATTTTGAAGAAAAAAAACCTTTTTAGTTTTCGTGTCTACGCAGTCAGAGGAATGTATACTCCGGATTTCATGACTCTAGCTGCGGTAATTTGGTTCGAACTATTTTTATCCCCTTTTTCCATATTAACACCAAAAAGAACGAATTTCGAAAAATCCGTTTATTTTACGTGTCTATGCAATTAGAGGAATGTATACACCGAATTTCAATACTCCAGGTACCGTTTGTTTGGTACCATTTGTATCCCTCTATTCCCATTTTACCCCTTAAAAGTACGAATTTGGAAAAAATACTTTTAGATGATGTATCTACTCAAATAGAGGAAAGTTGTCATTTGATAGGTACCAATTTTATCCCTTTTGCCCATTTCACCCCTTGCCCCATTTCACCTTTATGGTGAACGAAGTTTCCCTATAACAAAGTTATAGGGGAATGCCCACACCCAATTACAAGTAAGTACAAGCAGACAACATGAAAAAACATGCTTAAAAACTTTAAAATAGTAGCGGTTATTATGGGGTTTTTCAGTCCTTGTGAGGGAAATTTGTTTCCCTTCGGACCGATTTCGCCCAGTGGCAATCCCAACCGATCTACTACTATAAGACACATTTATGGAAAATTTGCTTTCAACAGACGGACGGACGGACATGGCTAGATCGAAGTTTATGACGATCAAAAATATATATACTTTATAGGGTCTCAAGTCGATATTTCAAGGTGTTACAAACGAAATGACAAAGTTAGTATACCCATCCTGGTGAGTGGGTATAAAAATAATTACATTTACACTATTTACTAGATTCTATGATTTTGAATATCAAAACCTGGATGTTCCAAAATGTTAGATTTTGGTTATGCCAGGTTGTTATACCTTTCTGAAAGTAAGCATCGGACTCACCTAGACTAGCATAGGTTCATTGTGACACCAGAGGTTTTTAGGCACTCATTTTTGACTCAGTGGTAACTGGAATGGTAATCAAATTTTCCGTCTAAGTTGATAAGAGGCATTTACGCCACTCTTCGGAACCAACCTGTCCTATATACGAAATCTTGCCGTAGTGTGAAAGTTGAACTCAGCGCCACTACACGTTTTCTAACCAAATCCGGACAGAGAGAAGGTATTCGACGCTCTTAACCTCCTTGAGATCTGCACAGCTCCAAAATGAGTCGTTTGACCCGATGCCCTGCTTCAGGACATTGTGTCCACTGTATACATAAATCAAAATAGCAAATTGAAAGCAAAACTCGACCCCATCATATGTTGCGATTCTTCACCTGGACAAAACACCCATTTTGAAATTTACAAATTTTTACATTTGTAAATTTCAAATATTATTCGTTATAAAAGCTGCAATGTTTGGACCATTGGCCCTAACCAAATACCATGTTTGACTATTTGCAAAATGCGGCCATGCATAGTCAGGGATACGTAAAATAGAATCTCTAAACACTCATGTACATTAGGGCGTACCTCAAAAAAAGTTCACCGTACACCTTCGAATATGAAGTATTATTGAAAGATAGTTTCAAAAAAAAAATTTATTTTTTTATGCCGAACGTAGGTGTCGCGCTTTTACATTTTTCTATATAACTTCTGCATTTATAAACGGATTTTAAAGTGTGATGCATCGATGTTTTTGTCTCGACGAGGCCGATTTTTTTGTCTTTGAAGTCATTCTGGTACTTACCCATCATATCTCAGTTGCTACTACCCTAATGTACCACTCTAATATCAGAAAATTAAAGCTCGCATAAAATCATGAATCATGCTTGAGCTCAATGAATTCAAAGACAAAAAATCGGCCTCGTCGAGACAAAAACATCGATGTATCACACTTTAAAATCCGTTTATAAATGCAGAAGTTATGTAGAAAAATGTAAAAGAGCGACCCCTACGTTCGGCATAAAAAAATAAAAAAATTTGTTTTGAAACTACCTTTCAATAATACTTCATATTCGAAGGTGTACGGCGAACTTTTTTTTACTTGTAACCTGGTACGCTCTAATGTACATAGGTATGTACATTCATACATATGTATGTATGTATGTTCTTGAAATCCGTACAACACTCATTCTCATAGTAACTTCAGAGAATCTCAGAAGGATTTGTGTGTGTGAAACAATGGAGATTAAAAAGAACGGAGAACAACAAAGCGTTCCTACCCTCCCATGTAGCATCTCAAGTATTTAAGACTGCAATTGACAAAATTTCTAACGACATATTAAACAAATGCTTTTGACATTTTAATGAATGACTGAATAGTCAAATTCTAGACATGTACGGATGTGTGTGTAGTGTACATTAGATCATATTGAGGAGATGAAAATTGCTGCATCTAATATTGCACAAAAAACTAAAGGCACCAGCCATAAAAGAACTATTTATTAAAAAAAATGTATGAAAAGAAGCATAAACCCGAGCTGGAAAGAAATGTATAAAAAATGCAAATTGATTTTTTGCAGTAGACAAAAATTTTATTAAACTGATGAAGTCAATTGACAGGCAATAAATTAAATATAAATTGTATATATTTTTTTGTACTTGTTAAATGTATTTGTTAAATTTAATTTAATTATTAAGGCTACAAATTTGCGAATTTCAATATCTCGTAGAAACAGTGATTTACAATAATCATAAATAAATTAAGAATTGTCACGAAGAATACTCATAAATATAGAGACAAAGTGGAAATACAGGGTTTTCCAATGAGGACTTGACAACTTTTTTTAAATAATACGCAAACCATTTAAGATATTTCCAAAACTTTATGGTCGACTTGAAATACAATTAAAACATTTATGAATGGAACTCGACTTCGTCAGACAGAACGCGATTTCGCGTTCAATGTTGGCTTTTAGTTCTTCCAACTTCGCACAGTGGTTCAGAATCAAAATACATCGCCCAAAAATCAATAACTTTTGTTCTATTTTTAAGTTGTGTAAAAAATCAAAATTAGACAAGGACCCAAGGATTATTTTGAGATATTAATTTAAAAATCGGGAAATCGGATATATTATTATCGGCCCAAAGTTGAGTACTTTTCGTATTTTACTATTTTAAAGAAAATCAAAATTTTTATTTTTTTGTGTTTATGTTTTTTAACGTATTTCTCCATAATGCGAAGAAAAAAATTAAATTTTTTTGTTTTACATATTTTCACTTTTTCATATTTTGAAAATTGAAAAAACGTAATTTATTTTTTTGATTTTGTCGAACTGTTTCTCACACAGTTTAAGAGATTTTGTACTCAATTTTTATACCCTACACCACTTCGTGGTCTAGGGTATTATAAGTTAGTTCTCCGCCAAATGTTTGTAACACCAAGAAATAATTGAGCTAGACCCACCTTTAAGTATACGGATCGGCTTAGAATCGCCAGCTGAGTCGATTTAACGATGTCTGTCTGTCCGTCCGTCCGTCCGTCCGTCTGCTGTCCATCTAAGCTTGTTCGCACTCTACAGGTCGCAATTGTTGTCCGATTGTCATGAAACTTGGCAGAAGTTATTTTTTCTGGCCAAGGACCATTGGTATTGAATTTGGAGGAAATCGGTTCAGATTTAGATATAGCCCCCATACAAATGTCGCTCCCTATTTCACTTTTTCCGCTTTAGAAACCACATATTGTACCCGATTTTCTTTAAAATTGGCACAACATCTTTTAATCCAACTAGAAACACGTATGCAAAAATTGGGTAAGATCGGTTCAGATTTAGATATAGCCCCCCTACAAATGTCGCTCCCGATTTGACATTTTCCGTTCTAGAAACGACATATTGTACCAGGTTTTCTTTAAATTTTGCAGAACATCTTATAATCCAACTAGAAACACGTATGCAAAAATTGGGTAAGATCGGTTCAGATTTATATATAGCCCCCATACAAATGTCGCTCCCGATTTGACATTTTCCGCTCTAGAAACGACATATTGTACCCGATTTTCTTTAAATTTTGCAGAACATCTTATAATCCAACTAGAAACACGTATGCAGAAAGTGGGTAAGATCGGTTCAGATTTAGATATAGCCCTCATACAAATGTCGCTCACGATTTGACTTTTTCCGCTCTAAAATCCACATATTGTACCCGTTTTTCTTTAAAATTGGCACAACATCTTATAATCCAACTAAAAAACCTATGGTGAAAGTGGGTAAGATCGGTTCAGATTTAGATATAGCCCTCATACAAATGTTGCTCCGGAATGTTTAACCGATTTTGGCCAAATTTTACATATTATATTTCACCAATAAACAGACATGGTGAAAGCGAGTCACATCGTTCCAGGTTTCAATATACCCATATACAAATGTCCTTTCCGATTTAACATTTTTGTCAAACACATACATTTACAGGATGCAAAAATCTTTCCCGATTTCAATTTTTTACCGAATTGAATTGTAATGAGATAGAAAGTCCGTCCGTCTTTAACCTTTCCTTACTTGTTTGTGAAATGCCCATATGTCCATACTTTGGTATAACCCAAATGGGGCCCAATCTGATCTATTACAGCTCTAGAAACTACATCTTACATCGTATCTTCATCAAATTTTGCAGATCATGATATTTTTCAACTAGGAATACCTACCGTGAATGAGAAATACATAGGCCCATATTTTGGACCAGGCCCAAAATGTTGTTATCGGCCCCCTTTTAAATGTCGGTCCGATTCATCCTATTACAACTGTATAATTTGTATTTGTATGTCGGATAATTAGATCAGTTACCATATTATTAACCATATTCGTTAAATATGACTAAAGATGAATTTATAGAAACTGTATAATTTGTATGAACTACATAAAATTGCTTCCATGAAATACATGGGTTTAGTAATCAAAGCGAGATACATACGAGGGAGTGGTGTAGGGTATTATATAGTCGGCCCCGCCCGACTTTAGCCTTTCCTTACTTGTTTTATTAGAAATTATTGTTTCTTAGCTTTATTATGACGTCAAAACTGTGTTTGTGCCATATATATTTCGTTTGTAATAAATATTTAAAAAAATAACATTTTTGAACAAATGTCTGACGTTGGACCAACACAACTTTTTTCCTTCAAAATCCTTTAACGAAATATATACATGGAAAAGTTAAAGGGTTCCCGGTTTTTTCTGGGTAACTTTTGCCCATCCGAAATTGTCCGCTTGGAAGATAGGATACATTTAGTGCAAAAAGTCCGATTTTTTAGTTCCAAAAATCAATTTCCTCCTTTTTCTCACACTAAAAAGATGAGTAAATTTCCTATATGCTCATGCTAAATTTTATAACAATTGGAGTTCGTTTGTCGATACTATGCCCAAAAAACCCTAATGAATCAAGTGTCATTATTATTATTATTTTGTTTTTTTTTTTTTTTTTTTGGCATATAAAAATTTAGCATGAAGATAAAGGAAATTTACTCGTCTTTCTATATACATTCTTACTTTTCAGAAGTTAATGAGAAGCAAATGAGTAAATTGCGTTTTGGAACAAAAAATCGGACTTTTTGCACTATATGTCTGCTAAATCAGGTATTATTTTGGGTTTTTGGGCATATTTCCGACAAATGAACTCCGATTGGTATAAAATTTAGCATGAGAATAAAGGAAATTTACTCAACTTTTTATCTGCGTGCCTACTTTTAATGAGACGAAAATGACTAAATGGCGTTTTGGAACTAAAAAATCTGACTTTTTGCACTAAATGTATCATATCTTCCAAGGGTACAATTTTGTGCTGACTAAAGTTACCCTATAAAAACGGGTTACCCTTCAACTTTTCCAAATATGTTTACATTTCGTTAAAGGCTTTTAAAGGAAAAAAGTTGTGCTGGAACAAAATCAGATATTTGTTCAAAAACGATATTTTTAAAATATTTATTACAAACGAACTATATTTGGCACAAACATAGTTTTGACGTCATAATGAAGCTAAGAAACCACAATTTAAAAAAAAGATCCGAGTGAAGAGTGAGAAACAGTTCGACAGATTCAAGAAAATAAATTACGTTTTTTAAATTTTCAAAATCTGAAAAACGTGAAAATCTGTAATACAAAAAAAAATATTTTTTTCTTCACATTATGAACAAATACGTAAAAACATGTTAAACAAACATAAACACTAAAAAAAAAAACAAAAAATTTGGGATTAAATAAATAAATTATCAAAAACAACAACACCTGTTTTTCAAATGAAGCCTACAGCCGAACAAAACAAAAAGAAAATTAAAAATTTTAATTTTCTTTAAAATTGAAAAATACGAAAAGTAGTCAATTTTGGGCCGATTTCTAAAATATATCCGATTTCCCGATTTTTAATATTAATATCTTAAACTAATCCTTGGGTCCTTGTCAAATTTTGGTTTTTTACAGAGCTCAAAAATGTCTACTATAACAAAAGTTATTGAATTTTGGCCGATGGATTTTGATTCAGAACCACTGTGCGTTGTCGGCTTGTTGGCATAGACCAATGATTTGACGTAGCCCCAAAGAAAAAAGTCTAGAGGCGTTAAATCGCACGAACGAGGCGGCCAATTGACTGGTCCATTTCTTGAGACACGCTCTCCAAACTTACTCTTCAATAAATTGATTGTAACGTGTCATGTGCGGCTTGTGCGTGCAAACCGCACTAAACAGTTATTTTTTATACTCTCACTATGCCATTCCGTGTGTAACACCTTAAAATATTCATCGGAGACTCCAATCTAATCAATCTAAGACGATCTAGCCATGCCCATCTGTCTGTTGAAAAGATGCTAGCCGCCGAACGAAATGAGCTAGGAGGTTCAAATTTTCTCAAAATGTGGCCCAGAGAGAAAAATGTTTCCCCAACAAGCCTGAAATTACCCCTAATATATATTTAGACTATTTAAGCAATTTTTTGAAAATTTCTTTATATGCACTTGAAATTTGTTGCGTACACTCCTCTTGTAGCGTGAAAGCACCAAAAAGTAAATAAAAGTTTTAGCGGGCGAGAATGGGACAGCTAGAAACATGAAATGTACATCCCTCCAATTCCGTAGATACGTAAAATTCGCACTTTTAAGGGATACAATTGGAAAAGAGGGATAAAAGTGGTACCAAAATGGATAAAAATGGTACCAACCAGAAAAGGCGTTGACAGGCACATTAGAGGTTCACGTTTTATTCTTCAAATTCATTTGATGTAAAAAATTGTATGTAGATCCAATTTTATAAATTTTAATTTGTTTAATATTTATTATAAACAAACTATAATTGTCGCAAACACAGTTTTGACTCACAATAAACTCCTAATAAAAACTTAGAGGGCGAAAGCTCTTAAAATGTATGGGAAACAGTTCGGCACATTCTAAAAAAATAAATTACGTATTTCTTTGAGGAATATGTATGTTCACAACATTCATCTTTTTATACACTTTGCAAAGAATTTTCGATACGCCCTAATACCCATACACATATATGTGTGCGATATGTGTAAACAAAAACATGTTGTCTTCTGGAAACTATTTGTTAGCGTCTTTAGAGTATTTTCATTATCAGCTAGAGCAGCAATCCAGATGTGTTGTTAGTGTATGTGTATTCAGCCATTCGAAAAGCATCCTTCGCATTCACATTAATTAAATTAGGAGTCTCGTTGTTAAATATATATTTGAACAAGAACTAGCTCAGTGGCATATCAAAAACATTGTTCGATGCATTCTTAATTGATATCACACACAGTCTGTCATTGTAAAATACCCACCACAAAAAATATGTCTAGTTTATGATTTATATGTCTTTAGATTAATAGTTTGGCTGATATCACGGTTATCTGAACACTAGACGCGATTCCATTAAATTTTATTAACGGTGGTGGTATTAAAGCTAAAATCGCATATAGTGAAATGGCAAATAGTGCCATTAATTGGTAAATAGAGCGATTAAAGCTGAATTCATTAAATTCGGTGTGCCTATTTCTCTGACTGTGCAGTTGTGAAACATGTAGGTGTTTTCAAAATTTTTTTAGTTTCAAAAAAACAAGTAAGGAAAGACTAAAGCCGGGCGGGGCCGACTATATAATACCCTACACTACTCCCTGCGTATATACCTAGCTTTACTAAACAATTTTACGTAGTTCATATAAATTATACAGTATACTATAAATTCATATTTAGTCATATTTAACGAATATAACGCATTCTTAGTTGAAATATAACATAATATGCAAAATGTAGGGATATAATAGAGAAGAGTGGGGCCCAATTTGTATGAGCCCATACATTTGAATTTCATAGTATGTCTTCTTAGGTGAAATATAATACAAAATGCAAAATTTGATAAACTTCCGATGTAAATTGTGGGTCCTAGAGCGGTAATAATAAAAATGCGGCCATTTGTAAGGACGCTACATTAAAAAGTGGGCCTTTATAGGTAACTTTCAAATATTTTTTATTGAAATATAACATGATCTGCAAAATTTTATCAAGATCCAATGTAAGATGTGGATTCTAGAGCGATAATAGTGCAAACTGGGGGTCCATTTGTATAGGGGCTATGCCAAAACATAAATCGGAGGTACATTTGTATGGAGGCTATATCAAAACATAGACATATGTGGTCCACTTTCCCGTGAACTGTACAAATATAACATGATCCAGGTACAAATATAACACGATCCTGAAAAATTGGTCATGGACACCGGCCCAAAGTTTACTACTTTTCGTATGACTAAATTGCGTTTTGGAACTAAAAAAAATGACTTTTTGCACTAAATGTATCCTATCTTCCAAGGCTGCAATTTCGTAAAAAAAGTTACCATACAAAAAACGGAGAACCCTTCAACCATTCCAGATTTGTATTTATTTTGTTATATGACTTTGAAGGGAAAAAAGTTGTGTTGGTTCAAAGTATATTTGGCACAAACATAGTTTTGGCGTCATAATAAAGATAAGAAACCACAATTTCTAAGAAAAAAATGGAGTGCAAAATCTTCAAAAAAATCAAAAAATAAATTATGTATCTTAAATTTTCAATATCTGAAAAACGTGAAAATCTGTAATAAAAAAATTTAAAATTTGTTCTTCGCATTATGAACAAATACGTAAAAATATGTTAAAAAACATAAAAACAAAAAAATTTTAATTTTCTTTAAAATGGAAAAATACGAAAAGTAGTCAACTTTGGGCGATTTCTAGAATATATCCGATTTCCCGATTTCTAATGTAAATATTTCAAAATAATCCTTGGGTCCTTGTCTAATTTTGATTTTTTGCGGAACTCAAAAATGTCCACTAGCACAAAAGTTATTGAATTTTGGCCGATAGATTTTGATTCTGAACCACTGTGCGCCGCAGGGCTAATTTTTGTAAAATGTCTATGAAAATGTTGTTTATCAACTATATCTTTTATTAAACTATTTTCACAATCAGAAGGAAATTGACGCCGCAGCGGTATTTTTTGCTTTTTTGTAGCAGCACGAACTGTGTACGTGTAAAAAGCCGAAGCAGATCGTGGCACACGCCAAGTGAACGCTATCACTGATGTGGACTATATCAAAACATTGAACGCTATGGCCCACTTTCACCGTATTTCTAGTTAAATTACACGGTATTTTGCGAAATTTGAAGAAAATGGCAGGAGAGAATATAGTGCGTTTTGCCAAATTTGAAGAAAATAGATTAAAATCTGTAGTTTCTGGAACAAAAAAATTCAAACCGGGAGCGAAATTTGTATGGAAGCTATATAAATCTGAGCCGATCTAACCCATTTTCACCACAGAAGTTTTTAGTTCGAATATAAAGTGCTGTAGGAAATTTGAAGAACATCTGTTAAATTATGTGGCTTCTAGAGCACAAAATGTCAAATTGGTAGTGAAATTTGTATGGGAGCTATTTAAAGCGATCTAAACCACTTTCACTACAGATGTTTCTAGTTGAAATATGAGATGTTATGCAAATATTGAAGATAGTGTGACAAAATAGGTAGTTTCTAGGACGGACAGACCGACACACGGACATTGCTAAATCGAAGTTATATCTCAAACCGTTTTCGAGAAAATCGCTAATTAAAATTTTGGCGATTTTTCAAAAAAATTCTCTAATTTTGTTAAAATCGCGATTTTTGCAAAACCAAAAATTGTGCAGAATTGTGCTCGCTAGCACAATTTTTCATCATACAAGTGTTCATTTCAATTGTTAAAAAAATAATCGCAATTTTAATTTCTTTAGCCGTTTCCATATAACTTTGCAAACAACGCGAATTTCAAAAATCCAAAAACTGTGCTGGATTATCCTCACCTAGCACAATTTTTCTATCACATTCCAAAAAGCGCCAACTTTTTCGACAATTATGTACTCCTCTAGCACAATCCACCACAACTTTTGTTTTTGCGAAAAAAAAGTTTTTTCGCAATATCAATTTTCAATTTTTCGAAAAACTTTTTACGGCACAATTGGGCACAAACCTATTACAATTCTGCACAACTTTTTTTTTTTTTCGAAATTCGAATATGGCATTTTCAACACCTGGGACATTTCTTCCCTTTAAATTCAATTGTGAGTGAGCACAAGTTCTCATATTTCGAGAAATTTGTTCATCTACTAATTAAAGCTCTCTGTTTCCCCAGCTCAACTACTACTTATTTCAAATTGCCTATACTTTGATCTGTGTTACATACAGTTCACAATAATATACATCTAGTTGGGTGACGTAATAATATTGGCGTAATAATACTGCCAATTTAGAAACGTCCCCTCCTGATTCCACTCATAACATTCACCAAATTTCATCAATATCGGATGACCTTCTCTCCGAGCGCGTTATTATGGATTTAGTTAATGCAGTCATTAAGAAAAATTAGAAAAATATACGGAACGCATTGAAAAAAATATTTTTTATTTTTTGTGACACCCTAATGTATATGTACATATTTGAGTGGGACGAATTTAAGCCTTCTGTGCTTTATATTTTTTGGTTGTTTTTCATGTTTTCTTATCATCTCCATTTTTTCTGAATAAATTGATTATTTTTTGTGTTGTAATCAGTTTGGCTCTCGAATTTTACACACTTTCTCATGACCTTTAAGGCAATATTTACCTTTGACCTTTTGTAACCTTTTCCAAATTCCTACACTCCCCAATAACGCTCCAACATTGTTTTGCAATATTTTTATATATATTGTTCAAACGTTCCTTTTTCCAGGTTATTACTAAGCTAGTGTTTCCATTGGTTCTTATATACCCTCTACTTTCAAATATTTTCTGTTGTTTTCATTTCTTTTTTATCCCAGTTTTCTATATTTTCCATTTATTTTTCTACCTTTTTTATTATTTAACATTTTGATGGTATTAATTTTTTGTTCCCATTTGAATCACTCACCTTTATGACCACTTTGGGTTATTATGAATTTTTCACCCCAGTTATTATCAATTACTTTTGAGTATTTTTTGGTCGACCTTGAATCACAAAAATTCCATTATATGTTTTTGTTTTCGTTTTCACATTGTTCACGCATTAAGGTTAATTCAATTAATTTAAGCCTAAATACATTTACATCGTTAGCGTATTTTATTTTCGACCATGTTCAACACTTGAATTGCTGGCAGATTTGTTTAAGATTTATTTGAAAATACAAAACTTTTATATTTCTAAAATTTAGGCTTTGCGCTTGGGATAGGTAATACATGGTAACATTATGAGTTTGGGGTTTTATTTCAAATGAGCTATATATACAAATTTTAGAACCTGTATTAGGGAAGCCCAGGGCACCATGTATGGGTATTTGTTTGAAATCTTCCAAATGGAAGATAAATACACCGGTTCGTAACTTATTACATAACATAATTAATAACCTCCGTCCGACCGCTAGTATGGTCTCTTCTACACGAATGTTCTCACATTTTCTTTCCTTTGCCTAGGCTTTGATGTTATTGAATTTAATGCAAATGGGGCCAGATTTTCATTCCATTTGGTTGACCTAGTTATTAGTTAGAATTACCTTCCGGAATTCTTTAAAATAATACACTTTAGCAGCATGAAATTGTTGTGAATGTCTAAAGGTTAGTTTAAATAATTTAAACTATTGATAAATAGATTTGTTTACCGCTCACTTCGTTCTTATGTTTCTATTAGCAAAATTTCAGTGTATGACTTGGATTTATTATAAATACTTTGGGTAACGCTTGGTAAGAGTATCAGTTTGTCGAGTTCTTGCACAGCAACAATAACATAAAATTCAATAATCAATATGAAATTGTTAACCGTTGGAGCTTTTTTGGGATTTTGTGGTCTGGCTGCTGCCGGACATCACCATCATCATGCCACCAGCTACTCTGTGGTAACGAAGCATGACGATCATCATCATGGAGGACACGGTCATGACCATTATCATGGAGGACACGGTCATGACCATTATCATGGAGGGCATGATCATGCCCATTATCATGGCGGTCATGACCATCACTCACATCCTTCTTATAAATTCAAATATGGAGTTAAGGACACAAAAACCGGAGATATTAAGGAACAGTGGGAACAAAGGGATGGTGATCATGTTAAGGGTAATGTCTTATTTATATTTCATAAGTATGATATATTTTAATTAATATTCCTTTTCATTCGCAGGCAGCTATTCTCTGAAAGAGGCTGATGGCACCACTCGCGTTGTTGACTACACAGCCGATGGCCACCATGGTTTTAATGCAGTGGTAAAGAAAATTGGACACGCTCATCATCCGGATGTGCACCACCATCATCAGCATGGTGCTTGGGAAGGACAATACGCTGGCCAGTATGGTCATCATGGACACCATGGGCATGCCAGCAGCTATATTAAAGTTAAACATTACTGAGTGATGGAGGATGCAGGAAGAAATAAAAACATTGTTATGCTTTGACTCATTGACAACTGTTTTAAATAAAATGGCGGAGTAATATATTTAAAAACAAATCATTGTCTTTTAATGTATTGTTAGAGATTTTTCCCAAATTCTGGAGGGATATTTGTTAACAACTTATACAAATTTTGCAATTTATGAAAGAATTTTCTTGTCATTTCTATTTGCTATAGCAAAAAATCGTTACAAATTGTCGATTAAGAAAAAATAATTGAAATTAGATGATCATGATAAATATATTTATAAAATCACGATAAATATGTTTAAAGTTCCCTAATCTTAGATTTCTTGCTGCAATAATAGCCCATCAATAATAAGTAATCTGCACATTGCAAATATTGTAAAGGGGAGCTGAGAGAGAAAAAGTCTAACCTGGTTTGAAATATGAAGACCTAAATAATCGGTCAAATATTAACTGACATATTTATTTAAACTTATCCAGAAAGTATATTTTTGAAATTTGAAATTTAGTCTGTCAGTAATTAAAAATGTGTCAGAAATTAAAAAAATATATTTCCTGTGTGCATTGATAAGTCCGAACACGCCTTGTGAATTAAATGTAATTATGATGGCTACAAATGTTACGAATTTTGCTTTCACTGTTTAGTTGTTTTGTATTCCAAGTTTCTCTCAATTTCCTCAATGTATTTTTAAAAATTAATATTTTTAATAATATCTTATTTTTATGTCTTATATTTATTTTATATTATTTTTACTTTATTTGGAATATTAATAATAATATTACAAAAGACCTATCTATACGTACACAGAAAAAAAGTGCTCCTGATAATTTCAGCGGAAAAAGTTGTCGCAGTAAAACAAAAATATTCGAACAAACATTACTTTGAATTGTAGAAAAAATTAGTCAAAATAAATCAGAATAACATTAATAAAATGTTTTAGAATTAAACTTTAGTCAGAAACACAACAATTTCAAATTACACATTTAATTGGAAATTATTTTCTGGCACTTCATGGAATTGACAAAAACGCAATATCGCCTAATATTCAACTTTAACTTAATTCTCCGTATACCGAGCGTGGTGCGATGGAAAGAATGCGCGACTACAAATCAAACATCCCTAGTTCGATACTCATATCGGATACTTTTTTTCAATAAAAGACTTACAACTTTTTTAATCAATATGTGAATTTTTTTATTAACTGAATATGCAAATATTTTCATTTCTGGTCAATATGTGAATTTCTTTATTGAGTGAATATGACAAATATTTTCAATAAGCGGCTCACAAATTTCTTTATTGATATTTTGAATTTCTTTATCACACCATTTTTGAATAATATTTTATTTGAATTCGTGAATTTTTTATTTAATCCAAATTTTATTTTCTTTCTGTGTAACAATAAAAAAATTTCAAAAATCATTTCTTATACACTCCACGAGAGTACTATGTCTTTGTGCATTTGTTTGTAACACCCAAAAGGAAACGAGAAAGACCCAACCGATCGACTTAGAATCACTTTTTGAGTCGATTTAGCAATACCCGTCCGTCCGTCTGACCATCTATTCTTGTAATCACGATACAGGTCGCAATTGTAGACATAACTAATTGAAACTTCGCTCAATGAAGTTTTTCGGGATAAGGAAGAAAATCGGTTCAGATTTAGATATAACCCCCATACGAATTTCACTCCCGATTTGACATTTTTCACTCTAGATACGACATATTACAACAGATTTTCTTTAAAATTGGCAAAACATCTTATAATCCAACTAGAAACACCTATGCTGAAATTGGGTAAGATCGGTTCAGATTTAGATATAGCCCCCAAAAAAACGACGCCCCCGATTTTAAATTTGGCACAACATCTTATAATCTAACTAAACACAACTATGGTGGAAGTGGGTAAGATCGGTTCAGATTTAAATATAGCCCAAATACAAATGTTGCTCCCAAAAGTTTAACCGATTTTGGCCAAACTACACATTTTATATTTAACCTATTTCGTTCCAAGTTTCAATATATCCTCATACAAATGTCCTTTCCGATTTAACATTTTTGTCAAACACATATATTTACAGGATACAAAAAACCTTGCCGTTTTCACTTTTTCAACGAATTGAATTGTATTCGGATAGAAAGTGGAGTGTATCATAGAGTCGGCCCCGCCCGACTTTAGCCTTTCCTTACTTGTTTAATATCTGAATTTAATTTCTTTCAAAAGTGTTTTTTAAAAGTACACACATTTCCGTATTGTTTTTGTGATACTTTATATAAAAATTTAATTAAAATATTAAATACATAAATATATATACACTACAAATGTCTTTACATATTATCTTTTAATATCATTTAATTTAGTATTTTCTGGAGACTAGATATTACTGTACAACTTCGACCTAGCATTATTCATACAACAACCACTCCCTAACCACATACCAGGAGTGCTGTGGGCCTTTGTCTTGTCTAAAGAACACAAGAGCGATTCTTATTTTGTTCATAAATTGCTATCGTTTGTAGACTGTTGTTGCAAAGTTTAATAAAAGGAAAGTACTATCTTACCGTTAAAATTAATATAGGGTCCGCCAAATAAAATTTTTTTGAAAATGCTATAAAAAACTATTGAATATTTTCTCAAATTTCTTTTTTTATTGGAAAGTACAATCCTTCCGGTTAATAATGGAAAATAATTTCATTCAGATGGCTGCTGAGGGCACCCCACAAATAATAGTCCAACGGTTGAATATTTGAAAAAAAAACGTTAGATGGCGGACCCTATATATCGCCCTAAAATCAATATATTTCAACCGACCTTATTGAAATTTAGATATCACTTACTCCAATTATAAATTGGTTTAAATTATTTTATAGCCTTCATAAATATATTCTTTCATTTTATGCGGTGTTTTATAATAAGATGAAGCAGAAAAATACACTTTTTACACCGTTTTGGGAAGTGCAAGGTATTTTATAAGACGTAAAAGACAATTAAGAACTTTCAGTGCTACATTAAACGTAAATCTTAAAATTTCATAAGAAATACCTTTTAAAAATAGTGTAATCTACAAAAATTTAGATATAATAATCTTGGAATTATGCATTACAAATGTTTCTGAAAATAATGGCTGTCAAGATTTTTTTCCTCTTTTTCAACAAAATACCAACAATTGTATTTTTTAATAGTCATTCATTTAACCCCTTGATGTCCACCAATTTGAAAAAATGTTGAGAGCCCTTTAAACCACTAATCAGGCCAAAAATGTGAAGCAAAACCCAACATAATATCTGTCGGGAACAACCTCAACTATGTTGAAGACAAAATAAAGTAAGTTTTAATTATTTGAATTTATTAGTAATTTAAATTATTATTATTAAATATTTTTATTTCGACAGCAATCGTTTATCGTAAGTACAAGGATCTCCAACATGAGACTATTAGTAGAAATTTTTCTTAAAAATCGAAAAGGAAAATGTACTTGTTTATTAAAAAATTGCAGATAACTAAGAAAAATTAAAAATATATATTTTTTGATATTTAATAATTTTAAATTAAACTGGAGGCAATTTGCTTGAACTTTGTCAAAAAATATATTCATAACTCTTACCACAAAAAATTACCTTATGAAAAATTCCTGATTTTCGATCCACCCTAGTGTCTATAATTCTATATTTTTTGAAAATTGGGAAACGCAAAGAGAATTTCTGTTCCATTTCACATGGAATTGGTCTATTTCCTCTTCCAATAAATACTTACAGAATTAACTCCATAAAAAGCGATTAGAAATGGGTAGTTGTAGTCTTAGTCCTTGTTAGGAATACAAATTTCCCCGTTGGCCGATTCGGTCATTTGGAATGTGATCTTCTACAATTATACTTATACTTAAAAAATTGACTTCCTAGGGACTTTTTTCAACATAGGGAAATGTTTAAACATAGAAACATGTCCATATCATTATAAAATATTATGACGATCAAGAGTATATCCCTTAAAAATGTGACAAAAGGAATGATAAAACCGCCCAATGGTGGTCGGTTTAAAAAGAGAAATAATATTGTTTTCTATAAAACAAAAATTTGTGTTCGTTGTCAAAAGAATATATCGACTATTTCCCTCCAGATTTCGCCGATCCAAACACTTGGAAGCAATAACTAATATCTAATCCTAACATTAAATTGAAATGATTTCAGTTTGTGATTTGTATATTCTTCACTTCATTTAAAATAATTGACTTTAATACAAAATTAATGAAGCTATGATTATATTTAGCTAAAAGTCATCCATCATGTTACAAAGCTCCTTTTGTCTTCTTTATCTGTCGCTCAGTAATGTTTAACTTTGATATAACTGCTGGCATGTCCATGGTGACCATACGGACCAGCGTATTGTCCTTCCCAAGCACCATGCTGATGATGGTGATGCACATCCGGATGATGAGCATGTCCAATTTTCTTTACCACAGCATTAAAACCATGGTGACCATCGGCTGTGTAGTCAACAACGCGAGTGGTGCCATCAGCCTCTTTCAAAGAGTAGCTGCCTGCAAATGAATCAGAACATTAAGTAAGACATATTACATACTTATGGAATATATATGGAAGACATTACCCATAACATGATCACCTTCCCTTTTTTCCCACTGTTCCGGTCTTTGTGTCCTTAACTCCATATTTGAATTTATATGAAGGATGTGAGTGGTGGTCATGACCGCCATGATAGTAGGCATGCCCGTGTCGTCCATGATATTGGTCTTGACCGTGTCCTCCATGATGATGATCATCATGCTTCGTTACCACAGAGTAGCTGGTGGCATGGTGATGATGATGTCCAGCAGCAGCCAGACCACAAAAGCCCAAAAAAGCTCCCACGTTTAACAACTTCATATTTGATTTTTGGAATTTGTGCTGATGTTGCTGTGCAAGAACTCGACAAACTGATACACTTACCAAGCATTACTCAAAGTATTTATAATAAATTCAAGAATTCATAGCATACACTGATATTTTGGTTGTACGAACATAATAACGTAGTGAACGGTAATTAAATGCATTTAACAACAGTTTAAATTAGTTGAACTAACCTTTAGACATTCACAACAAGTTTATTTTTCTATAGTATATTTATTCAAGAATTCCGGAAGATAATTCTAGCTGACCAAACTAGGTCAACCAAATGAGATAGTGGATGCGATTGATTCCTTGTATTTTTTAATATTTGTTGGAGTGTTGAAATTGCAAATGTGAGAAGGCATTTCCAGCCTCATTTTCATTGAATGCAATAACAGCCACACCTCAAAATTTAATTGAGATCATGCCTCATCATCGATTGGGCCATCATTGATTCTGAATAATAATACACTGTGTGACCAAACGGGTTTTAATAGAAATATGATTCTGCAGAGGGCTGGCCTAAGCTTTCCTCAACTGCTAAATGTTTTGGGGACATCAGCATCTACGCGAATCTTGGAGGTCATAAGTTAGAGCTAATTTACCCTTCACATTTGATGTGTAAATCCATACATATCCTTCACTATTGGAAACTGGTTTGTACAATAGTAGGGCAATTTTTAAGACTAGAAAATTAAGCTGCGATAGCCCTAAAATAAAAGGTTAAAATTTCACTCAAATAAAAACAAATTTTGAAAAGAAAAATATGTTAACATTTTTTTACTTATCCAGGATATCCAATGTAAGTCAAGGTAATATATAGTTATCCAGGCTTTATTAAAGTTTTTGTTATCCGGGCTTAAAGAAAAACAGTCCTAATGACTTCGTTATAACTTATTCAAATAGATAAAAAAAATAGTACTATTAACATATGGTTAAAAAGGTTCTTTCGACATGTACCGTCCAAGAAATTATTTTATTATTATACCCTCCACCTCCAGGATGGGGATATATTCACTTTGTCATTCCGTTTGTAACACCTTGAAATATTCATCGGAGACCCCATATAGTATATATATTCTGGGTCGTGGTAAAATTCTAAGACGATATAGCCATGTCCGTCTGTCCATCTGTTGAAAGCACGATAGCGGCCGTACGAAATAAGCTAGGAGGTTCAAATTTTTCCTAATTGTGTCTTATGGTTATAAATCGGTTGGGATTGAAAGTGGACGAAATCGGCCCAAAGGGAACAAATTTTCCCTCACAACGACTGAAAATACCCCTAATATTTAGAGTATTAGCTTGTATTTGCAATGCGCATTCCCTTTATAGCATAAAAGGGCACCATAGAGTGATTTTTATTTGTAGGGGGCGAAATGGTACAAAAAGGGATAAAAATGGTAGCTATCACACGACAACAGATAGAAACACGAAATTTGGCGTGTACATTCGTCTAATAGAGTAGATACATGATATAAAAGTATTTTTTCTAAATTCGTACTTTTAAGGGGTTAAATGGGGATAGAGGGATAAAAATAGTACCAACCTAACGGCTGCACCTAGAATAATGAAATTCGATATATACATTCCTCTGATTGCGTAGACACGTAAAATAAAAGATCTTTAAAAAATTCGTACTTTTTGGGGTTCAAATGGAAAAGGGGATAAAAATAGTACCTACTAATTGACAGCAGCTAGAATCATGAAAATAGGAGTATACATTCCTCTGACTGCGTAGACACGAAAAATAAAACTTTTTTACCAAAATTCGTACTTTTAGATGTCGTACTCTTGAGGGGGCAAAATTCGAAAAAGGGGATAAAAATGGTACCAACAAAATGGCCGCTGATAGAATCATGGAATTCGGTGTATACATTCTGACTATGAGGGGAAAAAGGTTTTTTTTTTAATTTGTACATTTGGGCGGAGAATGGGGCGAATGGGGATATCTTTAAAATTTATACTTTTCTTATCACTTTGTCTGTATCTGAAAATGCTTCTTTCTAATGGCGACTGACAATCGCCTAATATTTAGGCATGTTCACTTTCACAATTTCAGCAGTTTATTCATATATTGTAGTCGATTCTAAACAGTGCGCATAAGTATACTTTATAGTTTGAAATAGTAAACAAATATAGTAATGTGCATAAAAATATCACAATTTTCGTAATATGGATCTGTGCTTCTATGTAAAGTCGACATT
This sequence comes from Polietes domitor, assembly GCA_947397865.1. Classification (NCBI taxonomy): domain Eukaryota; kingdom Metazoa; phylum Arthropoda; class Insecta; order Diptera; family Muscidae; genus Polietes; species Polietes domitor. The sequence goes on from OX377621.1 coordinate 66,353,009, forward strand.
TTTTAATCTGCTGGTAATACTGTGGAATGCACTCCGTGGTGGAGGGTATATAAGATTCGGCCCGGCCGAACTTAACGCCTCCTTACTTGTTTTTTCAATAACCTTGTGATCATCTTTGTGGAACTAAAAGCTGACCAAATTTTTACCAGGCATAGACTCAATGATGGACTTTCTAAATATACAATAAAAAACAATAGCATATGAGCTCGTAGACTATTATTATATTCAGGGGACGATATATAAATAGTTTTTAAAATCTATATTCCGGTAAGCATGCAATTATTGGTGAAATGGTCTACAAATCGTATATGTTGCGGGAGATTTTTTAGAAGTCAGGAGCGAATGCCATTTTTAAATATTTCTGAAATTAAACTAAAAGATAAATTAGATTTCACCGAGGCTTTTAAATGGTTTTTATTAATTAATCGTATAATAATAAATAATGGTTATCATTAATCGGTGATAACACAGCCCTCTGTTACTTAAATATAGGGCGATTCGTTGTGATGTTTGATTTATAATTTAAAATAGAACACATAAATTTAAAAGTGAAACAACAATTTTTACTATCTGTTAAAATAATCATTTATGGCATTTACTGTTTGAAAATAATATCATGTAAATGTTGGTCACGACTAGGTTTGAGGTGATCCAATTTTGGGTGACTCGTTCGGGCATATCGACTGCAGATCTCATTCACTGAAAAAAACACGTAAATTTAAGTCGCCTGATTTCAATTCTTGTACAAGTTGAATTTTGTGCGCTTTAAGGCCGAGATTCTTACGTAAAATACGCCAAGTTGTCGAATACGACAAGCTAAGCTGCTGAGAACGGCGACGAATCGATTCGCCACGCTCTTCTTTCTCATAGAAAGTGGAGTCGGTGTTTTGGTGTGAGCCTTTCCATGATGACTTACCAAACGATACTGAACAAAAATGACAAAGCAGTACGAAATGAGTCATGCGTGATCTGTCAAAAATACTATTGAAAATCAAACCCGATACATTATTATTATGTCATATTTCAAACAAATCATCGGCTACTTCGAATGCGGCAATTATCACTTACCTATTTTTGGTTGTAAAAATTTGTCATTTTTTTTATCCTTTTTGTCGAATTCGAACAAGAATTTGAAAAAGCTAACTTTTTGTCCATTTTACGCATATCCGATGCTTTTTAGACGCTCCTTTTTTCAAAAACGATTACATGATTACAAATTAGTCAGATCTGACAACGCTATTATCAATTGTGGTCATTGTGGAGCGATTACCTAGTTATGGCCCTCATTGCCTTAGAACCCTTAGACCGTTAGAACAGTTTTCGGCAACGACTTTATTATGTACTACTATACCGCTTCATCCTGCTTTTCATTTGTTTTATATATTTTTTCAGTGTACAATACTGTTATAAGTTTTTTCGATACAGAAGTTAATGGTTTGTGCTTACACTAAGGAAGGTTATGTACTAAAAGTACTGTACAAACCGTGACATTTTCAAATCAATTGTTTAAAATAGTTCTTTTTTAAACTACGCAAACGTATATCTGTTATACTTGCCACCTACCTACTTACGGCGTCACCATAGCCGAAAATCGCCGATTTGCAGCATACACTTTTACCGATTACGATTTTTGTATGGGTACTGTACATTAGGCTGGTTCATGGTCCATACAAATGGAAGAAGAATTTCCAGTCACCCCAGAAAAATAAAGTTTGGATTGTTCTACGATGATTTGTAAAATGATTCGTTCCTAGATCAAGCCGTCTGTGAGCTAAACGCTAATGAAAATACCCCTAAATTTTATATATTTTCCCGTGTATTTTTTTGTGCTGCAATTTTTTCTAAAATAATTGACCTTTGAAAGCACTTTAAATATAAATTTTGATTGTTGTCTTACAGTAACTTATTGATCGAAATATTGGACCTTTATAGTAACTTTTGTGTTTTTTGCACAATTTTATAAAATATAAAAAGCGGCAGTCAATATCTTTCGAAGGATGCCTAATTGTTCTGTCAATTATTATACCCTCCATCTCCAGGATGGGGGTATACTAACTTTGTCTTTACGTTTGTAACACCTTGAAATATCGACCTGAGACCCTTTAAAGTATATATATTTTTGATCCTCGTAAAATTCTAAGACGATCTAGCCATGTCCGTCCGTCCGTCTGTTGAAAGCACGCTGGCATCTAAACGACAGGAGCTAGGACGCCCAATAATTGCGTCTTATAGTCGTAGATCGGTTGGGATTAAAACTGGGCGAAATCGGCCAAAAGAGAGTCGTCACAAGGACTAATAATACCCATAATAACCCATAATATTTTAGAGTATTTAAACATATCTTTTCAATATGTCTGCTTGTACTTACTTGATATTGGGTATGCGCATTCCCCCTATAACAAAAACGTGCACAATAAAGTGATTTTTATTCGTAGGTGGTGAAATGGGGCAAAAAGGTATACAAATGGTACATATTAAACGACAACAGCTAGAAACACGAAATTCGGTGTGTACATTGAGTAGATACATAATATAAAAGTATTTTTTCCAAATTCGTACTTTTAAGGGGTAAAATGGGAATAGATGGATAAAAATGGTACAGCTCCACCTAGAATAATTAAATTCGGCGTATACATTCCTCTGCTTGCGTGGACACGTAAAATAAACGGACTTGTCGAAATTAGTACTATTTGGGGTTAAAATGGAAAAGGGAGATAAAAATAATACCAACCAAATGAACGCAGCTAGAGTCATGAAATGCCGAGTAAACATTCCTCTGACTGCGTAAACACGAAAAATAAAATGCTTTTCCCAAATTCGTATTCTCAAAGAATACATTGGGAACAGATGGATAAAAATAGTACCAACCAAATGACTACAGCTAGAATGATGAAATTATAATTGCGTAGAAACGTCAAACAAAGAAATTTTAGATAGCCGTACTCTAAGGGGGTAAAAATGGTACCAACCAAATGGGGCCTAGGGCCCCCCATTCACGTACAGTTTTAACTGTCAGTTTGAACTGTTCAGCTAAAACTGTCAGTTGAAACTGTATGTGAGTGGTATATAACTGACAGTTGTACTCAACTGTTCAGTTTAACTGAGAAATATAAAAATTTTATATTTTTAACTGACAGTTTTAACTGAAGTGAACGTGTGTGGGGGTTCGCTGTACTGTTCTCAGTTCAATTTGTGTCGAGCGAGAGTGCGTATCATCATGTCGCGTAAACAGAAACAAGTAATAGTTGATTTTATTGGAATATATAGATCTGAACCTTGCCTATGGCAAGTTAAGTCTAGCGAGTATCATGATCGCGCCAAAAAAGATTCTGCCTACAACAAGCTGGCGAAGAAGTTACAAGAACTAGAGCCTGACGCGGAAAAGAAATCTGTTTTGGCAAAAATAAACAGCTTAAGATCCGCTTCCGTCCTGCTCGTTCGAATCCATGTTAAAAACTGAAGAACTGAACTGGACGTGTGTGTACATCTCAGTTCACAGTTTAAGACCGGCAACTCACGTACAGTTATAACTGACAGTTTTAGCTGACAGTTAAAACTGTACGTGAATGGGGGGCCCTAGAATGAAAGTCGTACCCTTAAGAGAGTAAAATAGGAACGAAGGGATAAAAATGGTACCAACAAAATGGCCGCATCTAGAATCTAGGAATTCGGAGTACACATTACTCTGACTACAAAGACACGCAAAATAAAAAGATTTTACAAATTCGTATTTATTTATTTATTACGAATTACAATACAAAGTAAATTTATATTCTAATTTTGGGTACAGGGATTGAGCCGGGGCGACTAAGACCATTAGCTAGTAGCTAGTTATTGCAGCGACACACCAAAGCATCTGGTGGGAATCGAACCAACAACCCCCACGCTGATAACCGAGCACGCTACCAATTGGACTACCGGGACGCTCTTCAAATTCGTACTTTTTACTTTTACGGCAAAAATTGGTTAAATCATAAAGTTAGGTTATTTTGCACTATGTGCGTGAGATAATGGATTTTCAAAATTTTACTTTTGGAATTAAAACATTTATAGTAATTTTATGGTATTTAAGTATATTTATAAATATAAGAATATTTATTTTTTGAATGGACTTGAAGTTTTATTTCGATATATATAGTGTAAACGTATTAGTAGCCTTGCCTTATAATAATAATTTGAAATAATAAAAATATTATATTTATTTATAAAATTATTTTTTCAATATTTGTATTTGTTTTGGTTTGGCTATTTTGAAATATTTATGTTTTCCTGTAATATTACAGCACTTCTTCACGGAATGCAATCCGTGGTGGAGGGTATAGCGTCGTTTTTAATTGTTATATTTAGTTTAATTTAATGAAGATGGGTCAAGATTTCAATTTATTAATGAACACAGGGCATATAAAAGCATCTGCTATTTCTTTTGGCCTTGACCCAGTCAACAGTTAGAACTACCTTCCGAAATTCTTAAAAATATACTTAATTGTTAATTGTTGTGAATAATAAATCAAATAATTTAAACTATTGCTAAATACACTTATTTTCCACTCGCTACGTTCTCTATGTTTCTACAAGCTAAATCTTTGGTCGAGTTGAACTTGCGCTGACGTCTTTAGAGTTCGTGTATTTATTATAAAAACTTTGGGTAATGATTGGTAAGAGTATCAGTTTGTCGAGTTCTTGCACAGCAACAATAACATAAAACTCAATAACCAATATGAAATTGTTAACTCTTGGAGCTTTTTTGGGATTCTGTGGGTTGGCTGTCGTAGGACATCATCATCATGCCACCAGCTACTCTGTGATAACGAAACATGATGACCATCAACATCATGGAGGACACGGCCATGCCCATTATCATGGAGGACACGGTCATGCCCATTATCATGGCGGTCATGACCACCACTCACATCCTTTATATAAATTCAAATATGGAGTTAAGGACACAAAGACCGGAGATATTAAGGAACAGTGGGAACAAAGGGATGGTGATCATGTTAAGGGTAATGTATTCTGTATTAATTCCATAAGTATGTAATGCAGTTTACCTAATGTTGCTTTTCATTCGCAGGAAGCTACACTTTGAAAGAGGCTGATGGCACCACTCGCGTTGTTGACTATACAGCTGATGGCCATCATGGTTTTAATGCTGTAGTAAAGAAAATTGGACATGCTCATCATCCGGATATGCATCACCATCATCAGCATGGTGCTTGGGAAGGCCAATACGCTGGTCCGTATGGTCACCATGGCCACCACGGACATGCCAGTAGCTATATCAAAGTTAAGCATTACTGAACGATAGGGAATGCAGACATATGAATCCTTGGATCTTAGTGACTGGTCTTTACTTAAATATTATATCATCACTCAGATTATTAGAGTTGATTGAAATAAATTGAAAAACATACAAATCATTTATCAAATCAATTTAATGTAAGGGTTAGAAATAATAAATTGTCATCTTCAAAATGTTTGAATCGCAGAAGTTTGTTTTATTTGTTAGATTTGTATCTTATCTCTCTTTCTCTGTAATAATCAATGGAAATAAACATTATTACAATCAGGCTTTCGCACTAAATATAGTTTAGTAACCGTTCTTACAGATGTCTCCGATATGTTGATATCGGACTAATTGTTTCTGCATCACTTTCGATACGTCTAAGGTTGGCTTGCATGTTAAAATTCAGAAATTTGTTTCACAATTAGTCATAGCAATTTAACTGTGAAAAATATAAAAAAGGTCGATTCGCCTCCTAACTCCTAAAATACTTGTCCGATTTTAAAGTACTGTAATTAGTTTTGAAGGCAATTTAAATTTATTTTAAAATATTGAAGTGGAATGCGTTATATTCTTAAAGTAATTTCAATTTTATTATACCCTACACCACTTCGTGGGCTAGGGTATTATAAGTTAGTTTCGCCCCAAATGTTTGTAACACCAAGAAATAATCGAGCTAGACCCACCTTTAAGTATACCGATCTGCTTAGAATCACCAGCTGAGTCGATTTAACGATGTCTGTCTGTCCGTCTGCTGTCCATCTAAGCTTGTTCGCACTCTACAGGTCGCAATTGTTGTCCGATTGTCATGAAACTTGGCAGAAGTTATTTTTTCTGGCCAATGACCATTGGTATTGAATTTGGAGGAAATCGGTTCAGATTTAGATATAGCCCCCATACAAATGTCGCTCCCGATTTGACTTTTTCCGCCCTATAAAGCACATATAGTACCCGATTTTCTTTAAATTTGGCACAACATCTTATAATCCAACGAGAAACACCTATGCAAAAATTGGGTAAGATCGGTTCAGATTTAGATATAGCCCCCATACAAATGTCGCTCCCAATTTCACTTTTTCCGCTTTAGAAACCACATATTGTACCCGATTTTCTTTAAATTTTGCAGAACATCTTATAATCCAACTAGAAACACGTATGCAAAAATTGGGTAAGATCGGTTCAGATTTAGATATAGCCCCCATACAAATGTCGCTCCCGATTTGACATTTTCCGCTCTAGAAACGACATATTATACCCGATTTTCTTTAAATTTGGCAGAACATCTTATAATCCAACTAGAAACACGTATGCAAAAATTGGGTAAGATCGGTTCAGATTTAGATATAGCCCCCATACAAATGTCGCTCCCGATTTGACATTTTCCGCTCTAGAAACGACATATTGTACCCGATTTTCTTTAAATTTGGCAGAACATCTTATAATCCAACTAGAAACACGTGTGCAAAAATTGGGTAAGATCGGTTCAGATTTAGATATAGCCCCCATACAAATGTCGCTCCCGATCTCACTTTTTCCGCTTTAAAATCCACACATTGTACCTGTTTTTCTTTAAAATTGGCACAACATCTTATAATCGAACTAGAAACATCTATGGTGAAAGTGGGTAAGATAGGTTAAGATTTAGATATAGACCTCATACAAATGTTGCTCCCGAATGTTTAACCGATTTTGGCCAAATTTTACATATTATATTTCACCAATAAACAGACATGGTGAAAGCGGGTCACATCGTTCCAGGTTTCAATATACCCCCATACAAATGTCCTTTCCGATTTAACATTTTTTGTCAAACACATACATTTACAGGATGCAAAAATCCTTCCCGATTTCACTTTTTTACCGAATTGAATTGCAATGAGAATTGTTTGGGTGATGTCCATAAGTCCATACTTTGAAATGACTTTGGTATACTACTGTATAATTTGTATTTGTCTGTCGGACAATTAGATCAATTACAATATTATTTACCATACTCGTTAAATTTGACTGAAGATGAATTTATAGCATATAAATTATATGAATATAATTTATATAATTTGTATGAACTACATAAAATTGCTCCCATGAAATACCTGGGTTTAGTAATCAAAGCGAGGTACATACGCAGGGAGTGGTGTAGTGTATTATATAGTCGGCCCCGTCCGACTTTAGCCTTTCCTTACTTGTTTACTTTATTTTGATTTTCGAATTAATTGCATTATTTGATGTTTTTAATTTTAAAGTACTATTCCTATTTTTTTAGCTGACTGTGTGAGTTTGGAAGTGGTGAAATAATTACTTTCATTTTTACAGGTTTCCCCGATTGACACAAGGTATAACAAGAATGAAAAGTAATTGAAATTACCATCAAAGCAAGGTATATCCTATTAAAATAGATCAAGTATTTCAGGAGTTGCAGGCGATTGAATGAACATTTTTTTTTGAAAAATATTGAATTGGTCATAACTCGTTTTTTTCTATTTTTTCTATAGTCACTCTTACCGCTTGTTAATATTCGAGCTATTATATTCGATTTTAAATCTGGTTGGCTGGGAAATCAGAACTTCAGTAAATTGAAATATCTCTGTTGGATAATCCCGATAAAACATTACCATTGGCTTAAAGTGTTCCTCACTATGGAATAGCGAAATATTCGATATTCACTCGACCGCTTGACTCATTTGTCTACTACTACTGTTGGAAACATTGTTAATATTCGAGCTATTATATTCGATTTTAAATCTGGTTGGCTGGGAAATCAGAACTTCAGTAAATTGAAATATCTCTGTTGGATAATCCCTATAAAACATTACCATTGGCTTAAAGTGTTCCTCACTATGGACTGCGTGGAATAGCGAAATATTCGATATAGAAATCTATATATGTGTTATTATTCAATGACTACTGACTGATCACTCCCAGACCAGAGCTGGAGTCATGAAATTTGGTGTGTACATTTATCATACAGTGTAGAGGTGAGATATGACGTAATTTTTCGAAATTGGTACTTTTAAGGTGTAAAATGTGGAAAAAAGGGATAAAAATGGTACCGCCGCAATGACCAAACGGTTGGGCCTAGAATCTTGAAATTTATTATGGACATTTCTTTTGCGACATAAAGGCATTTACATACTAGGTGAACCCGCCCGCTTCGCCAGGCAAACAAACAAATGGTACAATTAAAATCAGGTTTCTTATTAATTTTTATCGTGGTCAGTAATATATACGTTCCAATTTTCAGCCTTCTAGCTGAAAAAAAAACCTTTTGCCACGACCCCACCGCCCACGAAACGAAAATCCAAATTTCACCATCATTTTTATCTTTCTCGTGGTCAGTAATATATATGTACGAATTTTCTTCTCCTTCTAGCTTCTAGTTCTCAAAAACACTTTTGCCACGCCCCCACCGCCCACGAAACGAAAATCCAAATTTCGACATCAAGAAATCTTTCTTGCGGTCTGTACGTTGCAATTATCAGCCTTCTAGCTCAAACAAACACTATCGCCACGCCCACTCCGCCCACAAAACGAAAATCCAAATTTCGGCATCAAATTAAACTTTTTCGTTGTCAGTAATATATACGTTCGAATTCTCAGCCTTCTAGCTCAAAAACCACTATTGCCACGCCCACTCCGCCCTCAAAACGAAAATTCAAATTTCAAATCACATTTATCATTCTCGTGGTCAGTAATATAAAGGGTGATTTTTTAAGAGCTTGATAACTTTTTTTTAAAAAAAACGCATAAAATTTGCAAAATCTCATCGGTTCTTTATTTGAAACGTTAGATTGGTCCATGACATTTACTTTTTGAAGATAATTTCATTTAAATGTTGACCGCGGCTGCGTCTTAGGTGGTCCATCCGCTTAGTCCAATTTTGGCATTTCCACGTTTTTGAGTAACAGAGACCCAATTGGTGCGAACGGCGACGAATCGAAAATTGGTGGTCATCATTAACACTGGCCGATACAGCTGCGATATTTTCTTCAGTTCGCACTCTACGTAAGCGTGTTGGTGGTTTAATGTCCAACAATGTAAATTTGGTGCGAAATTTAGTCACAATAGCCCGAATAGCCGCTTCAGTGGGTCGATTAAACTGACCATAAAATGGAAGCGCGCAATGAACTTTCTTAACAGAGCACGCATTTTGATAATAAAATTCAATAATTTGCAAGCGTTGTTCGTTTGTAAGACGATTCATGATGAAATGTCAAAGCATACTGAGCATCTTTCTCTTTGACACCATGTCTGAAATCCCACGTGATCTGTCAAATACTAATGCATGAAAATCCTAACCTCAAAAAAATCACTCTTTATATGTACCAATGTTCAGCCTTCTAGCTCTCAAAAACACTATTGCCACGCCCCCTCCGCCCACAGACAGGTCAAAAGGTCATTGGAAAAATAGCGTATAAATTCTTGTTCAAAAATGCCCTTCAATAACGATAAGCTTCATCATACTTTACTCTATTGTGTTGAAATAAATTCACTGTATCAAAACTTTACCATTTTTGTTTAAAAATAAAATATACAAATCTCTTATATAAAACAGTCCACTTGTGTTTTAGGTAGAAAATAACAGTATCAGTTTACGGAATAGGAATGTCATTATATATTCGTAGAAAAATCCAGAATAAAATATTTACATTTACCACTATATTAAGATTAGATACCCGACAAACACGATTATCTCAAGACACTCAAAATTTTTCGGATATTGCTACATTGAGGAGATGATATATGTTTGAGAAAACTATGTTAAGCCTATGCAATAGTATTATTTTCTTTGTCTAATTGAATAAGCCTTAAGGAATAATTAGGGCTGTTTTTATTTAAACCGGAATAACAAGCTGTTATAACAAAAGCGTTAATAAAGCATAGATAACCATAAACTAGACTTACATATCCAGGCAAAATCCCAAAATTTTAGCAAAAAATGATTTTTTAATTGTTTCGTTTTTTATTATTTATTTTTCAAAATATGTTTTCACACACATATTTGTTTTGACTGAAATTTTAACTTTTTAGTTAAGTTTAATTTTTCAATCTTAAAAAACAGTCCTATTATTGTAACAAACCAGTTACCTATATTCCAGGAAATGTATGGATGGAAATACGGATGACTGACATAGACATAAAAAATGTGAACAACTCTAACTTATGATCTCCAAGATTCGCGTTGAAGCTGATGCTCCCAACCTACTTAGAAGTTGGAGATAGCTTAGACCAGCCCTCTGTGCAACCAAATTTCAATCAGAAGCCGTTTGATGACAATGTGCATCATAAATCATGAGTCAATGCAACCGATGGTGAGGCATGATCTCTATGAATATTTACATTTCATATTCCATTTGCCGAGATGTGGCTGTTGTCACATTCAATGAAAGTGTGGCCGGATATACATTCTCACATTTGAAATTTCAACAGTCTAAGAAATATTTGAAAAACACAAGGAATAAATTACATCCGCTATCTCATTTGGTTGACCTAGTTATCACTTAGAATTACCTTCCGGAATTCTTGAAAATAATACACTTTAGCAGCATGAAATTGTTGTGAACGTTTAAAGGTTAGTTCAATTAATTTAAACCATTGCAAAATACATTTACTTGCCGCTCACTACGTTATTTTGTATGTACTGCCAAAATCTTGCTGCATGACGTGGATTTGTTATAAATACTTTGGGTAATGCATGGTCAGAGTATCACTTTGTCGAGTTCTTACACAGCAACAATAACAATAAAAAGTTTCAATATCCAAATATGAAATTATTAACTGTTGGATCCTTTTTGGGATTTTGTGGTCTGGCTGTTGCAGGACATCATCATCATGCCACCAGCTACTCTGTGGTAACGAAACATGATGATCATCATCATGGAGGACACGGTCATGACCATTATTATGGAGGACATGATCATGCCCACTATCATGGTGGTCATGACCACCACTCACATCCTTCATATAAATTCAAATATGGAGTTAAGGACACAAAGACCGGAGATATTAAGGATCAGTGGGAACAAAGGGATGGTGATCATGTTAAGGGTAATGTGTTCTGTATTACTTCCATAAGTATATAATACAGGTTACTTAATGTTCTGTTTCATTTGCAGGCAGCTACTCTTTGAAAGAGGCTGATGGCACCACTCGCGTTGTTGACTACACAGCCGATGGCCATCATGGTTTCAATGCTGTGGTTAAAAAAATTGGACACGCTCATCATCCTGATGTGCATCACCATCATCAGCATGGTGCTTGGGAAGGACAATACGCTGGTGCGTATGGTCACCATGGTCATGCCAGCAGCTACATCAAAGTTAAACATTACTGAGGGACAGACAAATAAGACAAATGGAACTTTGGAACATGATGGCTGCATTTTAGCTAAATATAGTGATGCTATAATTTTGTGTTAATCTCAATTGTTTTAAATTAACTGAAGAATATAGAAATCACAAACTGAAATCATTTCATTTAATTTAAGGATTAGAATTTTATTATTGCTTCCACGTGTTTTGATCACCGAATTCTTGTGGGATATCGTCGATTAATTTTTTGACAACGTACACAAATTTTTGAAAATAATTAAATCTACCTGGTTTTATCGAAATCATTATTATTTCTCTTTTTATAAAGTCCACCATTGAACAGCGGTGTTATTCCGCTTGTGACAACTTGAAACATCTATGTATATATTCCTGATCGTAACAAAATTCTTTGACGATCTAGCCATGGCCGTCTGCCGATAACACTATAGCGCATAAACGAAAAGATCCAATTTGTCCAATTATAAGTATAATTGTTGTAGATCACATGTGATTCGAAATGAGAGAAATCGGTCACATTGAAATTTGTTTCCCTTACAAGGACTTAAACCAATCCCACTAATTCTTATTCTTGTCTCGTTTCCATGGAATTAATTCTGTATCGTTTTGATAGCAAAGGCAATAGACTAATTCCATGTGAAATGGAACAGAAATTTTATTTGGATGTACTTCTGAATTAGGCAAATAATGCTGCTTTCCCGATTTTCAAAAAATTTTAAATTATAGACGTTAGGTTGATCGAAAATCAGGAATTTTTTAATATATATTTTTTGCCAAAGTTAAAGCAAATTGCTTCTAGTTTAATTTAAAATTATCAAATCTTAAAATATATATATATTTTTTAAATTGTTCTTAATTTCTTAATAAAGTAAAAAGTACCTCTTCGATTTTTAAGGTAAATTTATACTAAATGATAAAACTGTCAGTAAGGCGCTCCATAAGTTCTATCTTGGTACTTACTCTACAACAGTTATAAACGTGATTTCAGTCGAAATTAAAAATATTTAATAGAAATAATTAAAACAACTTACTCAAGGGTTGTCTTCCTCAAGGGGCAAAATAAACGAACCCTTTTGTAAAATTTCCAAATTTTGGAACATATTTCCCACTTTGTGCAAAAAAAAATCGAAAATAATGGCTATCATCTTCTGAAACATTTTTAATTCCAAAATTATTATATCTATTTTTTTGTAGATTATACGCAGTGTTCGACATGAAATTGTATTTCTAAAAAGGTACTTTGATATTTTAGCTATTATCTTTTTGGCAACATTGGTTTAAACAGCTGACGCACGTTTCGTATTTTGTATCACTGTCAAACATCTTCAGTTTGGTCTATAATTTAACCATGAATCGTCTTACAAACGAGCAACGCTTGCAAATTATTGAATTTTATTATCAAAATGAGTGCTCTGTTAAGAAAGTTCATCGCGCGCTTCCATTTTATGGTCAGTTTAATCGACCCACTGAAGCGGCTATTCGGGCTATTGTGACTAAATTTCGCACCAAATTTACATTGTTGGACATTAAACCACCAACACGCTTACGTAGAGTGCGAACTGAAGAAAATATCGCAGCTGTATCGGCCAGTGTTAATGATGACTATCAATTATCGACTCGTCGCCGTTCGCAGCAACTGAGCCTCTGTTACTCAAAAACGTGGAAATGCCAAAATTGGACTAAGCGGATGGACCATTTGAGGCGCAGTCAAGGTCAACATTTGCATGAAATAATCTTCAAACATTAAATTATATGGACCGTACTATCGATTAATTTTTCTGAATTTTATGTGTTTTTTTTGAAAAACTTTCCTATAGCTTTTAAAAAATCACTCTTTACAAGGCTGCAAGATTTGTTGTGGCAGAAATAGGAAAACAAAACTGTGAAAGCGAAATTTGCAACATTTGTAGCCAACATAGATAAATTTAATTCATAAGGCGTGTTCGGACTTATCAATGCGCATAGATTTTTTTGGTTTCTTTTATTTTCTTTCCGGTATAATTATTTATAATAATAATTTTCAACACAAAGTTATACTTTAAACCTTTAATAACTTCAAATAAATATGTCGATTGTTTATAGCAAAGGTCTTCAGATTTCAAACAATGTTACACTTTTTCTTTCTCGGCACCCGCATTCAAAAGAAAGCAAGAAATCTTTAAGTTTATTTGTCATGATCTTATAAATATATTTATCATGATCATATAAAATCAATTATTTTTTCTCAATTTTTAACAATTTTTTGCACAGAAATGAGAAGAACATTTTTTTCCCAATACAAATTGGCAGATTTAAGTAATTACTGAACTTGTATAAATTGTTGACAAATATACCTCCAGAAATCAAAAGATCAAATAAATCTCTAACAATAACATTAATAAAAAGAAATGATTTGTTTTTAAATATATTAGTTCGCCCTTTTATTTAAAACAGTTGTCAATGAGTGAAAGCATTGTAATATTTTTTATTTCTTCCTGCATCCTCCATCACTCAGTAATGTTTAACTTTAATATAGCTGCTGGCATGTCCATGGTGTCCGTGATGACCATACTGGCCAGCGTATTGTCCTTCCCAAGCACCATGCTGATGATGGTGATGCACATCCGGATGAGGAGCGTGTCCAATTTTCTTTACCACAGCATTAAAGCCATGGTGGCCATCGGCTGTGTAGTCAACAACGCGAGTGGTGCCATCAGCCTCTTTCAAGGAGTAACTACCTGCGTTTAAAAATGGAATAATTACTAAAACATAGAACATACTTATGGAATATAGACATTACCCTTAACATGATCACCATCCCTTTCTTCCCACTGATCCTTAATATCTCCGGTCGTTGTGTCCTTAACTCCATATTTGAATTTATAAGAAGGATGTGAGTGATGGTCATGACCGCCATGATAATGGGCATGATCATGTCCTCCATGATAATGGTCATAACCGTGTCCTCCATGATGATGATCATCATGCTTCGTTACCACAGAGTAGCTGGTGGCATGATGATGGTGATGTCCTGCAGCAGCCAGTCCACAAAATCCCAAAAAAGCTCCAACGGTTAACAATTTCATGTTTGATTATTGGAATTTGGAATAATGTTGCTGTGCAAGAACTCGGCAAACTGATACTCTGATCATGCATTACCCAAAGTATTTATAATAAATTCACGAATTCACAGCATACACTCAGATTTTGGTTGTACGAACATAATAACGTAGTGAACGGTAAGTAATGTTATTTATCAATAGTTTAAATTATTTAAACTTTATTTGTTTACTAAGACTGGTTAGACTGTCGGAATAGAAAATGTTAAATGAAAATTAAATTCAACAACAGACAAGTCTCGGAAAAGAAAATAAGAACTAAAATTAATTCGGATTAGGTCATTTCATCGGTCGGATGGGCAGACTCTGTTAATGTTTCTGATTGTATGGCTATAATAATTACGCCTTTCTAGCTTACTTATTTTATTGATGGTGAACCAATATTCTACAATATGTCATCAAACGACCTAAACAGGAATTATCATCGGGTTATGTAGAGAGCCAAGTGCTTTGGACATCATAATCTACGCGAATATTGATGGTCATCAAATCAAATAAAAATTAAGTACGATTGTCTCGAGACTTCAAAATGTTTGACAAATTACTCATAGAACCCAATCCATATTTACAAGAAATAAAATTCCAAGTTTATTACACTATGCCGCAAAATAATAAAAAAAACTACACCTTTTATAATGAGAAAATGTAATTTATAATCAGAATATGTAAATTCATAATGAGAAATGTAAATTCATAATAGGAACATATAAGTTAAATTTGAGAATTGTAAATTCATAACAGGAAGATGTTTATTCATAATCAGCACTGTAAATTCAAAATGGGAAATGTAAATTCATATTGAGAAATATGAATTCATAATAAGAAGATACAAATTCATATTGAGAAATATAAATTCTAAATGAGGAAATCCAAATTGATAATGAGAAAATATTAATTCATATTCAGAAAATAGATATTCATAATGAGAAAATATAAATTCATAATCAGAAACAGTAAAATTTATGTACGTTTTTCTATATTCGATATTTTCATTGAGACATATAGTTTATCAATGTTCTCATTATAGATTTATATTTTCTCAATATGATTTTTTCTCAATATGATGTTTTGTCATTATGAATTTATATTTTCTGTATATTAAAATATGTGTTCTCATTATGAATTTGGATTTTCTGATTACGAACTTGTATTTCTCATTATGAATTGGTATGATCCTATTATGAATTAACAGTTCTCAATATAAATTTACAATTCTCATTATGCATTTGCATTTCTCTTTAAGAATTAACATGTTCCTATAAAACACTTACATTACCCATTATGAATATATATTTTTCTAATATGAATTTTCATTTCTCTATATAAATTTGTATCTTCTGATTATAATCTTAAAAAGGTGTGGTGACCGAGACTTCAAATATGATCTTCTGTGTCCTGAGTCATATTGATTTATGAACAAAATTTATATGTATATATATTTTTTTTTTTGTTTTTTTTTTTTCTAAAATGATGTATGTGTGTATTGTTGACCTGTTGTTGAATTATGTTTTTGATATTGTCCAGCTTCTACGATTTATATTTTAATCTTAGTTTCCTATAATAATATTTGTACTATAATTTTGGGAATCCATAGACCTTTTTCAAATAGGAGTTGTTTTGTTTGATTGGATGATAGCTATTAAAATAAATTTTTATTTACAAATAAAACACATATGCCGCTGAAACACTAAGCGGGCCCGTTAAGGTTTTACTGGAATAACATTTTTCCTAAAATATGAAATTTTAAAAATTAATATTTTCTAGTCTTATTTGCAGTCAAAAACATTTTCTGAAAATTCTAAAAGCAAACAAATATGTTAAGCAGGAAATCTGTTTGCTTTTAAACAAAATACGCAAGATGTGTGTACATTCATCTTGCGGTCTAAAAGCACCAAAAACAAATAAAAATTTTAGCGGACAAAATGGGATAAAAATGGTACCAATGATACGACAACAGCTAGAAACATGAACTTTGGAATCTTATTGCGTAGATACGTAAAATAGAGGGGTTTTCAAAATTCGTACTTTTAAGGGAAACAATTGGAAAAGAGGGATAAAAATGGTACTAACCAAACAGCTGAAGTTGAAATCATGAATTTCGGCGAATACATTAATCTGACTGTGAAGATGCGAAACAAAAAGATTTGTTTTCGAAATTTGTACTTTTAGGCGGTAAATAGTGCAAATGGGGATAAAAGTAGTACTAACCAAACGGCTGCAGCTATATTAATGAAATTCGGTGTGTACATTTCTTTGACTGCGTAGACGCGAAGAATAAAGAGATCTTTCTATGTTCGTACCTTCGTGATCGAAATGGGATTAAATTTGGCACCAATCAAGCGGCTAAAGCTAGAATTATGATATTCAGTATTACTCGTCTGACTAGGGTCAAAATGGAAAAGCGAGTGAAACTGGTACCAACGGTTGTAGCTAAAACCATGAAATTAGGGAGTATATTCCAGTCTGTAACATATTGGAACTTCAATATTAGAACTTTCCCTATCGATATGGTACAGACATTAAGCTGGAATCAAGAAATTGCAAGTGGGGAAATTTGGGCTTGAGGGAAATTGTGTCTAGCTAATTTGAGTACATTTTTGAAGATTGCTACCTAATGTTCACTTTATTATAATAAAGAAGCATCACAATTTTCCTAATATGGTAGCGCACTTCTATGTAAAGTTGGCAGCCTCTAATCTGCCGGTAATACTGTGGAATGGACTCCGTGGTGTAGGATACATAAGATTCGGCCCGGCCGAACTTAACGCCTTTTTACTTATTAAGCTCTGCTAAAGAATTTCTGTGAATGTATTTTTATACCCTCCACTTAAGGTACATTCACTTTATACGGGAATTTCTGTAGAGCCATGAATGCAGTGCCGCCCATATTTTCAATATTATATTCAAACACTAACGCCAAAGAATTATTATACCCTCCAACCCCAGGTTTGTAACACCTTGAAAAATCGAGAAAATATATATATATATTCTTGATCGCCATAAAATTCTAAGACGATCTAGCCATGTCCGTCCGTCCGTATGTTGAAAGCACGCTAGCATCTAAACGAAAGGCGCTAGGATGTCCAAATTTTCCACAAATGTGTCTTATGGTCGTAGGTCGGTTGGGATTGAAACTGGGAGAAATCGGCCAAAGGGAAAATTTTTCCCTCACAAGGACTAAAAATACCCATAATAACCCCTATTTTTTAGACAATTTAAGCATGTTTTTTCAATCAATTGATATTGGGTATGCGCATTCCCCCTATATCAAAAACGGGATAAAAATGGTACCTACCAAACAACAGCTAGAAACACGAAATTTGGTTTGTACATTCCTCTAATTGAGTAGATACATAATGTAAAAGTATTTTTCCAAATTCGTACATTTAAGGGGTAAAATGAGAATAGAGGGATAAAAATGGTACCAACCAAACGGCTGCATCTAGAATAATGCAATTCGGTCTGATTGCTTAGACACGCAAAATAAACGGATTTTTCGAAATTCGTACTTTTTGGGATTAAGATGGAAAAAGGGGATCAAAATAGTACCAACCAAATGACAGCAGCTAGGTCATCAAATTCTGAGTATACATTTCTCTGACAGCATAGACCCGAAAAATATATTTTTTTTAATTCGTACTTCCAAGGGATATAATGGGTACAGAGGGATAAAAATAGTACCAACTATACGGCTACAGGTAGAAGATGAAATTTGGTGTGTACATTCCTTCAATTGCGTAAACACGTAAAATAAAGAGATTTTAGAAAGTCGTACTCATAAGTGGGTAAAATTGAAAAAAAGGGGATACAAATTGTACCAACCAAATGGGCGCAGCTGGAATCATGGAATTTGGTATATACATTCCTCTGACTGCATAGGCATACAATATAAAAAGATTTTTCCAAATTCGTACTATGTACTTAAGATAATGGATTTTCAAAATTTGTACTTTTGTAAATAAAATAGAATGAAAATACAACCAACTGTAGCACCCACTATCTACCAATATTTGTGGTATTTTAGCTTAATATATATATATATATATATATATATATATATATATATATATATAAGATTATTTATTTTTTTAATTGACTTGAAGTATTATTTCGATATATATAGTGTAAACATATTGGTAGCCTTGTCTTATAAGCGTGGTTTGAAGTAATAAAAATATTATATTTATTTATAAAATTATTTTGTCAATATTTGTATTTCTTTTGGTTTGGTGGCTATATTACAAAAATATATTTTCCTGTAATATTATTGCACTTCTACGAAAATCGACAGCCTCTGTGGAATGCAATCAATGGTGAAGGGTATATAAAGCTCAACCCGGCCGAACTTATCACCGTTTTTACTTGTTTTTCTAATAATGTAAATTTTCAGTTTGAAATTAAGTAGTCCAATTATTTTATTTCGATTTGTTGTTCTACATGTCCAATAAACTCAGCATACATAATCAGTTAACCGCAAATATTTATTTAGAAACCGGTGGAGGGTTTGAGCAGATTTCGGCTATAATTTTGTTATGTGATACTGAACAGCTTCTTCTTATTCTTCAGTGGTTTCGTATATTTGTTCAGTGTCGTGGTCGTGTTGGTCGATACAGTAGCAAATGGTTTGTGCTCACACTTTGAAAGCTGGTTGTGTACTAAAAGTACTACACAGAGTACTGTATAAAGTACTGTATAAATTTGTTCAGTGTCGCGTTGGTCGATTTAATAGCAAATGGTTTGTGTTCACACTATGACAGCTGGTTGTGTACTAAAAGTACTGTATAAACCGTAACCGGTGTCAAGCCAAATACTCACAAATGTTCGAAACAGTGCTTTTCCGCAAGGCATAACAGCACTGTGTAGTCCATGTATCTGTTATAAAACGCACAACTGGCACAGTGATTGTTCAAGGCTAAGTACTAAAAAATTTAGTTTTTGTGTCACGGTGTTATTTCCAATGACTCTCCATTTTATTTGCATTGACATGATTTAATATCTGTAATAAATAAATAAAATTGATGGTGGCAAAGCTAAGACGATCCTGCGCGTATGAACATGTCCTCAATTTCATACTTCCTCACAAGATTTATATCCTTTACGCATACGTCGACTGGCGTTATGACACATAGTGGTTTTTGGCCCTTATAGTAGGGACTTTCTTCTCGCACGTAGTCGATGTGGCGAAACTCCAGATATTCGGTTATCTCATACAAACACGGGCACTGCCATGGATTCCCCTCCACCGCGACTTTGCGCAGCCTGGCGAAAGTGGCATTGTTATCGGACAGAAAAGACAAACGATTGTTATCGATAAGTAATTCGCCTACATCTGTCAGACTGTCGAGAACTTCACCAGGTATGACTTCCAAAAGATTATTGCCCAAATGCAGTTTGTCCAAGCGACGCATGGGAGCAAACATTCGGATGTCCAGCGAGCTGAGATCATTATTCCCCAACGACAAATACTGTATGAAAGGCAGCGACGCAAAAGCCAAAGGGTGTAATCCCTTTATGTTGTTGGAGTTTAAAAGCAACTTCTTAAAACGCGGCAGTGTAGCGACGCCAAAAACATCCGCATCCAAATACTCGATGTTATTGTTGGACAAATCCAATGTGTCCAAGGAGATCAGGTCGGCGAAGGTGTTCTTTTTCACTTCTCTGATATCATTCGAATAGAGATACAGTTTTCGCAGATTGGAGAGATTCATAAATGACGTTGAGTTGAGGGTAACCAGGCTATTTCGGCTAACGTCCAAATACTGCAATTTAGCTACATGTTGAAACTGTCGTTCTGACAGTTCTTTTAGATTATTGTTACTTAAGTCCAAGTGCAACAAACGGTCCAGACCGGAAAAAACGTCGGGTTCCAATAGCTCTAAATTGTTGTCAGATAGATTGAGCATTTTCAATTTTGTCATGTTTCCGAATGTATGCGTACCAATGTAATGCAATGGATTTGACGATATTTGCAGTTCCTCCATGGCCTGAAGGTCAGTGAAAGATTTCGATGTTAACTGATAAATAAAAAATATATTATTTTTCCGTGTATTACTCAATTGCAAAAATAAATCGGGAATTTAAGAAAAAATTTAATATTATTTATTGATCGTTTTCAATAAATGTATGTAAATAAAACAATTGAAAATGGAATTGATTTCGACTGGGTCGAATGTTATATACCCCCCACAATGGAGTGCATTCCAAAGTAGTACCTACAGATTAGATGATGTACACTTTACGCAGAAGTACAGAAATGTTTAACTGCGTCCAAATTTACTTTTAAATGAATTCTATAGAAATTTGCATTAGTTGGACAATTTCTGTTTCCCTTTTGACCCTAAAAGTATAAATTTCGACAAATGTATTTAAGTTATGTCTGAAATTAGGTATTGGGAAAATTGAGTCAGATTATATTCTCATAGAAACATTTAGGATATCACCGAAAAGCATGCAATATTTTTTTGCGAATGGTCCAAACAACATGGAAAATACAATGTATTTACGGCAATATTTAATACATATTTACGATCGAGATACAAACAAAAAAGTAAGATGAAAAACTATTTTGGTTCGACCACATTTAAGCGGTACAATAACTACCATATTTTTGGAATTTTCGATTTGTGTTTTAATAGGAGCGATTTAAAGTACTCGAAGACCTTTCACACAAAATGTAGAACTTTTAAATGGGGATATTTGTTAAAATATTTATTACAAACGAACAATATTTGGAACAAAAATAGTTTTGACGTCATAATAAAGAAACAACAATTTCTAATAAAAAACAAGTAAAAACGGCGTTAAGTTCGGCCGGGCCGAACTTTATATACCCTCCACCATGGATTGCATTCCACAGAGGTTGTCGGTTTTCGTAGAAGTGCAGTAATATTACAGAAAAATATAATATTCTTAATATAGCCAAACCAAAACAAATACAAATTTTGAAAAAACTAATTTTTGTAAATAAATATAATATTTTAATTAATTCAAACCATTATTTATTATAAAAATAAATATTCTTATATTTATATTTTCAACAAGCTTAAATACCATAAATATTGGTAGATTGTGAGTGCTACAGTTGGTTGTATTTCTATTCTATTTTAATTCCAAAAGTACAAATTTTGAAAATCCATTATCATAGTGCAAAATAACCTAACTTCATAATTCAACCAGTTTTTGCCGTAAAAGAAAAATTAATAAATTGGAAAAAAACTTTTTATTTTGCGTGTCTGTGCAGTCAGAGGAATGTATACACCGAATTCCATGATTCCAGCTGCGGCCATTTGGTTGGTACCATTTTTACCCCCTTGACGTTTCTACGCAATTAGAATTTCATCATTCTAGCTGTATTCCTTTAGTTGGTACTATTTTTATCCCTCTGTACCATTGTATCCCTTGAAAGTACGAATTTCGAAAAATCCGTTCATTTTCCGTGTCTACGCAGTCAGAGGAATGTATACTCCGAATTGAATGACTCTAGCTGCGGTCATTGCGTTGGTACTATTTGTATCCCCTTTTTCCAAAGTACGCATTTCGAAAAATTCGCAGCTAGAGTCATGAAATTCGGAGTATTTTATCCCCTTTTTTCATTTTAACCCCAAATTTCGCCCCGTTTCAATCCCAACCGGTTTACAACTATAAGACGCATTTATGGAAAATTTGAATGCTCTAGCATAGATATAGTATAGATGCTAGCGTGCTTTCAACAGACGGACGGACGATCAAGAATATATATATTTTGTAGGGTCTCAGGTCGATATTTCAAGTTGTTAAAAACGGAATGACAAAGTTAGTATACCCTCATCCTGAATAATAAATTGAGTGCAAAATCTCTAAAATGTGTGAGAAACAGTTCGACAAAGTCAAAAAAAGAAATTTCGTTTTTAAATTTCCAAAATCTGAAAAACGTGAAAATCTGTAATACCAAAAAATTTAAATTTTTTCTTCGCATTATGAACAAATACGAAAAAATATGTTAAAAAACATAAAAATAAAAATTTTAATTTTCCTTAAAATTGAAAAATACCTATTTCTAAAATATATCCGATCTCCCGATAATTTAAAAATTTAATATTAATATCTCAAAATAATAATAATTGTCTAATTTTGATTTTTTACAGAACTCAAAAATGTCTACTAGAATAAAAGTTATTGAATTTTGACCGTTGGATTTGGATTCTGAACCACTGTGCGCCGGCTAAAAATACTAGTATAGAATAAAAATTGTTTTCTACATTTTATAATTGCCGCATGTAAAAATGTATTTTTATACGTCAGGGTGTTTAAGCCCTTAAAAACTTATCTGTCTTATTTTTTGTTTTGTAATTCAAGATTTTTCCTAAGACTCATCTAAACCATTAAGAAAACGCAGAAATATGTGGTCTATAGAGCGATATAATGTCAAATTGGAAGCGAAATTTGTATGGGGTATAAATAGACATCTGAATTGATTTGTTTCAAATTTAATAAAAATAAGGGTCCGCCAAATAACTTTTTTTTTTTGAAAATGCTATAAAAAAAAACTACTGAATATTCAAATTTCCTTTTTTATTTGAAAGTACAATCCTTCCGGTTAATAATGTAAACTAATTTCATTCAAATGGCTGCCTCGGCTGGCCATGCAGTAGCCTACACGATAGGTACAACTTTAAGGCACATTATCGATTGTGTGCAGCTGTATTTCACCAATGGCTTCACGAATATTGTCCTTTGAAGCGTCAATTGTCTCTGGCTTGTCGGCGTAAAATTTATCTTTGAGGGCACCCCACAAATAATAGTCCAACGGTTGAATAGTTGAAAAAAAAGTTAGATGGCAGACCCTTATAACGTGTTTTGCCAAATGTGAAGAAAATTGTGTCCTTGGGTCGCAAATATTCGCACTTATGCCCATTTTTGTTGTGATCGAACTAGAATAGATGGACGGACGGACAGACATACCGTCATTTCTATGCCAAAAATGGAATGGTGTGACCCACTTTCACCATAGGCGCAAATTCGGCAAGTGAGTTGTGCTTCTCGTTCTTTTGTGAGAATCATCTCCTTATAGATGCCGGGTTTGATGTAGAAAAGTTGCTGCGAAGCCACTTGAAAAGACTTTTGACATGGTCGAAATCATGATCGTGGTAGTCTGCAGCCAAGTAATAAATGTCACCATGCCATTTGTAAATGAATTTGCATTCTATTAAATATAGATGCAAAATGGTCTTGAGCCAGGACAATATCCCAGTTCAAATTCCAATTATCGTCAAAGGTACCTTGAAAACAAATTTTAAATTTTTTTTCCAAAAATACGAATACAATATTTTTACGAGAATAATACATACAGAAACTTTCAAAACAATCGCAGCTGCAGAGGTCAAAAAACGTACCGCTTGACATGGAATGACTCATATGTATATTTTATTCATTCATGGTTAATTTTTTTTATTTGAGCATTCTTCGCTCATAAGCAACTTGTATTATTGATACAAAAAGTCGTGCCATTTTAAGGGAAGAACCGTAATGACGCATTGAATGCCAATCTAAATTTAAAGAAGCAAAGTTTGAACAACGCTTTTGTCTTATTCCGAATAAAATTTTTAATTAAAAACGTCACTGCGCGCACACACAATCACATTGTAGCGATAGTCGACAAATTTTACTGCATTTCTCTCAAGATGACTACGTCAAGATTTTTGTTTACAAACAAATAATATTTATCAATGATTGGTTTTGTTTCAAAATGTTTTTATCAAGTCCACTACACATTGGGGCATATCGATGCAAATGGAAATTAATCTTCTTCTTACGACCAAACTGATCTGTTAATAGCTAGATTTCATTATTTGGTATATTTTTTTATATTTATTTTTCGATATGCCGGCAACTCATTCAGATCGTTTGCTTAACACTTACCTGTTCAATTTGATTCTCGCTCAAGCTTAACACCTCCAACTGTGGGTAATTATAAAATGCCACCGATTTCAATCCGTTGTAATCCAAATGCAGCCGCTTCAGTTTCTGGAATACTTTCCATGAATCCTTTTCGATTATTTGTATGTCATTGTTTGAAAAATTGGCACTTTGTAAATACAATAGTTTGCCCTTTAATTCAAAACTTATTTCTTCCAACACATTCCAGCTGGCATCGAGGTTTTCCAATTTGTTATACACCCCGAAGTGGTTGCCTTTCAAGGTCTCCAACTGGCAACCGGAAATGTTCAGCGATAACAGATTTGGCAAAGCCGTAAAGCCATCATCGCCAAGTTCTAGTTCGCCGACTTGCGATAAATCCAAACCCTCCAACTCAATTAAAGTATCACGTATATCTATAAAGTAGCATTAAGTTGGTATGATATGTTTGAGGTAAACTGTACAATGCAATTTACCATTGATTGCAAATTGTTGCCTCTGTCCATTCGAGATTTTCAGATGCTTCCAATCTTTCTGCACTACACCGTTTAAATCGTCCAGAGTTTGAATGCCGCTGCAAATTACCTGTTGCCGATGTTCTCCATCCTTGGGAGAACATTGCGGTCTTGTATATACACTGGCACTGGTTGTCTGTATGATCGCCCAACCCAGCAATACAAGCAATTGATAATGTATCATTTCGGTAAAACTCTGCCTAAAGATGAATGTGATCTCGTCGGACGCTCGTTTAAAACTGACTGAATTTGTCCAACGTGCGATGTAGTTGCGAACAAAAAAACGGGTTCTCTCTGCTTGTGATTACTCACTTTATTATATTCTCGTGACTTTTGATTCTAGAGATGCCACCTGATTGTAGAATCTGCCTATGCAAATATGCGAGAACTGCAGTGTTTGTATTTATTGCAAATAACGATTGCCGGTTTATCAAAATTTAAATACAATCCTTAGTTGCTAAAAACTGTTCGCGATTAAAATGCTTTGGGAAAACTGGTGTGTTCATTCAATCGTCTGTAATTCCTGAAACTTGACCGATTTTAATGTACTATACCTTGTTTTGAAGGCAATTTCAATTACATTTAGAGTATTCACGTGGCATAGCCGCGTTATATTTTTTAAGTTTTTACAGTTTCATTTCTAAAAATCACCATCACCATCTAAAAAATAAAAAAATATGTTTTTCACTACCTACTTTTTCTTAGATTTTCATTGTTTTTAATCCTTGCATTAATAAACTACTGAATAAAATCATCTGAAGATTTTTCAATTGAACAACAACAACAGCAGCCGCGCTTCATAGACCATACGAAGGGTTTCTATGTCACATTCATTGTGTGTCCGTTGGCCCCCCTCCCTCCACTCCCTTTTCGTGTAATTCAATTGTCGATCTTCTCTTCTTGTCGTTGTTCATAATGGTTGGCAAGTTTAATATAATATTTAATTTACAATTTGCCAACATACGAGGGCTTAGAACGATTTCTTTGTCGTGTACGCTCACGTACATTTCCATCGGCCTGATGTTCTTGCTTTTTGTGAGATTCAAGTATGTGAGGATTCTGATCCACAGGATTTTCACGTACCTAGGTATCACACCCTGTCGCTTTTCGTTCCCCACAGAAGTCTTGTGGTCTACGTACGAAACGACATAGTGTTTCAGAGCCAGCTCACAAAATCTGGAATTTAACTCCCTTTGGGTTAAATTCAGGATTGGAACACACGTACTACACGCGGAAAGGGAGGCATCTCTTAATGGCTTCGACGCCCTTTCCGACTCAATCACTAGAATTTTAGAAGATTGTCCTGACAGTGAAATCGTGGTTGTTGGCGATTTCAATGTCCATAATTCCTCTTGTCTTACTCATTCGAGTCACACAACACCGGAAGGCCAATACGCCGAGCTTTGCTGCGCATAATGATTTGACGCAACTAGTGAATCAACCGACTCACACTCCGTATGTCCAAGGGCAAAACCCAAATATTGTTGATCTTTTTCTAACTTCACACCCTGAAAAGTATGAAGTCAATGTTCTTGCACCTCTTGGTAATTTGGATCGCTGTATTGTTTCAGCAGCCTTTTCGTATTCCACTCTTCGTGCCGCTTCGACCCCAGCCCCAAAGCGGTCAATTTATATATATATGAAAAGGCACGTTGGGCCGAGCTCAACAACTTTTCCGGTATTTCAACTGGAAGCTTTGCTTTCTAAACGGCGATATAGATGCTGCGGCTGAAATGATCGAAAATATTATCCTGATTGGAAATGACGTTTGAATAAAAATGCCACCACCAATCTGCTACGCAAGCAGACAAGAAACATGTGTGCCAGGGTACTTAGACGTTAAAAGTTTCTGTACGAACAAAGTCTGCGCGCCAAAGTTATTTCTTCTCCCAGTAGAAGTAAGAGCTTTTGGTCATTTGTAAAAAAGAGTAAAGAATATCTCTTCATCTATCCCAACTCTTGTTAAAAATGACCAAATATTCACTAAACCGGTTGCTAGAGCTAACCTATCACGTTTAAAAATATTCCGATAGAGAACTCTTGAATATGGGCATTTCCATAGAAAGGTCCACCAAGACTTAAAAGTTCTTGTAAACACTTTGTTTTATTATATTTTCATAGGGAAATAATAAAATGTAACTAATGTATTTTTTTTACATTTATTCATATCCCATCTCGAGATATTCGAATGCAAAGTCGAGCATTTTGCACATTTTGTTTTGATAAAAGTTCTTAAAATAAAACAAGTAAGGAAAGGCTAAAGACAATTCGGTAAAAAAGTCAAAACGGGAAGAATTTATGTATGTTTCCTAATCATAGGCTAATATGACCTGGTCCAATTTTTCAAATCGAAAAAATTATTTGTATCGGGGCTATATCCAAACATCGAATAAAGAGACTAAGATTCACAAAAAGTTCTTCCAGTTAGAATATAACGTGTTATGCTCAAATTGAAGAAATTCGATGGAAATTCGTGGTTTCTGGGGAGCGAAATTTTTCCGGGAGCGAAATTTATCTGGGAGCTATATATAAATCTGAACCGATCGAACACATTTTTACCACAGCTATTTCTGGTTGAAATATAAGATGTTTTGCAAACTTTGAAGAAAATATGTTATACCACATATTATAACAGATTTTCTTCAAAGTTCAAAGTCTAGAGTGAAAAGAGTCAAATTGGGAGTGAAATTCGTGTGGGGGCTACATCTAAATCTGAACCGATTTCCTTCAAATTAAATATCAATCGTCGTTGTCCCGAAAAACTTCGTTGTGCAAAGTTTCATTTGGTTCTGTCCACAATTTCGACCTGTATCGTGATTACAAGAATAGATGGACAGACAGACGGACATTGCTAAATTGATTCAAAAAGCGGTATATTTACAATGGGTATATCTCCCTTCGTTTTGGGTGTTACAAACAAATACACAAAGACACAATACTCTCGTGGAGTGTATAAAAATTCTTACTGGAAAATAAGAAATTTTGTGACCTTGGTACTTCTTTAAAATTGGTCTTGTTAAGTGTGGCAATTAAAAATTTTAATTTAATTTTATAAGTTTATTTTGACCATATGTCAAAATAAAAAACCGTTTTATTTTGACTTTTTTGGCGCTTCAAATATGTACGACGGTCGCGTTCGACATCATGGAAATGTCAATATGTAAAAAACGCTATATCGAAAAATTGTCAGTTACGCCCTTTTTGAATTAAGGCAACTATATATAAAAGAGTTGCGTATTTGAGTGACTGGCTGACTGACTGATCAGTGTCCATACCAAACTTTCACAGTTTGAATCATGATATTTGGTGTGTACATTTCTCTTTCTGCGGAAAGAAAAAATATTTTCCGAAATGGGGAAAGAGGATAAAAATAGTACCAATCAAAATCAGCAAAATGTAGGAATTTTTTAAAACTCGTCCTTATTAAGGTACTAACAACAGCAACAATGGTGTGTACTTTTCTCGTACAGCTTTGTAAGAGCCATATTTACACCAACATTCCAAAAGTAGAAACCCGAAGAACCCAAATAGATTCTAGATTTTTAGTAACTCGTTGTGTTTTCAAAGCTTGAAAATTTGACATCCCACCCGGGTGGGTTTTGGGCGTGCGAAGGTTAAATGTTATGTGATTTATCAAAATGCATACCTTAAATTGATAAAATGGGGTTTAAAGGGATTCAAATTGACCAAACGGCCTATAATTTTGGAATTCTTATTTTTTCCTTTTTGGGAGTGAAATTGTGTAAAATGGGTCAAAAATTGTACCAATCAAACGGATAGAGCTGAAATTCCTTTTTCTTTGGCGCTTTTCTCGAAACTACTTTTTTTTAAACTGATCTACATATATCCTCGAATCTACTGAACCAATTCAGCTCAAATTATTTATTCGCTACAGTATTGTCTACCGTGCATCGTAGAACTTTATTGATGTAAGGCCCTGGTCTTACATTTAACCCCTCGGGGTACGACTCGTGGGTAGTTTTGGGGCTTTTTGTGTATTTTTACCTTTACTCTCACTTTTGACCCCGATGAACGCCCTCTTACGCTTACCCACAACTCCCATTTTTGGCCACTCCCTGCTTGATTACTAAACCCAGGTATTTCATGGGAGCAATTTTATGTAGTTCATATAAATTATACAGTTACTATAAATTCATCTTTAGTCAAATTAAATGAGTATGGTAAATAATAAAGTAATTGATCCAATTTTCCAGCAGATATTCCGGGTAAAGTAAATAGATCATGTTGATCTGGAAAAATGTATCAAGATTCAATAACAAATACAGATTATACAGCGGTAATAGGATGAATCGGACGGACATTTGAAGGGGGTCTATAACAACACTTGAGGCCTGTGCCAAAACATGTGCCTATATATTTCTTATTCTGCAAAATTTGATGAAGAACCGATATAAGATGTAGTTTCTAGAGCTGTAATATAGCAGAATGGGCCCCATTTGGTATGGAAATATGGGCATCTCCCAAACAAGTAAGGAAAGCCTAAAGTCTGACGGAGCCGACTGTATGATACACCCCACTTTCTATCTCACTACAATTCAATTCGGTAAAAAAGTGAAATCGGGAAGAATTTTTGAATCCTGTAAATGTATGTGTTTGACAAAAATTGTTAAATCGGAAAGGACATTTGTATGGGGGTATATTGATGTATAATGATGTGAACCGCTTTCACCATGTCTGTTTGTTGGTGAAATATAATATGTAAACTTTGGCCAAAATCGGTTAAACATTCGGGAGCAACATTATCTATATCTAAATCTGAACCGATATTACCCATTTTCACAATAGGTGTTTTTAGTAGGATTACAATATGTTGTGCCAATTTTAAAGAAAATCGGATACAATGTGTCGTTTCTAGAGCGGAAAAAGTCAAATCGGGAGCGACATTTGTATGGGGGCTATATCTAAATCTGAAACGATCTTACCCACTTTTAGCATAAGTATTTCTAGTTCGATTATAAAATGTTGTGCACTTTTAGAGAAAATCGGGAACAATATGCGGTTTCTAAAGCGGAAGAAGTGAAATCTGGAGCGACATTTGTATGGGGACTATAACTAAATCTGAACCGATCTTACCCACTTTCAGCATAGGTGTTTCTAGTTCGATTATAAGATGTTGTGCCAATTCAACAGATAAACATAAGGTCATGACTAGATCGTTTATCAACTTTATTACGGTGACCCCCCTGACATTTTCCGACAAAATTTTTTCGTAGAACATTTTAATCCTTAAATGTCCTTTTTGAAAGGATTTTTTTATTTTCTCTAAAAAAGGGTCAAATTGACCCATAAAGAGTTGAAGTAGAGGGTTAAGATCTTCCACAAAAATGGTCCTCATAAAATTCCACAGTATAGTTCTGACAATAAGAATTATTTCAGACATTAACTTACAACAATTTTTCGCTACATTGATTACATTGACCCCCTGTAAAAAGAAACTCAGACTAGCTGGACTATAAGTTTATTCTATAAAAATGATCTGCTCAACGAACCCTTTCAGTCGCTTTCTGTTCAAAAAAATCAGTTGGACAGTGTTATTATTCATTTTATGGAACTTAAGTCAAAAATCATATCCCTCAGTAGACATATATTATCTCTTTGATATACAATACATTCAGCATCAATCGACAAATAAATCCCACTCACCTTCTCCTAAATAAAAACACTTTATTATGATTATATATATATAGTTTTCATATGTATATATATTTATTTTGTATATATTTCAAAAATTTATAAATATTTTTTGGGGGAAATTATCAGAATTATGCCAGTATAGCTTAGCTTTCATGCAATTGAAGTACGAGATAGTAAAGAAATTCTAAAACAAGTATAAATCATAAATAATTAATTACGATTAAAAAAACTTTAAGTACACACACAATTTCAATTATGTATATTAACAAAATATATATTACAACTAAAAAATAAAACTAACATTACAATCGACTAAGGTTTAAATTTTAAAACTAATAGTAGTGAGAGAACGATATTATTTCAATATATTTATGTAGATTAAAAGAAAATTATTTTATTAATTGTCTTATCATAATGCAGACAGACGAACACAGGCCAACTAAAGTTCCACATGTTGAGAGATATTCAATGAATCATTGGAGAATTGACCAAGGGCTCTTCGTACTCTAGTGCGATCTTCTGGAGATCATACATTGGCGATGGATGAGAGGAGATTGTGGTATTAAGAACTCAAGAAACTACTATAATTAGAACTTTGTAGAATTTGGGTAGATTTCAGATTTTTTATTGTCTTAGTTAAAGGAGCAAATAAAAGTTTTAGGTTAAAAGGAGAATAAATTATCAGTCAAAGCTTTTTTTTATATTTTGATTATGGGGAGAACGAATACAACCATGAACATATAAAATTGCAAAATGTAAAAATAAAGGACCTGCCCACCGATTATTACAAAAGGTAAACGAATCTATATTTTACAGATAGAGAACTGCTCCAGTATGTTGAACATACAAATTATGGTCATGGTATGAACCCACTGGTCTATTTATAGGAGAGTTTCAATTCTGACAATATGTCTTTGAAACACCTCAAAATATCTATATAAACGTCGAATAATAAGACCAATGAGTTATTCTAAGACAAGAATAAAAATTTATATTTAAAGTGTTTCCAAGGGACTGCTAATGCAGAAAAAAATTGGACTAAAATGCAACATTAAAAAATTACATTGGAAAAACATGATTTTTATAGGTGTTTTCAGGCGACGAAATTTTTTGCAGATCATCATCTAACAAACTAATCTTCATTTCTGGGGGGTGACCGCACCAATTTATTTTCGTGACCCATCCTAATGTATGTGGTGTTGTTCAGGTCCAATAAAAAATGTAAAATTGTCTCACGGTGTTATAACAAATAGGGCCTTAATTACGACATACGATCGCATCGAAATTTCAGTTTTTTCAAGCCTGTAAAATTGCGTGATTTTTAGTTTTTTTTTGTAGAAAATTTACATTTTGCCCTATTTAGGCCTTTACCGTATTTAGGCCTCTAATCTCCAATTTGTCAACTTTCTATTACAATCAATAAATATGCTGTTTGAAAAAAATTTCCATTTTTAGAACATATTGTTTTCCAATAGTATAGACGGGTATATTGTGAAAATTCGTATACCGCTAGACAAGACGTCGTCTTGTCTTTTGTAATTTTCATTTCGTGCCAGGACTCTACATCTTTTTTAAGGTAACTTTTTAGGAGAGGGGTTTAATGAGCATAAACCATCATATCTAACATATCGATAAAAAATATTTATCTTCAAATAGACGATATCAAAACATCAAGTAATATTGGAGTAATTCTATACTTTTTAAGATAGTTGTCTACGGGTTCGAGATATTATGTTTCGAAGGTCTATGTAACTAAGCACCAGAGTCAACGAAACTTCGACCACTGGCATGATCGCCACCCAGTTAATAAACGGCGAATATTTGAACGATAGAAAATTTGGGAGAATATCTGACTTCAAGAGCTTGAGTATTTTGTCGAAAAATTCCTGCAAATTCTTCTGATGATGGCAGTCACTTGAATGAAATCAAAGTATATAAGTGGATTGAGTTGGATTCATATCCAAAGCATTTTTTTATTTCATCCTACGACAGATTTTTAATAGTCGTTACGCTTGGATCAGAGTTAATTCGATTTTTTCGTTTCCTCATTCTGTTGCCCCTACACAGGACGACAAAGTTTCGAATTCGATACAATTTTTCAAAAAATATTTTAGATACTTATTCGCACCCTATGTTACCGGTAGAAGTGTCAAATTAAAGAAGAGATTGTTTGTTAAAAATTCTGTATTACTTTGGCATTAACACTCATTTAATTTCCCCCTTATTTTATTTACTTTATTAAAATTTTACTTTTAACAGGGAAAATTTGAAATGGTTGTTAGTGCTAAACTAATACCGATTAAAGTATTTTTAGCAGATGTTCTCTCCTTTAATTTGACATAGATATCAGTATCATAGGGTGAGAAAAAGTATTAAAAATATTTTTTGTAACATTGTACCCATTGGAACATTGTAGTTCATTTAAGGAGAATAGCATGAGGAAATGAAAAACTAAAAACGCCCATTAAATCCATTTTTCTAGTACCTTCCACTCAAATCATCCGGCCCAAAGTATTTAAGTTCTTAAAATTTTCATAGATATGTTCTCTGAGAGTGAGGGTATAAAAATCGCCGTTGTTTTGGGCCTAAATTGGACGAAAAAGATGTAACATTACAAAAAAACTGTATCAAAAATCACACATATCAAAAGTGAAAAAATCTCCCAATAAAATGGGTAATTTTCCATGTGGAAAATAGTCCAAGTATTTCAGTAACTTTAATTATGAAAAATCGTTAAAAATATATCATCTGGGGTATGTCCAAGACCGGCTACATAGAGTAAAGGGGTAAAGAGGATTAAAGATTTTCTCCTCTGGGGTATGCCAAAGCCGGCTAAGCAGCATAAAGGTTTTCACGGTTGCCCAAAAGGGTCTTCTTACATATTTGAATTTGTGGAATATTACCCAATAGGCGATATTTCATATTTGGTTTTTGGATGAATTTTTGCAGTGAAATATTGCCAAGCTTCAGTCGGCTAAAGCGAATTATATATACCCTTACTCTCAGGATTCATATATACTGAATTAATAAATAATTAAATTTCACGTAGGATAATTAGTGTGGAAGATACTAGGAGGTCCGTGTCACATGGTCCTAGCTTCCACATCTATAAAACCTGATTTAATATCAAGTCATAGTGGATTCCATGCACCAGCATAGAAGTTTTATTATTATAGCATTTAATATCACCTAGGGTAGAGACAATTGTGTGGGAAGTACAAGAAGGGGCGTGGCTAAAACGTAAATATTTTTTAGGTTTAAAGTGATTCAAAAAACATTTTCAAATATCAAATTGCAAATGATTTGGACTACCCGTATGGATGCTATGTCAGTTTTATTGTATTGTAGTTTATGCCACTTTGTGTGGGAGGTACCACTGCGGGTGTGGCAATATCGCCCATTCACCTGGAATGTAACTTCTGTAAAAGCGTTGACAAATATCAAATTTCACAGTATTCCGATCATTTGTATAGAAGTTATAACAGCTTTAATTTTTCGTAGTTTTGGGTGATTTGTGTGGGAGATACTGGAAGGGGCATGGCAATACCCGCCGTATTTTGTACACTTAAAATAATTACAAAAACATTATCAAATTCCCAAATATAGCGGATTCCGAATATCCGTGTTGAAGTTACAGTGGTTTTAATTTAACATAAGAATATGGGTCATTTGTGTGTGAAGTTACTAGAAGGGGCGTGGCAATTTCGCCCATCTTCGAACTTAAACTAAGTTTGGGGCAAAGTTTGAATTTATTCCTTAACTCCTTGCGAGAGTTATCGTGTACACCAGGCAGCCAGACGGATGGACAGACGGACGGTCGGACATGGCTCAAACATCTTAAAACATTGAGTGCTAAGCGATTTTGACGCAAATCTTCCCAGGAGGCCAAACATTTTTTGGGCTATAAGTAAAATCAATCACTGTCGTGCGAAATGGCACCCCACGACGGGTTAGGTATCGTACGACGTGGCACTCAATGTGTTAAAAAGTCGTGAAACGGATTTGGTCCAAACATACTTGGGGTCTTAAGTCACTCCTTCAATGCGTTACACTTTTTTTCTGTCCCAAATGCTATATACCCTCCTACTCTGTAAAGTGAGGGTATAAAGACACAATTTGTTTGGGTGAAAAATCGCCCATTCTTGGTTAATTTTTCATAATTTTTTGTACGATTTTTCGTGCTTCAGTGTTGCTAACTTAAAACGTCAGTAGTTTCGGGAAAATATTTTAATTTTTTTTCCAGCCTAATCATGATCATCGTTAGAGTGGAATTGGAGAAAAACAATTGTTGGACGGACAACCTATTATTTGTGCGGACGAGGATTAAATGTTAAACAATTTGTAGGTGATTGTTTTGTTAAAGAAACGAAAACAAAACGAAAATGTTTAGAGATAAGTTGAGATCGCCTAAATACGGAGACACCCTTATCAACTTCTCACGATTCGGTTTGGATCAATCAATCATGTTTTGTTGTTGCTGTTGTACGCAACTTGTTGGCCTGTGTTGTGTGTGTTTGCTTCATTCATGTTATTTGCCATATTATTTTACTGTTCTTGATTTTGATTTCATTTTATCGTTATTATTTTAATTTTTATTTTTTATGTATATAAATGTATTTATTTTTCTTGTTTTTTTCTTTTGCATGCTCTTTACCACATGGTGTTGTAGCTGTTGCTGTTGTTGTAATTTATCTTTAACTTACGCTACGCTACATACATAGTATAGTAGTACATACATCCAGACATACATACATATATAAATATGCAGATCATATACATACATATAGATAGATAGATATATCCAATATGCTTATATGCATAGTGGTATTGTGTATATATGTACGTATAATAAGTAATATTTATTTAATAATACTTTGTTTTTGTTTCTTGTTTTTTTTTGTGAATGTACTTGTCTGTTGTTGTTATTGTTTGCAGATTTATTTAATTGTTTTTTTATTTTGTTTGTTATGAATAAGACGAGTAGTTGTTGTTTTTTATTTGAATAATCATGAAGGCGATTCTTTTGTATATGTTTGAGAGTGTGTGTGGTTGTGTTGTGTTGTTGGCTGATTGGTTTGGAGGGGGGCAAGTTTGATATTAGTTTGTGTTTGTTTGTTTGGCTAGGGTATGTTGGGCGGTCTGGGGAGGGCAGGAGTTTATTGTATGTTTGTTTGTTTGTTTGGTTGCTATAAAGGCGAAGTAACAGGTTGTAGGTTGTTTATTTGATGTTCTTATTCCTCTTTTTCTTCTTCCGGTTGGCTGGTTGGCTTGCTTGCTTGTTTGTTTATGCGAGAAAGTACCGTACTAAAAATGTGCGTTAATTTAATAATAACAATAAGTGTAGATATTTGTTGTTTTTGTTGTTAAACTATAGTAACTGTTGGTTTTAAATTGTTGTGTTGGTGACGATGATGATGGTGATGCGCGTGCGCATGCGCATGCGGTAGTGCATGATGATGTGGCTGATGACGTTGGAACTGAAGTGTTGGATGCTGAGGCGTCGTCTGGGCCAGCAATTCATTTGCTTTCATTATCTCCTGCAGATGATGGTGCTGGGGAGTACTTTTGCCATTCAGTATTAAATTATTAGAGTCATTGTTTTGTGTTTGTTGTTGCTGATGCTGCTGTGTCTGCGTCGGCGTCTGCTGCCTGCTATTACTATTTATTAAATTCTTTTTAAATTCTTCTTCAGTTTGTCGGTGTACACTACCACTGCTGCTCCACTGTTTCAGCGGATCGCCAATCAGGGTTATCTTAACGGGCTTATACGAGGTGGCGGCGGCGGTGGACGATGGAACTGTGGTCTGCTTTTCCCAGCCAATCGAAGCCCTGCGTGGTGTAGCATTTTGCATGTGTTGCGAAGACATTTGATGATTATAATTAGTTAATGTAGTTGAGATGATTGTGTGGCGCCGCGTCTGATTGTTCGCAGCAGCACATCCTTGATTCTGTTGCCCAGGAGCATTATGTTGTTGTTGTTGATGCTGTATTACCGTAGTGCTGTCACCACAAATGGCCGGGAAGTGTGTTGTAAAACTTGTATACTCCGGCTTACTTCTAAACGGAAGTAGTAAGAAACAAAAAAGAGGGGGAGACAAAAACAAATGATATCAGATTAGTAAGAAACACATTCACTGGTCAGTGCCACTGAAACAACAAAACAACAAATGACATATTGGTGGCATAGGTTGGTTGGATGGGTGATGGATGGAGCAGGATGTGTTCAATTGCATGCCTTGTCTTAAATACACACAGTTTGGTATTGGTTTGTAAAGTTTTTTTTTTTTGTAGTTTGATAATAGTAAAATTTGAAATTTACCTCAAATTTCTATAATTTTTTTTGCAGCATGCAATCAAAATTGTTGGATACATTTAAATATACAACTCTCTTAATGTATGTACGTACAACTTAACATGTATTTGAACATGAATACTATATATATATGTAGGTAAGTATGTTTACGGAAAATGGAACAGCAATCGATTTAATAATAATTGACTTTAATTGCAACTTCTCATAATAAAATGTACCATCGTTTCTTAATCTGCTCTTAGCAATTCTAACTTTTCTTACACTCAGAGAAAAATTATACTAAACACTTGTTGGGGGTTTCAATCAAGCCTGGTTTATTTTCTATCATAAACTAAAACTTCCATTTTTCATTTTTTAAAAGTAGGCTAACCTCTTAAAGTGTTTTATGTTGTATAACTATTCTATTACAAGGACATTTCAAAGATGACTGATGTTGCCAAGTTATTTGAACACATAGGTTAGTCATTTTTAATTGCAAATTTTTATCCGAGTCGCAGAATGGAATTTTATACCCTCCACTAGGGTATTATGTCTTTGTGCATGGTTGTAACACCCAAAAGGAAACGAGATAGACCCATCGTTTGTTATACAGATTGGCTTAGAAAAACTTTTTGAGTCATTTTAGAGTGAACTAGAAATACCTGTGGCGAAAGTGAATCAGATCGGTTTAGATTTATATATAGCTCCCATGCACATTTCGCACTCGATTTCACTTTTTCCTCTAGAGATTTTCTTCAAATTTGGCACAGTACTGTATAATTGAACTAGAAAAATCTGTGTTGAAAATGGGTAAGATCGGTTCAGATTTAGATATAGCTGCCATAAAAATTTAGCTCTCGATTGGACATTGGCGTAGGAGGGATATTCTCCTATATAGCCACACGTATAATAATCCCTTTTTTCTTTAAGACTGGACAACTATGCTGCGAAAACAAAAATCTAAACAAAATGTTATAATTTCATAAATAAAAACAGTAATATCAATCAATGTGTATATGAAAAAAAATTAAAAATAATTTAATGTTAGCATTTTCGGACTTAGTAGCAAGAATAATTATTCAAGACCAAAAAAAGTCAACACAAAAATTTTATTTTTCAAAATTTGTTTTGATGCAAATATTTATATTGTAGTTGGCGACAATGTGAAAAAAATTTTGAGGAAAAAAAATTATTAACGTTTTTGTTATCGCAGCTTGCTATCCCGGCTTAAACAGTCCTAATATTAAACTGTACACCTGTTCTGTTCAGTGCACTAAAGACGGTTTTAAGTTGTTTGTGTAAATACTACACTTAAAGAAATCACTACCATTCATGAATGTTCCTACAACGATTATATGTATATATACAAGTTATTTATACTTCATATATGTGTATATAGTATAGTGTGGGCCATGTAACATTTTAACATTTGAACTACCGATTACTTTAACTCTGAAAGGTAGAATAACATTTATTTTTATTTCTATATTTATTATTAATTATTTTTATGTTTAAATTTGACATTTGCAAAATGTGACGCTATACGCTCGAATAAAAGTGGGAAATTTGAAAAACTTACTTCCAAAGTACTGAGTTTTCAACACAAACTGTAAGAAATTTAAGTTGACATTTTTCGTGTTTTCAGATGAAGTTCATTTTCATCTCGGTGGTTATGTAAATAAGAAAAACTGCCGCCTATGGGGTACAGAGAATCCACACGTGACTATTGAGAAGTCAATGCATCCACAACGAATCACTGTTTGGTTCATGAATTTTGGGCTGGCGGCATCATTGGGCCAAGTACTGCCGAGTCAGTCATATGAATGATATTGTGTACCATTAATAAATGACGAAGTTAAACCTTTCCAATAAAACCATCATCAATCATAATCAGTAATTTTTATAGCCGATTCCAATTTAAAATATTAAATGACCCACCCTATATAATTATTGAAAAAATGTATAGATTTTATAATGAAACTTCATTATGAAGAGATTTCATAAATATGAAATCTCCAGTATAAACAAAACAGTACAAAAGTTCAGATTTTTAGTTGCGGGAAATTTTCAGTTTCGATAGACTCCATCATTGGGTAAATAATTCTGTCAGAATTAGCATAGAAGAAATGAATATTGCTAGTAGTAAAATATTCACTCGAATAAAAACGACACAATAAAAACCTATTTATTAATTATACAGCGTAACACGAAACA
Organism: Polietes domitor; assembly: GCA_947397865.1. Classification (NCBI taxonomy): domain Eukaryota; kingdom Metazoa; phylum Arthropoda; class Insecta; order Diptera; family Muscidae; genus Polietes; species Polietes domitor. The sequence continues at coordinate 66,392,284 of OX377621.1, forward strand.
AGTTAGGAAAGGCTAAAGTCGGGCGGGGCCGACTATATAGTACGCTACACCACTCCCTCGCTTTGATTACTAAACCCACGTATTTCATGGGACAATTTTATGTAGTTAATATAAATTATACAGTTACTATAAATTCATCTTTAGTCGAATTTAATGAATATGGCAAATAATATAGTAATTGATCGAATTTTCCAGCAGATATTCCGAGTAAAGTCTGATGTGGAAAAATTGAGCATGTTTGGTCAGAATCGGTTAAACATTTGGGAGCAACATTTGTATTGGGACTATATCTAAATCTGAACCGATCTTACCCACTTTCACCACAGGTGTGTTTAGTTGGATTATAAAATGTTGTGCCAATTTTGAAGAAAATCGGGTAAAATATGTGGTTTCTAGAGCGGAAAAAGTCAAATCGTTAGCGACATTTGTATGGGGGCTATATCTAAATCTGAACCGATCTTACCCATTTTCAGCATAGGTGTTTCTAGTTCAATTGCAACTCGTAAACTTAGGAAAATATTGCTTGCAGGACTGTTTCTGCCAATGGCCAGTCCGACTACAGTGCGTATGAGTGATATTATCCTTAATCAAGAGCACGTATACGCTACCTACACACTACAGCCTATAAGATTTGTTCGACGACATTTGCGATTTTGACCTTGAAAATTAAGTTTTTTTAATTTTATATGGTCACAATTTTTGTTCTTTATGACAAGAGCTACAACTTTGCCTCAGAGGGTAAATCAAAATTCCAAAGGGATTGTATGATATGAGCCTGAGAAAATGATTACTTTTTTAGCAAAAATGACACCGAGGCCCCAAATCTTTGGGGCTCATAAAAAAGTGCATGACTTTGGGCAAAACTGGGAGACACGTTTTTTGTTGGTATTTGATCACGTAGTAGTGTCCGTATAAAACTAAAAAAATATATGAAAAACTTTTTATGAAATCGCTTCATAAAAACTACGACGGTGGTGTGAAGTGATGTGTTGTCGTTTCGATTTAACTTCTGAAAATAACTTTTTTGGGGATTTTGTTTACTTTTTGGGAATTGTTGGTTTGTTTGCAGAAGTAAGACTTTTATTTATTAAATTTTGAATGCTGAATACATATCTGGACCTCATCATGTATGTACGTTCTCAAATTTTTGTTACATTAGGGATTGTATTAAAAACGCGTCTCTCGCAAATGTGACAAGATAATTAAGCAGCAATTTTGGCTGGGTTACAACAGTGTCACGAGTGTGGCATTCACTTTCCTTTCGTTTTTAAAAGTACAAGTGTGAGGAAAACGTTTTGCAAAAAAACAATCAAAGAAAAATTAAGTATGCTTACCCAAGACCGCAAGAAATTATAGCTCAAAGTGATACCTTTGAGCTATTAACATTGAAGTTCGGCTACCGGATATATTTAAGAATTTAGCTCAAAGTTGATTAATTTTAGTATTTTTCGATATAAAACCAAATTAAAATTGTTGTTTTTTTTTGTTTTTATATTTTGACATACTTAAAGATTTTCAGCTTTTTCAGATTTTCAAAATTGAAAAAGCGTAATTTCTGTTTTGGACTTTGTCGAACTGTTTCTCACATATTTTAAGATCTTTTTTATACCCGCCACCTCCAGGATGGGGGTATACTAACTTTGTCATTCCGTTTGTAACACCTTTAAATATCGACCTGAGACCCTATAAAGTATATATTCATAATCGTGATAAAATACTGAGACGATCTTGCCATGTCCGTCCGTCCGTCCGACCGTCCGTTTGTTGAAAGCACGCTAAAGCATCTAAAGGAAAGGAGCTAAAAGATGAAAATTGAGTTACATTTTGGTGGGTGGAATTTGATTCTGAACCACTGTGGTCGTACATTTGAAAATTTTCCACGCTCGTTTTATGAGAAAATTTAAAAATATACTCCAGGCAGACGAACGGACTGTCTTTTCTTTTAAATTGCATGGAAAGTATAAAGTTCGATCATTTTAGCCTACCTAATATTGTAATAACATTCTCAGAAATATTTCAACATTTCAATTAGTTTGCCTATTCAATTTAAATTACCAAAATTTAAATGTCAAACAATTCTGGCATTATTTTTCTCTGAGTGCATATACCATCATCAAATTTATCACAAATCCAAATCAATTGCTGTTCACTTTTCACTTTTTTGGTTGTTAATCTATCACAATAAGGTTCAGTTTTTCTTTACGGGTTAATAAAGTTTGCTTAAAATCATGACGGACAATTCTGAATACAAGTATAGCTTAAATGTAGTATACATATAATGTTAATAGCACATAATAATATGACAGCCAAGAAAAAATCACAGTAGAATACCTTTTGATCTCCAAATTGTTGTAGTCTATATTTGTTTTGATATGTTTTCATTTTTGTTTGTTGTTTTTAATTAATTGCAATTAATTAAATATCATTCATACCAACCACAAAATAGAGAGAGAGAGATAGGGAGATAGAGACAGAGTATGTGTTAGCATGTAAATATAATAATAATAATAATAGTAAATTAATTAATTAAATTAAATTCAACTTTTTAGTGTTATATGAAATGGAAAGAGGTATTAACCTAAAAAAATAAAAATAAACTATGTTGTTGATGAGTATCTAACGAAAGAAAGAAACAAACGAACTAAAAACTGCTTATGTATATCTTGTGTACATATGAACAACAAGCTCTTATTCCTTGCAAACACGCAATCAATATTCCTCCAAATGGAGGGAAACCATGGCATGGGCGATGATAACTTGTAGGTATGCAAATTTCTTTGAATCATTATATGATTCGTGCAGCGCAGCAATTGCAGCAAGGCGTTAAGATACCTTTGTGGAAATCGTACTTAAGTCAGTTGTATTTTTTTGGGTCACTTGTTTCGGAGAAAGTTTGAAATTGATGTATTAGGTGTTAGCAACGTAGTGTAGTGGGTGTCAATCTCAGTTAAAGTAAAGGTGTTTGGTACCCTACACTACCTAATAGCTCATTATGCGATTTTTCTTTCCTACCTCAGAATTTAGGGTATTAACCCGAATAGTGATGTAATTATTTTCTTAGAATTTGATTCCTCTGATTGTGCAGCTGCGCAATATAAAGTATTTTTTGGAAAATTTTACTTTTTGGAGAAAAAGAGGCAAGCAGGGATAAAAGATTCTAACGACTGATGCTAGAATCCTGAAACTCAGTCTATGCATTTGCTGACTACACTGAAAGAATTATCCTTCATAATAATTATGAATAATAATTTTTTTCTTAATATGTATGAAAATGTCGTAAATAAAATGAAATGTTTCATAAAATCTTTTCATAAACATTTCATAAAACAAAACTGTTAAATTAATTTAATTATAATGAAGGATTTCATAGTTTTTAAGAAATGTTTCATGACTTACAACTACATTTTCAGTGTATCGACTTATTCGGTTGAATGCTAGCAATTCTCATTTGTCCTCTGGTATCTCTGACATAAGTATGTGCCCTGATTTAGGTCAAAGACATACTCATTGCATAGACTCTCTCAATAATTGTGTTTGTTGATTGATTAGTCAACAAGTCAGACCTTTTTTGCTTTTTATACCCTCCAGGATGGGGGTATATTCACTTTGTCATTCCGTTTGTAACACCTCGAAATATTCATCGGAGACCCCATAAAGTATATATATTCTGGGTCGTGGTAAAATTCTAAGACGATATAGCCATGTCCGTCTGTCCGTCTGTCTGTTGAAAGCACGATAGCGGCCGAACGAAATGAGCTAGGAGGTTCAAATTTTTCCTAAATGTGTCTTATGGTTGTAGATCGGTTGGGATTGAAAGTGGACGAAATCGGCCCAGAGGGAAAAATTTTTCCCTCACAAGGACTGAAAATACCCCTAATATTTTGTGTATTTCAGCATGTTTTTTGAACATATTAGCTTGTATTTACTTGATATTCGCAATGCGCCATCCCTTTATAGCATAAAAAGTGATTTTTATTTGTAGGGGGCGAAATGGGACAAAAAGGGATAAAAATGGTACCTTTCAAACGACAACAGATAGAAACACGAAATTTGGCGTGTACATTCCTCTAATAGAGTAGATAAATAATATAAAAGTATTTCGTCTAAATTCGTACTTTAAAGGGGTTAAATGGGGCAAAAGGGATAAAAATAGTACCAACATAACGGCTGCACCTAGAATAGTGAAATTCGATATATACATTCTTCTGATTGCGTAGACACGTAAAATAAAAGAACTTTCCAAAATTCGTACTTTTTGGGGTTCAAATGGAAAAAGGGGATAAAAATAGTACCTACCAAATGACAACAGCTAGAATTATGAAATTCGGTGTGTACATCCCTCTAATTGCATAGACACGTAAAATAGAGGGCTTTTTCGAAATTTGTAATTTTAAGGGATATAATTAAAAAGAGGGATAAAAATGGGACCTACCAAACCGCTGAAGTTGAAATCATGAAATACATTCTGACTATGAAGACTTGAAAAAGGGTTTTTTCGAAATTTGTACATTTGGGTGGAGAATGGGGTGAATGGGGATATCTTTAAAAGTCGACATCCTTTAATCTGCTGGTAATACTGTGGAATGCACTCCGTGGTGGAGGGTATATAAGATTCGGCCCGGCCGAACTTAACGCCTTCTTACTTGTTATTATTATGAAACGTTTTCTTAAAATGTATGAAGTTTCTTTATAAAATCTATAAAAATTTGCATTATTCAGATTATGAAAAATAATGAACTAGTATGACATGATTGTGCCTTATGGAACATTTTTCATACATTTTATGAAGTTTTTCTTTAGCGACTTTTTAATGACAAATTTCACTGAGGTTAAGACAAAATCATAAATAGTATGAAGATAATTCTTTTAGTGTATTTTTCAAATTCGTACTATTATGGTCAAAATGGGGAAAAAGGGATAACATCGGTACCAATAAAATGGCTGCAACCAGGATCATAACATCCGAAGTTAACAAAATGGGATAAACGGGATAAATTTGGTACCACGAAAATATGGTACACTTTTAGGGAAACCCGGGCGAAAGGGAATAAAAATGGTACAGATTCACTGAATACTACTGAAATGCAAAAAAATCTACAAATTCGTACTTTTAGGGACAAAATGGTATAAAACTGGTGAACGCGGATGATAATGGATTTTTGAAATTCATTCTTTAAGGATAAAATGGAATAGGAATGGTACCAACAAATCGTCTGTAGCTGGAACCACAAACTGTGGTGTGGATGCTCCTCTGACTGTGTTTGGCGAAATTGGTCCAGAGGGAAAAGTTTTTTCCTAACAACGAATGAAAATACCGCCATTAATCACTAGGTTATTTAACCCTCAGTTGGGCACATTTTTCAATAGGCACGTACACGATGCCACTGCATCCGATAGATCTAAAGCTAACCCTTTTTAAGGCAGCTACCTGATATTTCAAGCTGCTAGCTCGATTAAAATTCAATTAAAATCTAAAAACGGTTTTGCCAGGCTCATGTGTCTATGCGGTTAGGCATATTTCTGTAGAATGATGTCCAATATTCTCTTTATGAATACAATTGGCGCTATGCATAAGATATAATTTTATTTTATATCTTGAGACTACCCTTGTCATATTTCCTCTTGAATAGCGATTGTCAACAAGAGGGAATCAGAGCGTGTATGAAAAATAAAAAACTTAACCATCAATAATTCGTATAAAATATGAAGCTCGAAGTTAATTCGATATATACATACGACGAATGTTATGAGCATAATAAATAAATACATTTACAATAATAAGATGATTATGTATAAATTATAATAATGATGAAATTATCATAAAAACCCAATGAAACTGAAGAAGTAATCAATAAACACTTAAAAGACAGACCATCCTTACCTCGATAAACCTTCCGTACCAATTGACAATGGCCGCGTCTGCAAATGAAATAACAATGGATTTTAAATTTAGTACCCGCAATCATCATAGATCGCATCGCTGCAAACTTACCCTTTCAGTCTGTGTTGCCGTGGTAACGCATTCCTTAGCCGTTTCAGCGGCCAGTCCACCAAGCTGGTGATGCTGCGGAGCTGCCTTGTGTTTTTCCGCCTCTAGCTGTTCAATGAGATTTTTCTGCAAGCGTATTGTGCGATCACGATCATCAACTTGACCCTGTTCGTTCGTTCGATCGATCGATGAATGTTTGTGTAGAGTTGAGTCGAGTCGAGATAGACGGTCATGTGTGGCGTTATCATGTGCAAAATTAAAAACAAAAATCATTATTTTAATTAACTGCTGATTGATCAATTGTTACTCGTAAGAGAGAGAGAAAAGAAATTGAAAAACGAAATCATAATCTAAAATCGTACAACATTAAAAGTGAGCGAGTGTGTGTTGGAAAGAAAGGAAAATCAGAAAAAAGTAAGATTCATTTTACGTTGTACATTATTAGTTAAATCTATTAGACTATATGTTTGTAAATGTATGAGGGCATTGGGCATGATGAATGAAGGAAATGAAGGAATCTCGTGTTAAAACATGATTTTATCATTAAAAATAATTATTTTTTTTTTGTTTTTTCGTTTGTATTTTTTTGGTCTGTAATCAATATTTGATTTGAACTGGGATATTGTCCTGGCTCAAAACCATTTTGCATCTATATTTAATAGAAAGCACATTTATTTACAAATGGCATGGTAACATTTGATAGAAATAGATAGATAGTAGTATTTGATAGAAATATTTGTGGTGGGTCGCTGATATAATATTTATTTAAAAAATATATTTTATTTCATTTATTTTTATAAAATGAATCATAATTCCGAAATACGATTTCTGACACCTATTTTTGAGATTTCGATGGACGTCACAGACAACTTTATTTTTGTGGTTTTTGGACCTACCTCAGTGGAGAAAAATTTTAGCCCGGCCGGAGGACGGCAAGAGGGAAAATCTCTTACATGGCCGCTCTCATGGGAGCGTGTTGAATTAGAAACTTTAATTTGGATGTTACGTTCACAAAACATCCAAGAAATTGGGGTTTCTACTGATGTCATGATATAATTGAGTTATCTATTAATCAATGTATAATTTTTTAAAAACGGAATAGAAATAAAAATATCCACATTGTTTTGGAATACAAATCTCATGCCAAATGCCCATATAAATGTATGTACGTTTGTATAGTGTCTTCATCATACATTTATATATGTACATATATGTATGTATTTTGGTATTTATATATATATTTATGTATGCTCATGGTGGAAAGTTTAAATTATTTTTAGATATATTTTGTTGTAATATTGCAAAAGAATAATTGAAAATCATATCATTGATCCTTTGCCTAGAATTATGTTGAGATTTTTGGCGATACCTAAACGGTGATGCATGTTCGGCTCGGCATGTTCGATCCGATTAATTTTTATCAAAACGTTGAATGGATTTAAGATAATAATTGAAGCCAGCCAAAGTACAACGATATTAAAAATAAATAAATAAAGAATAAATGCAACGTTCTTTCACAAGGTTCAACTTGAAATTTGTGAAAATTGTGTGATTTTTAACAGAACGAGGAAAACACGATCATTCTATTTAAGTACAAAAACTCTCCAAGATATAATTAATGTTGAAATCAATTGCCTGAAATTAGAAATGACGTATCTTCCAGAATAATTGTACATGACATACTTCATGGCTCCAAATTTTTAATTTTACGGTGAGAATTTCTTAAATGCCAAAGAAACTGAAATGTTCAAATTTGATAAAGTATGTTTTCTGAAGTATTGTTATCTAAATTTTATTATGAGGATTATATGCAGATATTATTTGAATTGGGATTCAAAATAGACCAAAATCTACTACAATGCCCATAAAAATGGATATAACACTAAAAACTAACTGGTTATGGGAAGTAGTAATTCGGCCCGACCTAGAATGTGATATATCCGAAAGCAGATACTCTGTGTAATGCTTGTCCGTGTGGTGATTTCGGGTTTCCTCTTGTGGCTATTGGCCGCTTTTCTATATATCCCGACCTACAAGTTTCCTTAGGGCGTTGACCAAAACCGATGTAATATTAACGAAAAATAAATAAATAAAAACATATGTATTTTTCATCGGAGAAAAAATTTCAATATTTCCAAATATGAAAACTACTATTTAACATATCATTCATTCGATATCAAACAGAACAATTTTCGTAGGTTTCACATATTCGGCCGTTAAAAATATCAATTAAAATTATATAATATTCAAAAAACCAATTGAAATTTTTTGAAATTAAGAAAAAAGTGCCGAGGTTCGAACTTTGAAAATAGTGTAGTCATTTTCAAGAACGAAGACTCATTTAGTTACACGTGCTTTTCGTTGTCGTACTCGGATGTTTACAAAAGCAAGTAGGGAAAGGTAAAAACAAAAGACGGGCGGAGCCGACTATTCGGAAAAAATCTTGTAAAGTATGTGTGGATGCAAAACTTGTATGGAAGCTATATAAATCTGAACCGATTTGAACCATTTATCACTATAGGTGTTTCTAGTTAAAATATAAGTTGTTGTGTCAAATTTGAAGAAAACCATTTAACATAGCCACATCTAAATCTGAACCGATTTGACCCATTTTCACCACAGATGTTTCCAGTTGAAATATACGGTGTAGTGCCAAATTTGGTACAAATGCGTAAATTTTTGGGCTTCTAAAGTAGAAAAAGACAAATCGGGAGCGAAATTTGTTGGGGGCAATATCCTTGACCTTCAAAACTTAATTGTGCCAAATTTTGTAAGGATCGGACAATAATTGCGCCAGTACATTGTACAACAAGTAAAAATGGCGTTAAGTTCGGCCGGACCGAACTTTATATACCCTCCACCATGGATTGCATTCCACAGAGGATGTCGATTTTCGTAGAAGTGCAGTAGTATTACAGGAAAATATAATTTTTTTAATATAGCCATACCAAAACAAATACAAATATTAAAAAAATATTTTTATAAATAAATATTATATTTTAATTATTTCAAACCACGCTTATAAGCCAAGGCTACCAATACGTCAATTCAAAAAATAAATATTCTTATATTTATATTTTCCAAAAGCTTTAATACCATAAATATTGGTAGATAGTGGGAGCTACAGTTGATTGTATTTCCATTCTATTTTAATTCCAAAAGTACAAATTTTGAAAATCCATTATCAGACGTACATAGTGCAAAATAACCTAACTTCATGATTCATCCAATTTTTGCCATAAAAGAAAAAGCACGAATTTGGAAAAAACTTTTTATTTTGCGTGTCTATGCAGTCAGAGGAATGTATACACCGAATTCCCATTTCTACGCAATTAGAATTTCATCATTCTAGCTGTAGTCGTTTAGTTGGTACTATTTTTATCCATCTGTATTATTATATTCCTTGAAAAATCCGATTATTTTCCGTGTCTACACAGTCAGAGGAATGTATACTCCGAATTTCATGACTCTATCTGCGGTCATTTGGTTGGTACTATTTTTATCCCTTTTTCTATTTTGACCCCAAAAATTACGAATGTCGAAAAATCAGTTTATTTTCCGTGTCTACATAGTCAGAGGAATGTATACTCGGAATTTCATCACTCTAGCTGCGGTCATTTGATTGGTACTATTTTTATAACCCATTTTTCATTTTAACCCCAAAAAGTACGAATTTTGAAAAATCCGTGTACTTGTCTATGCTATCAGAGGAATGTATACACCGAATTTCATTATTCTAGGTACAGCCGTTTGGTTGGTACTATTTTTATCCCTCTATTCCCATTTACCCCTTAAAAGTACGAATTTGGAAAAATACTTTTATTTTGTATCTACTCAATTAGAGGAATGTACACACCAAATTTCGTGTTTCTAGCTGTTGTCGTTTAATATGTACCATTTGTATCCCTTTTTGCCCCATTTTACCCCCTACAATTAAGAATCACTTTATGATGCACGTTGTTGCTATAAGGGGAATGCGCATACCATATATGAAGCAAATATAAACAGACATATTCAAAAAACATACTTAAATACGCTAAAATATTAGGGATAATTATGGGTATTTTTAGTCCTTGTGAGGGAAAATTTGGAAAATTATGGAAAATTTGAACCTTCTAGCTCCTTTCGTTTAGATGTTAGCGTGCTTTCAACAGGCGGACAGACGGACGGACATGGCTACCTCGTCTTAGAATTTTATGACGATCAAGAATATATATACTTTATAGGGTCTCAGGTCGATATTTAAAGGTGTTACAAACGGAATGACAAAGTTATTATACCCCCAACCTGGGGTGGAGGGTATAAAAATAGATGGATAGACAGACGGACAAGGACAAATAGTGATTCTAAGTCGATCGGTATATTAACACTGGGTCGTTTTCGGGTCTTATCAAGTTATAGTATAGAAGGCACAAGTATAAAAGTTAAAAAGGATTTAATTTTACCTAGGATAGGGGCAATTGTTTGTGAGGCCCAAGAAGGGGCGTGGCAAAAGCATACATATTTTATAGATTTAAAATAATTGTAAAAACATTTTCAAATATAAAATTGCAAATGATTTCGGCAATCGCCCATATTGCAGGTGAATGAAACGTCTATAAAAGTATTTCAGAGTATTCCCATCATCCGTATGCATATTATAGCAAATTTAATTTTACGTAGAATTGGGCGATTTGAGTGGGAAGTACTAGAAGTGGCGTGGCAACACCTGCCATATTTTGTACACTTAAAATGACTATAAAAACTGTATCTAATACCAAAATATAACTGATTCCGAATATCCGTGTGCAAATTACATTAGTTTTAATTTAACATAGGAATATGGGCCATTTGTGTGGGAATTACCAGAAGGGGCGTGACAATTCCGCCCATCTTCGAACATAGACTAAGTTTGGGGAAAATATTACCATGTGCAAAGTTTGAATTGATTCCTTATCTCCTTTCGACATGGCTCAAATAGCTCAAAAAGTCATGAAACGGATTTGGCCCAAACATACTTAGGGTCTTAAGTCGCTCCTTCAATCCGTTAAACTATTTGTCTGTCACAAATGATATATAACCGCCTACTCTTTGGATTGAGAGAATAATAATAATTAAAAATAAATATTTCCATTTTATCTTTTTCGTGGCACAATTTTATACAGAAGTCGAAACTTCGGAATAAAACGATTTTAAGGACCACATATATGACAACTGTTAAACGAACTGAAACAAAAAACGTAAAAAAATATTCCCTAATTGGTCACAATTACACTATATTTTCAAAGGCAAAGGATCAATGTAGTATTTATAAATTAATTAATAAACAAGTAAGAATATTTTCTGCATTGGAAATGTATTTCTGTTGTAGTTAAGAGATTATAATTCTTGACACAGATAAACAACATAAAGGCTAAAAGCAACAAAAGATGTAGATGATGTAGATGGTTCATCAACATGGCATGGAAAATGAAAATAAATACGGAAATACAAGAAAACGAGTAGATTAAGTAATTAGTTACGAAATCAAGTAGTGGTAGTAATAGGTAGTAATATTTCACAAGCTAAAATATCAAAAGAACATGCTGTATCATCATCGTCATCATCACCATCATCCAAACCAATGTTCATTCATTCATTGTGTGATTTTTTCATTGGCAATGAGGTGGTGGAGGAGGAGTGTTATAAATATCTGATACATACATATGTACGTTATATATTTAAGGTCTAAAATAAAATCATTCTACATAAACTAACATTAAGGAGTTTGTTAGGTGGCAGCTTATTTATTGATGGCAGGTTTTAGATCGCATCTAATATTTTGAGATGTTACCTTTCAACAAACATAAAACACAAAAATGTTGAACTGCAACTAAATTTCTGTTTTTTTTTTCTTTTAATAAATGAACCTTGTATAGTGAAAAGTTTTCTTTAGCCGAATACAAATAGTATTCGTTTCTTTTATGAAATATTAGCATAGTTAGGTTGTTAGGCTTTAATTGATTCTTTTAAACTCGGATGAAATCATTAAATATCAACTCAAATGTTGCAATCGAAATAAAGCTAAGGAAACTAAATATCAAATAACGTGCAAATACCTGAAGGTAAACCACCTGTCTTCGTAGATCCGATAGTTCCTGCACGGGATCATCTGTGGTCGACGATGTCAGGCTGGCCAAATCGATGTCGTCTAACAATTTGCTATCCAAACCACAGGAAGTAAAAAGTTGTCCATTGTCATTCTCGAATGGATTGAGAGTTTCGGTCTGTAAATGTGGCGATGAATGCAAAAAGGGTTATTTAAATAATGGTTACAATAATATATAAATTATTTTTAAAGTAAGATTTATTTTATTTAAGAAGAAATTTTGTATTTTCTAAGACTTGCATGGAAATAATAGGTGTTTTTTTGGGTGTTCAGAAAGTAGAAATATATTTTGTTGTTATATAAATTTTTAAAAAACAATAAATATGTTTGTATGTTGTATACACTATTACGGCCATTTACAAAAACAAAAAATACTAGTGCATACTAAAATTGAGTCTAATTGAGTCTAAACCATGGATTGCATTCCACAGAAGCTATCGATTTTCGTAGAAATGCAGTAACTTTACACGAAAATTTTAATTTTTAATATTGAAATTAATAAAGAGTGATTTTTTTGAGGTTAGGATTTTCATGCATTAGTATTTGACAGATCACGTGGGATTTCAGACATGGTGTCAAAGAGAAAGATGCTTTGACATTTCATCATGAATAGACTTACTAACGAGCAACGCTTGCAAATCATTGAATTTTATTATCAAAATGCGTGCTCTGTTAAGAAAGTTCAGAAAGAAAGAAATTGTGTTCAGCGACGAAGCTCATTTTTGGCTCAATGGGTACGTAAATAGGCAGAATTGTCGATTTTGGAGTGAATATCAGCCAGAAGCATTGCAAGAGCTACCAATGCATCCAGAAAAAGTCACAGTTTGGTGCGGTTTATGGGCTGGTGGCATCATTGGACCGTACTTCTTCAAAGATGATGCGAATCGTAACGTAACTGTGAATGGTGAGCGCTACCGTGAGATGATATCCAACTTTTTTTTGCCCAAAATGGAAGAACTGAACTTGGTTGACATGTGGTTTCAACAAGATGGCGCTACATGCCACACAGCTCGCGATTCTATGGCCATTTTGAGGGAAACCTTCGGAGAACAATTCATCTCAAGAAATGGACCGGTAAGTTGGCCACCAAGATCATACGATTTGACGCCTTTAGACTATTTTTTGTGGGGCTACGTCAAGTCTAAAGTCTACAGAAATAAGCCAGCAACTATTCCAGCTTTGGAAGACAACATTTCCGAAGAAATTCGGGCTATTCCGGCCGAAATGCTCGAAAAAGTTGCCCAAAATTGGACTTTCCGAATGGACCACCTAAGACGCAGCCGCGGTCAACATTTAAATGAATTTATCTTCAAAAAGTAAATGTCATGGACCAATCTAACGTTTCAAATAAAGAACCGATGAGATTTTGCAAATTTTATGCGTTTTTTTTTAAAAAAAAGTTATCAAGCTCTTAAAAAATCACCCTTTATAATAAACATAAAATTCTAATTATCTTAATCCACGCTTATAAGGCAAGGCTACTAATAGGTTCATTAGGCTAGGTCGATGTCCATACAAATGGAAAAACAACTTCCAGTCAACTCACGAAAATAAAGTTTGCAAAATATTTCGTTCCTAGATCAAGCCGTCAGTGAGCTAAACGCTCCTGAAAATACCTCTAAAAATTTTGTTTTCCTGTGTAATTTTTTATGTTGGTTTTTGTACATTTTTTCTTAATTGATATACCCTTGGATACACTTAAAATATAAATTTTGATTCTTGTCTAATAACTAATTAACTAACTCTCCGAATTATTGGACCATTATAGAAATTTTTTGTGTTTTCTCATAGTGGCAACTGAAAAATGTTTCGTATTTGATGTTAGTATTAGGGTTTGCATGCCGGGATTTCCCGCGGGAAAATCCCCGGGAATTCGCACATTTTTCATTTCCCGTATCCCGGGAAATTCGTACGGGAATCCCGCGGGAATTCAGTAGAAAATTTTACATATTTCTTCGCATATTTTTTTCCATCATTTCCACAATAAAATTAAAAATGTTGTATAAAAATGTAGATCACATAGCTTAATCAGGTATGTCTAATATTTCAGTATTTTTAAGCTGCGTAGACTCAAAATCCACTTTTTCGGATTTTTCCAGTCAAGCTATGAAAAAAATTAAAATCTGAGAAAAATAGATTTTGGGCGTGTATCCGAACGCCAAAAATAAAGAATTTAAAGTTTTCGAAGAACAAACATTTCATTTAATGCTATATTTACTATTAATGTGAACGATCGTTCTCCGTCGCGTCCACATTATCCAATAAAATAAGAAATATCTGATCTTTAATTAATTTTAAAACTTGAAAATATGTTTGAATTGAACTCACATTGCGCTTTCTTATATGAATTCTGTGACCGCTTCGTTGTGAAATATATATTTATTTTACTTTAATTAAATGTGAATGTTTCATTGGAAAAAATAAGCTTAACTCATGGTAAACAGTATGTTGACGATTTCCCGTGCTGTCCCGGGATCCCGGCAAATTGAAAAAATAATTTCCGTTTCCCGGGAAATAAAAAGTACGGGAAAATGCAAACCCTACTATTTATAAAAACTAAATACCGGCATTTAATACCTTTCGAATGCTGCCTAAATGACGAACATGGGAAGAAAATTGACGCCGCAGCGCTCATTTTTTTATAAATGAATTTAAGGATTTAAAAAGGAGATGAAAATCAATCTCCTGTTTTAAAGTATTTTACAAAAATGGAGTCAGTGACGTCATTATTCATCCGATATTCATCGTTTAAGCATCATTCGAAAGGTATTGATTCCTTGTATTTATTTTTTCACAACATATCTTACAAAATGTTTCCAAAAAATATGAGTTTGTAGCTGTCACCTTTTAAAACCACAAAAAAAAAAAACAATATAAACGTCCAATAATACGACCAAGACAAGAATACAAATTCCAAGGGTCTATTAATTCAGAAAAAAAATTTTACAAAAATCTAACATAAAAAAATTACACGGGAAAAAATAGATTTTGGACGGGTCACGAAAATAAAGTTCATAAGATATATATCGAAAAAATGCTTCAAGTCAATCTTCAAAAAACTTAAATATTGTAAATTTTCATTTTCAGCTACAGCCTTTTGTTTGGTTGCATTTCCATCTTATTTTAATTCATAAAGTACAAATTTTGAAAATCCATTATCTCTCACGTACACAGTGGAAATTAACCTAACTTCGCCTAACTACGAATTTGGAAAAATCGTTTTCCAAATTCGTACAATCCTTAGAGGATTGTATACTTCGAATTTCATGACACTAGCTGCGGTCATTTGGTTGGTACCATTTTTATCCCATTTCCCATTTTACTCCCTTAAGAGTGAGACTTTCTAAAATCTCTTTATTTAGCGAGTCTATGCAGTCAGAGGATTTTGGTCCTTTGGTTGGTACCATTTTTATCCCCTTTTCCCATTTTACCCCCTTAAGAGTGAGACTTTCTAAAATCTCTTTATTTAGCGAGTCTATGCAGTCAGAGGAATTTATACAACGAATTTCATCATTCTAGCGGTAGCCATTGTATCCCTTGAAAATGGAATTTTGAAAAAACTGTTTTATTTTTCGTGTCTACGCAGTACTCACGATTTCATACTATACTCCAGATTTCATAACTATAGCTGCTGCAATTTGGTTGGTCTATGCAATCAGAGGCATGTATACACCGAATTTCAATATTCTATGTGCAGCCGTTTGGTTGGTACCATTTTTATCCCTTTATTCACATTTTACCCTTAAAAGTGCGAATTTGGGAAAAATCCCTTTATTTCACTTGTCTAAACAATCAGAGGAATGTATACACCGAATTTCATTATTCTAGGTGCAGCCTTTTGGTGGGTACCATTCTTATCCCTCTATTCCCATTTTATCTCTTAAAAGTACGAACTTATAAAAAATACTTTTATATTATGTATCTACTCAATAAGAAGAATGTACACACCGATTTCTTGTTTCGAACTGTTCCCGTTTGATAGGTACCATTTGTATCCCTTTTCGCCCCATTTCAGCCCTACGAATAAGAATCACTTTGTGGTGCACGTTTTTGCCACACGGGGAATGGGCATACCCAATGTCAAGTAAATATAAGCAGACATATTGAAAAATATGCTTAAATACTCTAAATTGTTAGGTGGGGAAATTGTTTCCCCTTTGGACCGATTTCGCCCAGTTGGTATCCCAAGCGATCCACGACTATAAGACGCATTTATGGAAAATTTAGACCTCCTAGCTTCTTTCGATTAGATGCTAGCGTGTTTTCAAGAATAATGGATGGTATAAAAATACAAATTGAAATTCAAAAAATATCATTTGTATAATTTTTAATTTTAAATGGTGTCTTTTGAATTTCAAATAAAGAGTTTTGAATTTCAAATTATGTCTTTTAAATTCCAATTGATGTCTTTTGAATTTCAAGTGATGTCTTTTAAATTTCAAATGATTTTTTTTGAATTTCAAATGATGTCTTTTGAATTTCAATTGACGAGTTATGAATTTCAAATGAAGTCTTTTGAATTTCAAATGGTGTCTTTTGAATTACAAATGAAGAGTTTAGGATTTCAATTGATATTTTTTGAATTTTAAATGTAATTTTTGAATTTCAATTGCCATTTTTTGAAAATGGAGTAGTGCATACAAGTACTTTAAATGAGTAAAAATGTCGCAAAAAATCTCATAAAATTTAAATTTTTAGGAGGATGTAATTCCCGAAAAAATATATTTTTACTTTCAGGACCCCAAAACATATTTTGTAGTTCAATATAAATACATAAAACCAAATAATAAATAAATAAAATGTAATTAAAAATAATAAATAATTGAAACAAAAAAGAACATACCCTCGTCAAACAATTTTCATTCTTCACAAAAACCAAAAAATATCCAGAAAATCACAAGCGCAAATGTGGAATTACGTGTGGTGAATATATCGTAAAGGTGCAGATACATAAGTTCAGAGTTCATAGAGTGCGGCACAGTTACCAAAATACGTGCACATATAACAACAAAAAAGAAACAATTAATTATAATGCAAAAAACAACAACTACAAAAAATAACCAAAACAACAATAGAAACATCTCCATTTCCTGCGGCGAACAATAGTCCGTCCCACCGTCCATTCACTGTACGCATACATACCTCCTGCAGAATCTTGCGTAAACGTAACAATTGCTTCTTGAACTGCAGCACATCTTGGATCATAGCATTCCTAAATGATTTATCATACAACATGAGATCGTCCGAAGAGCTGTGCGTATCACGTTGGTGTTGGTGGTATGATGACGACGACAGCGGCTGATGGTTGAGATGAAGATGGTGTTGCTGATATTTACGCTGCAACGATGAGTTGGCCGTAATGTTGCCACTGCCGTGGTTGCTGCTGTTGTTATTGTTGTTGTTGGTGGTCGTCGATGATGCCGTGGAATTGCGCGACGAGGTTGCTGTGTTGGGGCGACGGCGTGTACTCAGTGGGGATCTGGTGCTGTCGGAATCGTTATCGTTGTTCAGGGTACAGTGCTGCTGCATGCGAGAACGATTCAGCAAACGGGTCGCACGTGCAGGTAAATGAGCACTGAAACGAGAGGAAGCGAAAGAAATGGGAAAAGTCAATATCATTCCCGCATTACATTGATTTTAAATAACAGTGGATATCGTGGATATATGAACACCGGTTAAATATACAATCGATTTCATACCAAATCGTAGTTGGATAATCATGCCTTACAAACCACACTGTATGCCAACAAATGTTTACTATGGAAAATTATATAATTTTCATTAGAATATTCAATATTAATTTAAAAATTGTAGATTTTCTGAGGATTGAAGTAAGTAAATAATTATGAAACTCAGCATGACTCCTGCCCTCGGTTACAATAAACTTTCAAATACACATTTATCGGTCATTATAAGTAGCAAATGTCGACCATCTTTTATAACTCTCACCAACCTGCGGAAAAGACAAAAAAATGTACCACCTTCATTTTAATCACAGAAAAGTCCCCCTGATAGAAATAAACAGATATATGCACACTCCTTGCCCGGAACAAAATGAACTACCGGGTTCCAATTTTCTATGTACATATATGTGTCTGATGGTTTTAAATCGGTTGGTATTGAAAATGGACGAAATCTTTCGAAAGGGAAAAAGTTTCCCTCATAAGTACGAAAAATAAACACTAATAACACTATGCAACAAAAAATAAAAGTTTTCATACATTTGAGGGTGTGCTCGTAGAGTGACACTTGGCACCGAGCAACATTTTCAGTTAAATTTCGCTAAACATAAGCTGAATATATTTATTTAATAAAATAAGTACATTATATCAATTATTTTTGATGGGTGAACATTTTTAATTCCTGTAGATAGAAATCATTCCCCTGTAAAACGTCATATTCGGTCAAATTCAAATTTCCAAACTTGATTTGGTTTCCAGTAATTCAAATTCGAAAGTAAATTATATTTGCTCCGTATACATGTGGTAGGTCATTCCCCAGGGTTGTTTTTTGGGAATGTTTCGTTTCGTGTGTGTTTTTAATTTATTGTGAAGATAAACTTCCGATACATACCAATTAATTAAGGTAATTAATAAATTGAGGTAACTTTTAAGTGTCCGATGGATGAGAAAAAGGGAGAAATTTGAAAATTAAACATGACGTTAGATGTCAGCCGGCAAGCTTCTCCATACAAACATGAGTTATTTCCCTGGAAGCCATATTTTCATAATTTCGTATAACTCCGTTAAAAGTTAGAAGAAATTGCTGTGTACCTTCTATAATTGAGTTAGTTGAGAATTGAGCTATTATTAAAAAGAATAAATATATATCCTTCCAATGCGTCATCATCCTTCCGCCAACGCATTGCGCTGCATTTATATGGAACATTCTATGGGTGTTAGTTCTGTAACTAAATTCTACAAAAAGCCGAAATTGTCCCACAATCTCATTCCCATTATAGCTTAAATAAATAGAAGGATTTTTGAAATTAGTACTTTTAAGGGATAACATTGGAAAAAAGGGGGATAAAAATGGTACCACCCAAACCACTGAAGTTGGCTTCTCCTTAATTACGAATGACTGTACAACTAATATTTAGGGCACATTTTTGAAGATTGTATCCTCATATTCACACACTTGATTTATTATAATTAAATATAGTAGAGGACTATTAATATTATAAGAATGAAGCATCCCAATTTATTTAAGACATTGCGCGCAAATATAGGGTGGGCCATTTAAATCATTGCCATTTAAGCATTGATTATTTTTTCAAATTTCTGGTTTTATTGGAAAGTTTGAACTTTGTCATTTAATAATGGAACGCCAGTCGTGGTAGTCATATTAGGGATATGACTACCACGACTGGCTCGGCAGTAGCTCATCGGATCAACCCAATCTTTCAGTACAGCCCAAAATCCACACCAAACATTGACTCGTTGTGGATGAATTTGCTTAACAATAGTGGGTTCTCTGAACACCATATGCGGCAATTTTGCTTATTGACATAGCCAACGAGATGAAAATGAGCTTTATGAAGGCTGAACTGAAGGCCGATCTCTTCTTGAAAAGTTTCCACGTAAATTTCTTACAGTTTACGTTAAAGACTCACTACTTTGGAAGTAAGATTTTATTATTTCCAAATATTGTTCGAGCGTATAGCGTCCCATTTTGCAAATACCAAACATAAAGAAGGTTAAAGTCGGGATCTATATAATCTGAACCGATTTGACACACTTTCGCTATAGTTGTTTCTATTTGAAACATTAGCTGATGTGCCGAATTAGAAGAAAATCTGTTCAAATATGTTATTTCTAGAGCGGAAATAATCAATTCAGTATCGGAATTTGTATTGGAGCTATATATATATCTGAACTCATCTGACCCACTTGCACCAGAGTTGAAATATAAGTTGTTTGCCAAATTTGAAGAAAATCTGTCAAAGTTTGTGGTTTCTAGAGCGGAAAGAACCAAATCGGAGGAGACATTTGTATGGGAGCTATATATTAATCTGAACCGATCTATCATATTTTTACCAGAGCTGTTCTTAGTTGAAATATAAGCTGTTTTGCCAAATTTGAAGAAAATCTGTCAAAGTTTGTGGTTTCTAGAGCGGAAAGAATCAAATCGGAGGAGACATTTGTATGGGAGCTATATATAAATCTGAACCGATCTATCATATTTTACCAGAGCTGTTCTTAGTTGAAATATAAGCTGTTTTGCCAAATTTGAAGAAAATCTGTCAAAGTTTGTGGTTTCTATAGCGGAAAGAATCATATCGGAGGAGACATTTGTATGGGAGCTATGTCTAAATCTGAACCCATCAAATTAAATTGCGTTCGTCCTTATCCCATAAAACTTCGTTGTGCAAAGTTTTATTTAGTTCTAACAACAATTGCGACCTGGACTTTGATTACAAGAATAGATGGACGGACGGATGGACATCGCTAAATCGACTCAAAAAGTGATTCTAAGTCGAGCGGTATAATAAACGATGGGTCTATCTCGTTTCCTTTTGGGTGTTACAAACAAATGCACAAAGACAATATACCCTGTGGTGTAGGGTATAAAAATTATATATAGATCCCATACAAATATTGCTCCCGATTTGACTTTTTGCTCTAGAAACTACATATCTTAACGAATTTTCCTCAAATTGGGCACAACACCTTATATTAGTGCTTGATCGGTATCGATTTATACATAGCTGTCATACTGAAGTCTATTTAATTTTTCCAGTCTAGAATCACGTTACATTTTAACTAGAAGCGCCTTTTAGTGAAACTGGGATTTCACTATTTTCGTCGAATTGAATTGTAATGGGGTACAAAGTGGAGGGTAATATATAGTCGACCCCGTCCGACTTTAGCCTTTCCTAACTTGTTTTAATTTTTTGAAGTGCTCTATCCAAATATGTGGTCAGATCCTAAGGTATCAGATATTATACTCTCCCGTGGTCTTGAAAAATATTTATTTTTGGAAAATTGGGTATTTGGGAAATTTCACAAACGATTGCTTGTATAAATAACAAAAAATAACATCACTTCCCAGGTATTATCAAAAATTTTCAAAATTTCACTCGTGTCATCGTTAGAGCCCAGCATTAAACTACCGCTGACAAATAGACTTCAAGTGTTAAATTTGCTGCAGCTAACATCCCCAACAGGCAGTGTGGATTATTTTTGGAAACTTTTGAAACTAAACAAGTAAAAAGTTCAGCCGGGCCGAATCTTATATACCCTCCACCACGGAGTGCATTCCTCAGTATTACCGGTAGATTAGAGGCTTTCGACTTTACAAAGAAGTGAAGTAACACATTTTTAAATATTAGGTGTATTGCCTGTCGTCATTAGGGAGAAACATTTTTCATCAGGGCCGATTTCTGCCATATTGGAATAAACACATTCTATTCCATGATTCTAGGTACATCCGTTTGCTTGGTACCAATTTAATCCCGTTTTGATCCTAATGGTTCGAATGTCGAAAGATATCTTTCCTTTTCGTATCTACGCAGTCACAGCAATGTACACACTAACTGCAACCCTTTAATTGGTACCATTTTTATCCCTTTCGCCCCATTTTCCTCCTAAAAGTACAAATTCGGAAAAAAACCTTTATGTTTCGCTTCTACGCAGTCAAATAAATTCATTCACCGAATTTCATGATTTTAACTTCAGCGGTTTGGTTGGTACCATTTTATCCCTTTTTTCCAATTGTATCCCTTAAAAGTACAAATTTCGAAAAATCTGTCTATTTTACGTGTCTACGTAATTATAAGAATGTACACACCGAATTTCACTTTTCTAGCTGTTGTCGTATCATTGGTACCATTTTTATCCCTTTTGTCTCATTTCACCCGCTAAATCAAAATAAATACTTAAATAGTTTAAATATTAGGGGTATTTTCAGTCCTTAGGGGAAAAATTTTCCCTCTGTGCCATAAGACATATTTACGGAAAATTTCAACATCCTAGCTCATTTCGTTCGGGCAGACGAACATGGCTAAATCGTCTTAGAATTTTACCAGGATACAGAATATATATACTTTATGGGGTCTCCGATGAATATTTCAAGGTGTTACAAACAGAATGACGAAGTGAATCCTGGAGGTGGATGGTATAAAAAAGTTTCATCCAGAAAGGTCTCGCGTTTGTCGCGGCTCATCAAAAGTATTTGGATGAGTTACACTTCAAATTGTTACCCCATTTATCGTATTCCCCAGATTTATGACAAACTGTCTTGGAGGGAAAGAAAATCACGCCAAATTAGTCGGGAAACTGATGTGTATTTTGAAGGACTTGAAAAAGCTATTACGATGACACATTGACATTGAAGAAACCCTGAGCTAAAAAGATGTTTCCATGTTCAGATCTGAACAATATTTCATTCTGTGTAAGGTGAAGTCAGGAATCCAGTTAATTAGATTTTTATTTCAGTTGAACTGAAACCGTTCTTGTTGATGCCCTACTGCTATTTCCTATCGCTTTTGGATATCATGCCTGCTTTTCTTTAAGACTGGATAACTAAACTGTGATAACAAAAATCAAAATAAAATGTTAAAATTTAACTCAAAAAAAAGCCAAAAGCATTATCAATGTGTGTGTGAAAACTAATTTTGAAAAAATAATTTTTGTGTTAAAAATTTTCGACTTATCCAGTGTAAACAAAATTTATGGCTATAGAGGCCAAACAAGTCAACACAAAATATTTTTTTAAAATTTGTTTTTATACATATATTTATACTGTAGTTGGCGACAATGTGAAAAAATAATTTTCAATTTTGAGCAAAAATTTAATTTTTTTAAACGTTTTTGTTATCGCAGCTTGTTATCCCGTATTAAAGAAAAACAGCCCTATTATTCCAAATATACAACAAAAAATTTTCCAGAAATGTTTAACTTCCTTTAAGTATTTAAGGCCCACTTCGTTGCCTAGCTTTATTCCTAAGCAGAATTGTAATTTCTCATTTAATTATTTCCAATTGCTTCTCGCTTAACTGCAACATACATAGGCATGTTGTTGCACTTTTGGTGTTGCATACAAACGATATCCACTGTAAATGCACAATGCCAGCGTTCGCTGTGTGAACGAGGAATGAGTTACGATTCGTAAATAGACCTCAGATATGATGAACCTTCGTGGGGCGCACTTGTGGAGAGGATACGTGAATCATCGACAACATGTTTGGCGGCAGTCAGTATAAAATTGCTGCGTCGCAAATATCTTCGCGTGCTAGCAACAGTTGTTGTGGCAGTCGTTGGTGCAGCTGGTGATGGCGATGTCGACGTTCTATCCGCACTGCGTCGTTGTATGCTTTTGCCCGAGTGCAGCAGCATCATGTTGGTGGCTCTGGTCGAATTCGAATTGGAATTGAAATTGTACTTGTCTGCTGTCGTCGAGCTGCTGCTGCCGGCGTGGCCGTAGTAATGTTCATCGTGTGGCTGGTGCCGTGCTTTCATAGTTATGGGCGATGACGTCCTTGAGCGTGTTGGTACATAGCTCTTGGTCAAATAGTGACTTTGTGAAGTTTTCAAATCGGTGCGTACTCGTCGAGCACTCTTCGGTGATATATCGGATACTTTTTTCTTAGCCTTGGTTGGGGTCGTCATGGTTGTAGTTGTTGTTGTATACGACATATTTATAGTTTTTGTGTTTCGCGTTTTTTTTATAGAAATTTTCAAATAAAAACTATCACAACAAAGTTCTTGTTCAATAGGAATACGTAAATTTTTCACGAGAGATTCTTTGTACTTTAGCTACAGCTGTTCATATTTGACTAACGTCATTTTATAGTCCTACATTCGTTGGATTATTTTTTCATTGTGTCATGGCAGTATGACACAATCAAGACATGCGCAAACCCATACTCTGGTTAGCATTTCTCAGAATGTTAGTGTGACTGTGTGTCTGTGTGTGTGCTCTGTTGTTTTTGTGGTTTGTTTGTAACTCTATCCGACTAATAGAAAACATTTCCTTTGACACATTGCTTCTTGATTACAGAGTTGCCAACTGTGTGTGACATTGTTAATGGACATTGGGCTAAGGTAGAGATATGAAGCCTTAGCTTACAGAAAAGTTTCATCTTGTTTCCATTGAAATTTCAAATAAAAATGGACTAAACTTAAGGACATACATATTTGTTTGGCATCCAGTAAGTCTTTTTTTCAATGTAAGTTTTCTATTTGAATTTAGTAATAAAATCTAGTAAAATTTACGAAAAATGAGTTATATTTACTCATATCAATTATAAATGTGCTTAGTATTAAGTAAATTTTGTGGACTCAATTTAAGTATGCTCTATATCTTTCATTCCATATTAATCCGAATGATTTTCGTAAAAAATACGATGACGGCTTCGAATTTTACGATTATGTCTTCACATATTCTACTATCAAAAATATGTTGTACGAAAAAAAAAGAAATTAATTGTTCTTTAAAATTTATGACCAATCAAGAAAAACTGTCGAGGTAGGACTGTTAAAAATGGTGTTGGCGCAAAAACGTGTAGACACAATTAAAAGAAGGCTTTTTTTAAAGGTAATTCCACGTCCTTTTCATTGGTGGACTTGGATGTTTACCTCTACTTAATGAATATAATAATATCTTTCGATTTTTCGTCTTTCAAATCTTTCAATCCATGAAAATTGTATGATAGAGAAACAACAGATTATATTTAAAACAAGTAAGGAAAGGCTAAAGTCGGGCGGGGCCGACTATATGATACACTCAACTCCACCCTTCTATCGGAATACAATTCAATTCAGTAAAAAAGTGAAACGGGAACATTTTTTGTATGTTTCCTAATCACAGGCTAATATGACCTGGTGCAATTTGTCAAATCGAGAATAATATTTGTATCGGGGCTATATCCAAACAAGTGACTAACTTTCACAATAAATTCTTCTAGTTGAAGTATAACGTGTTATGCTAAATTTTAAGAAATTCTCTGAAGATACGCGGTTTCTGGGGGAACGAAATTTGTATGGGAGCTATATGTAAATCTGAACCGATCTAACACATTTTCACCATAGGTGTTCCTAGTTTAGATATAAGATGTTTTGCCAATTTTGAAGAAAATCTGTTAAAATATGTGGTTTCTAGAGCGGAAATATTCAAATTGGGAACGAAATTTGTAAGGAAGCTATATATAAATCTGAACCGATCTAATACATTTTTACCACAGGTGTTTCTAGTTGAAATAGAAGGTTTTTTGCCAATTTTGAAGAAAATCGTTAAAATATGTGGTTTCTAGAGCGGAAAAATTCAAATTGGGAGCGAAATTTGTATGGGAGCTATATATAAATCTGAACCGATCTAACACATTTTTACCACAGGTGTTTCCAGTTCAAATATAAGGTGTTTTGCCAATTTTGAAGAAAATCTGTTGAAATATGTGGATTCTAGAGCGGAAAAATTCAAATTGGGAGCGAAATTTGTATGGGAGCTATATATAAATCTGAACCGATCTAATACATTTTTACCACAGGTGTTTCTAGTTGAACTATAAGATGTTTTGCCAATTTTGAAGAAAATCTGTTGAAATATGTGGTATCTAGAGTGAATAGGGTCAAATCGGGAGTGAAGTTCGTATGGGGGCTATTTCTAAATCTGAAACGATTTTCTTCAAATTAAACAGCGTTCGTCCTTGTCCCGATAAAATTCGTTGTGCAAAGTTTCATTTGGTTCTGTCTACAATTGCGACCTGTATCGTGATTACAAGAATAGATGGACAGACAGACAGACATTGCTAAATCGACTCAGAAAGTGATTCTAAGCCGATCGGTGTTACAAACAAATGCACAAAGACATAGTACTCTCGTGGAGTGTATAAATATATTTATGTAGACGACAAAATCCTTATTTTTGACCGAATTTGTACAAAATGCTTTCTATACGTTTTTATTGGTCTTATTTTTGCCTTTCCATCTAAAAATAGCTGAAATGAAATTAAGAAGATATTGACCAGATAACGAGTCCAATTCTAAGACGATCTAGACATGTCCGTTCGTCCGTCTGTTGAAAGCAAGCTAGCATCTAAACGAAAACCTTCATCCTTTCGCTAAATGTCTCTTATAGTGGTAGCTCGGTTGGGATTGCAAATGGCCGAAATCGGTTCGCAGGGCAAATTTTTTCCCTCACAAGGTCTGAAAATGACAAACATGGATACAAATGGTTCTTATCAAACGACAACAGCTTAAAACGCCATATTCATTGGATGCATAATATAAAAGTATTTTATCCAAATTCGTACTTTTAAGGGGTAAAATTGGAACAGAGGGATAAAAAAGGTACCAACAAACGGCTACAGCTATAATGATGAAATTTGGTGTATACATCCTTCTAATTGCGTAGACATATAAAATAAAGAGATTTTTGAAAGTCGTCATTTTAAGGGGATAAAATGCGAAAAAGGGGATAAAAATGGTACAAACCAAATGACTGACCAAATATCTGACTGCATAGACTCGCAAAATGAAAAACGTTTTTCCAAATTCGTACTTTTTTACTTTTATAGCAAAAATGGGTAGACTCAGGATGTTAGGTTATCTTACACTGTGTACGTACGAATTAAAATAGGATGGAAATAACACCAAGCACACGACTGTAGCTGAAAATGCACCCACTATAACCCAATATTTAGGGGTTTTAAGATATTTTATATTTACTCTTTGAATTGACTTGAAGTATTATTTCGATGTACATATATAGTAAAGGGTGATTTTTTGAAAGCTATAGGAAAGTTTTTCAAAAAAAAAAACACATAAAATTCAGAAAAAAGCATGAAATCTTTATTTGAATCGATAGTACGGCCAATATAATTTAATGTTTGAAGATTATTTCATACAAATGTTGACCTTGACTGCGCCTCAAATGTTCCATCCGCTTAGTCCAATTGCTGCCAACGGCGACGAATCGATAATTGATGGTCATCATTAACACTGGTCGATACAGCTGCGACATTTTCTTCAGTTCGCACTCTACGTAAGCGTGTTGGTGGTTTAATGTCCAACAATGTAAATTTGGTGCGAAATTTAGTCACAATAGCCCGAATAGTCGCTTCAGTGGGTCGATTAAACTGATCATAAAATGGAAGCGCGCGATGAAATTTCTTAACAGAGCACGCATTTTGATAATAAAATTCAATAATTTGCAAGCGTTGTTCGTTTTTAAGACGATTCATGGTTAAATTATAGAGCAAACTGAAGATGCTTGACAGTGAAACAAAACACGAAACGTGCGTCGGCTGTTTAAACCAGTGTTGCCAAAAAGATAATAGCTAAAAAGTCACCCTTTATAAACATATTGGTAGCCGCCTTGCCTTATCAGCGTGGTTTAATGTAATTAAAATTTTATATTTATTTATAAAATTATGTTTTCAATATTTTTATTGGTCTTGGTTTGGTTATATTAAAAAATGTACATTTGCCTGTGATGTTTCTGCACTTCTACGAAAATCGACAGCCTGGAATGCAATCCATGGTGGAGGGTATATAAACTTCGGCCCGGCCAACTTGTTTTTACTAAATTCCAATTTTAGTTGAAGGTATCTTTAATATTTCTATCCTCATATTGGAAATATAGAAATATGAAAGGTATGACTTTCACATAGAAACAGTGGTTTAGAAACTGTCTTATAAAAATTGCGACAAATTATCAAATATAAATATTATTACAATAATTTTTTGCTGGCACGAAAAACCCATAAAAAAGAGAAAAAAATTTAAAACTATATTCGATTTTTTAACTTTTCAATAAACTTCATAGCTTTTCGCGCCAAAATGTTAAAAATAATATTTTTTTTGTGTCTACAGAAAGTGGATAAATGTATAAGTATCCATTGTTTTCGTAGTTAGAATATTAGTTATTAATGTATTTTTTATTTCTTTTTTGTGCAAGCAAAAAAAAGATTTTTAAAACAAAAAAATCTCCATTTTTTGTTGATTGTTCATCGGCAACTAGTGATTTATGTGAAAGTAATATTCGCAACATTTGTAGTCGTCATAAGTACCTTCTATTGAAACATAAATGTAATCGGACTTATACTTCCAAAATGAGAATGCAAATGTTAAAGGTACCTTTGGCTAAAATTAAAATTGTTGTAAATAAAATTGTAAAAAATGTATCAATAATTTTTTTCAATATCGTTTCCGAGTAGAAAGCCAAAATTCACCAGAAAATGTTTACATAGCCATTCGGCAAAATTTTTGTTGCACAGTGTAATCTTGTATATGTTTATAAACAAAGTATCAGATCGATATTTTAAAATTGTATATACTGAATAAGAAACTTACTAAACATTTTATCCTAAAGAGCTTCAAATCTTGATGAAAATGTTAGCTACACCTCTTCTTTCTTACATGAAAAACTTTCCTTAAATTCGCCAAAAGTTTTGGGTTACGAACTTAGCCAAGGTAGCACTTACTTGCAAACAGGTAAAATAACGCTGATTTAATTAATTTATCGGTTTTAAGGCAAACTTTGCAAAACATAAAAGTTGAAACTAGTTTAAAGTGCAAAATTTACTAATTTTACTCAGATCTGATATGAATACAATTTCTTCTACTCGGAATAACTTTTCTGAGAAAGAAGCAATTGCGCAACATTTTTAAACCACAACTTTTATTTCTGTCGTTTATTGCAGCAATTATTCCAGAATCTTAGCAACAAAAGGCTTTGGCTAGCATCTTAGTTTGTGGTGGCAGTCAGAAAATTAGCATCTGACTCATTTAGACCACAAGAAATCCATTGCGATGGTTAGCGTCTTAAATCCAATTTTGTTTTATGCGGTTGGTAATCCTATCTTTTGTCTGCCATCATTATATGCTAACAAAAGTATTTTTAAGGTGTACCCAAGACACTTATTTTTGGTTCTCTTGCTTTCTTTATAAAAATATTAGTATTTGCTGTGATATCATGAAGGGCGGTGATGGTGGTCTACCCAGTAAGGTTTTCGTGTATGAATATTTATATTCTTAGTGTGTGGATATTTAAGAAAATATGCCATAGACTGGTGAACGGTGTCCTTAAGAAAAATGAACTTGTGCAATATTCACCACGAGTACGTGTTTAAGGACTATAAAATGATGAATTGACAGACGAAATAGTCATGTCGTTATGCAATCACCTGTTGATGTCGTACCCTGGCCACAGTGAATATTTTATTTATGCATGGCCATATATTATTGAAATTTGCAACATGTAGCAATGTTAAAGGATTTCTTCTGATACATGAGTCATGTATGGGTAATTTCAGAAATTTCAGGTTCCACTTGCCCTTACCAGAGTGAATATTTGAGTTATGCACGTCAATACACATATTATAGAAATGTGCAACATGCAGCGATTTGTTGACTCATGATGCATGTATGGGCAACTCCAGAACCTAACCTTTCCTTGTTTTTTTCTTTTTTATAAAATATTAATAACTTCTTTGTGCAAACATTGACAAGTACTAACTAAGAAAATTTCTTTCCTATAAAATGCTACCGAAGCATTTAATTGCTACATCAACCATAGGTATACTGGTGATACTAAATGATGGCCAATATCAACATTCTCCTGCAGCAAAAATGAGGAAAAACTCGTGCAACACGTTCATCCATACCGATGGGACCGATGATGAAGAAAATGACCTTATATGGATTGTGCACAGATTCTTTTAAAGGAAACGGCCAGCAAGGTAAACATTTATAATATTAAGTGCGTAGGCACATTAGAGTGTCTCAACATAAAAGTTAAAATACCACATTCTTAAATATTTTCGCATAACATCATCATTTTTTGCGGCTTTTAGTTTGAGACACTCTTATATTGTTGCTACGTATTTGTATGTTTTCTTCTTTTGAATTATGTTTGTAAAGCTGGTGGTTTTTGTTTTCTATAGAAATAACATAAAAGATTTAAAAAAAGAACGCACACAAGAAACAAGAATAAATAACTATGCTGAGGAAAAAACCATTAAAGTACATTGATCTTGATTATTACAAACTATACTTGAAGCCGGTTTGCCAACCAACATTTATAGAGGAATGGCCATAAGTCTGAAGGAAGCTAGATGCGTGAGTACATACATTAGGGTGTAACCAAATATTTGATGATGGGTTAAATGTTTCGTAAATTAAATTTCCATTCCACTTTATTTTATAAGTCCATCCATTGTGAGTTTTTAATGATTATAAAAATCATTGACTGCAGAAAGAAAAAGTCCAATATTATTTAAACACTTATATAAAACATCTACGATTAGAGATAAACAACTTGTAATGCTTGTAGAGTAGAGGGTCTCATATAGTCTGCCCATCATATTTCAGCCGTTCATTACTTGTTGATTTATATGATTTCAGCTCTAACTCCTATAGTGGGATTAGAATTCATGAAGGATATGAATCTGATGCAACAAATCAAAAAATATAAGAATTTTTCATATATCTGAAATGTGTGGGAAATGGAAACATTGTTTTTAAATGTTACATTTTATTTTTTAAATATTCCCTTGTTGTACCCTCCAGCTAAGGAGGGTATTATTCCGCTTGTAATACCTTCAAATAATCATCAGAGACTCCATAAAATATATATTCTGGCTCGTGGTAAAATTCTAAGACGATATAGCCATGTCCGTCCGTCTGTCTAGCTTCCGAACGGAAAGAGAAAATTTCCCTAAATCAGTCTTATGGTTCCAGATGGGAACATTTCTCTCTAACAAGGGCTGAAAATATCCCCTACTATTTTGATTATTTAATCATTTTTCTTAATTTCAGCTTTATATGCACGTGGAATTTGTTGCGTACATTCCTCTTGTAGCGTAAAAGCACGAAAAAGTAAATACACTTTTTAGGGGGATTAAAATGGTACCAATACTACGATAATAGCTAGAAACATGAAATTTGGAATGTACATAGAATGTACGCTTTGTAGATACGTAAAATAGTGGAATTTTTCAAAATTCGTACTTTTGGGACGAAAAGGGATTAAAATGGTACCGATGATACGACAACAGCTAGAATCATGAAATTCGCTGTGTACATCCCTCTAATCGCGTAGACACATAAAATAGAAAGATTTTTCGAAATTCGTACTTTTAAGAGATACAATCGAAAAGAGGGATAAAAATGGTACCAATTAAACCGCTGAAGTTGAGATCATGAAATCCGGTGTGTATATTCATCGGACTGTGAAGATGCGAAAGAAACAGAATTTTTTTGAAATTTTTATTTTTGAGCGAAAATTGGGGTGAATGGGGATAAAAATGGTACCAACCAAACGGCTGCAGCTATAATAATGAAATTGAGTGTGTATACTTTTTTCACTGTGGTGGCGCGAAAAATAAAGAGATATTTCGATATTCGAACGATCAGCATCTAAATGGGATTATTTTTGGCAAGAATCAAACAGCAGTAGCTAGTATCATGATATTCAGTATGTGCACTCGTCTGTCTACGCAGATGCGGAAAACTAGAGGTACGCATTTTTACGATACAAAGCAAACGCCTGTAGCTGGAATCACCAAATTTCAAATGGGGAAAATCTTGGGCTTGGGAGAAATTGTATCTACCTAATAATATTTAGGGCACATTTTTGAAGATTGCTGCTTACTGTTAACTTTTTGATTCCACTTGAACTTTTGTATTTATATATAGTAGAGGACTATTAATATTATAATAAAAAACACTAGTGCATCTATAAAGTTGACAGCCTCTAATCTGCCGGTAATACTGAGAAATTCACTCCGTGGTGGAGGGTATATAAGATTCGGTCCGGCCGAACTTATCGCCTTTTTACTTGTTTATTTTGTTATCAGCAAATGGCTGCGTCTGTGTTCTAAATACTTTTTAAATTTAACAGTGGGCTTTTCAGTACTTTCTAAAGCATAGGCAC